>CM021100.1:268929304-268962759 GCA_007115665.2 Sequoiadendron giganteum | reverse complement strand
ATTGAGGGATTAGGGTTTAAGGGTTGAGGGTTGAGGGATTAAGAGCATATAGGGATTGAGGGATTAGGGTTTAAGGGTTGAGGGTTGAGGGTTGAGGATTGATAGATTAAGAGGGTATAGGGGTTGAGGGATTAGGGTTTAAGGGTTGAGGGTTGATGCATTAAGAGGGTATAGGGGTAGAGGGATTAGGGTTTAAGGGTTGAGGGTTTAGGGTTCAAGGATTAAGAGGATATAGGGGTTGAGGGATTAGGGTTTAAGGGTTGAGGATTGAGGGTTGAGGGATTAAGAGGGTATAGGGGTTGAGGGATTAGGGTTTAGGGGTTGAGGGTTGAGGGTTTAAGGGTTAAGGGATTATGGTTAAAGGGTTGAGGGATTAAGAGGGTATAAGGGTTGAGGGATTAGGGTTTAAGGGTTGAGGATTGATGGTTGAGGGATTAAGAGGGTATAGCAGTTGAGGGATTAAGAGGGTATAGAGGTTGAGGGATTAGGGTTTAAGGATTGAGGGTTGATGGATTAAGAGGGTATAGGGGTTAAGGGATTAGGTTTTAAGGATTGAGGGTTGAGAGATTAAGAGGGTTTATGGATTGAGGGATTAGGGTTTAAGGGTTGAGGGTTAAGGGATTAGGGATTAAGGGTTGAGGGATAAAGAGAGTATAGGGGTTTATGGATTAGGGTTTAAGGGTCGAGGGTATAGGGGTTGATGGATTGGGGTTTAAGGGTTGAGGGCTAACAGATTAAGAGGGTATAGGGGTTGAGGGATTAGGGTTTAAGGGTTGAGGGTTAAGGGTTCAAGGATTAAGAGGGTATAGGGGTTGAGGGATTAGGGTTTAAGAGTTTAGGATTGAGGATTGAAGGATTAAGAGGGTATAGGGGTTTAGGGATTAGGGTTTATCTTTCTCCCACTCTCTCCATCTCTCTCTCCCTCTCTATCTCCCACTCTCTTGCTCTCCCACTCTCTCCCACTCTCCCCCTCTCTCCCTCCCTCTCTATCTCCCTCTCTATCTCCCTCTCTCCCACTCTGCCCCTCTCTCCCTCTCTATATACTATGAAAACCAAATTTCACATAACGCGCTCGGGTTATAACATGAGCGCATTTTTTTACCCCACTAAAATGGTAAAAAACTCTATATAACCATGATTTGAAGGCCCACAGTCTGCATATTCCCCTGGTACTGTGCGTGCTCCGACAAAAAATAGCTTTTTGATGATGTTGTGAAGTGTGCAAGCATATTTTTCACATTCCATCACCTTTTCCATGATCTTTTTACCACCTTTGCCTGAAATAACAGAGTTTCCATGTTGAAAGACATATAATATCAATTGAAGTTTGGATTCCATTGAAAACTGATATACAATTGAAGTGTGGAAGGGAACAAGCTTTTGAACAAGTCAAATTGTTGTGGAGTTTGAAGAAAGAAGAAGCTAAGGCTACATAATTGGATTGAACTCCTCCATTTGAAGTCTGGTTTTTAAAGTATGTGAAGTCCTTACACATTTTCTTTCATTCTATTATGGCTTGCTTTAATTTTTGTTTGTCATTATAACCTTAGGTTGTCAATGCACATTTTAAATTACCATTATATACGTAATTATATACATTTTCCAATTAACATTTTAATCTTGATGCAGAGTATCTACCAGGATCCACAAATCATCAAGGGTACTTCTGACACTAACTTAAATTGAAGATGATCAACAAACAAACTCAATCATCTTTTCATCAAAACATTAGAAGTTGGTTTCAACTCTTTTTCAAACTAAAAAAACTAGATTGACCATCATAAAATTGATTGTAACATAGCATAAATCTGATTAGAAACTCAGAACCATTCATGAAAATTCATTATTTAAGACAACTCTAAGCCTCCCCCATTCCTTTGAAGGATCCAAACACCTTCCAATACCTCTGCACAAACTGATGCAGTACAAAGGAAGAAATCAGCACCTTTCTTGACACACTTATTCAACTATATTTCCCTTCACAAAACATTTGATTCGTATACTCAAATTAGCATTAAGAGTTACCAATTCCTTAAGGACCTTCAAAACACCTTGAAAATTTTGAAAATAACAGATTAAAATCACCTATGTTCCTCAAAACATCAACCAATGATAATGTCATTCACAAGTTGTCTTAAATCTTCCATAATGGCACCATTGTTTATAGACACAAATTATAATTCTTAAGGCACAACCAAACCATTATTTGCTTAATAAATCTTTGTTTGAGTTAGTACAACAAAAATGAAACCTTTCAGAAGAATTCCCTTACACAAAAAATTAGTTCCTTTGTTCACTATCCACATTACTAGTAGCCAAGCATCTGCAAACTATCACATGTATCTCCCAAACCATGCACACACTTCAAATTGTGATACTCTTTTTTTATGCAGAGTTAGAGGACCCAAAACCATTGAAGATGTCAACTTGCCTTCAAGAGACATCTAAGAAGATTAAAAAGGCATAATGGACCAATCCCAACACTCCTCTAAGCTGGACAACAAACAAAAACATTATTTCTCACATTTCACCCTTGGAATCTAGTTACTGTGCAAAACCACTTTTGGGCCCTTAACTCCAAAACTTTCCCAAAAACTAGGAAAATAAAAGAGTGATTCTAGCACCAATTTCAAAGTTGCAAGACATACCTTAACCCATCACATGACTCCTTTAGGACAACTTTAATAAAACTAACCTTTTCACTATTTTAGGCCTCTAAGTAGATCAATTTTACAAAGGAACTACCCTTAGATATTCACGCCAAACTTCCAAACAAAAAATAGTCTTTAATTAGGTTTCAAAAAAAGATAATTTCTAGGTCTTAGGATCTTACCCACTCAACTAGGCTTCCAATACAAATACCCCCATTTTTCAATGCAAAGAGGGAGGGTCTATAGAAACTCCTATACCCAGGCCTTCCCAGACCATTCCAAAGCATCAAAAATCTTCAAAATACCCTATGCAAGGTCAAAATTTCATTACATAGACCACTCCTTCAACACTTTTCCAAAATCACTCCTTGGTTCCTCAAATTCTCATGGAAAAGTGCTTGTTTGAGCTAAGAACCCCATCCTATTGTGATAAGTTTCATTCCAAGGCATGTTCAATAATAAAATACCCTACTATAACAATTTTAATTCCATCCCACTAAGAAACAAGTCATAACAGTAGGTGGGATGGTCATTTCATAACTAAATCCTACTCAAACCCTTGACTGGCTGGAAATGAGCAGTTTTAGAAAATTTTCAATTGCTCCCTTCAAACGTAATGTTAAGCCCTCACAACTGATGCTTTAGAGAGTTAAGACATTTTCCTAAAATATTATATTATTTTTATATCAATGGGAGGTTGTATAGATGTGTACAAGTGCACAAAAGTGCAAAAAAACTAGTGAATTTCTACAAAAGAGCATTTTTTTAATCAAAAAAATGGATTTCAAAATGAACAAAAATCCTCCCTTCAAGCCAATGGGGGTTGTTCAAACCTTTTTCAATGACAACCAAATCCCCCTAATTACTATAACTAACAAACAACCACCTTTGAAAGCTCATATAACCGGTACATGGAAAATGTCTTTAATGACCCTCTTACAACATGAAGATACCCAAAATTGAATCAAATTTCAAAATAGGAGCATAGATTGTCAAGCTTCTCCTACACCACAAAATTATCAAACACTCACAATGCCATTACACTCATTATTTTTCAGAATCACCATCATGATTATTCACTTTTAGTTAGGAATTTTCTCTAGCCAGCCTAGTGCTTCCATAATTTGTACACAATGATTGTTAGTATTATTTAAATGAAGCCTTCAATAAAATATATTTTTCAATTAACTTCAATGGATACATTTCTTGGGAACTAATATTTGTCTCATTACCATGGTACAAATAAAATTATCGGCCATGCCAAAGAAAAAGACAAAGGGGAAACTAACAGATGAAGAGAAGGAAACTATGAAAGAAAAGGAGAGAGTTCGGGTGGTGACATATCATGAAAATAAGAAATTAGAAATGATTGATTAAAACAACCCGATTGTAGAGGAACCTCAATGGTAAAAAAAAGAATGAGAACTGGCACACAACAGGCACGAATGTGAAAGCATTGTCGTTAGACAAATTCAAATACCATAGTTGGAGACACACCCTCTACAACAAGTGAATATGAAGGGACGCCATTAAGCACAAGTGAATATGGAGGGACACCATCTAGCACAAGTGAATATGGATGGACACCATCTACTACAAGTGAATATGAAGGGACACCATGTACCACAAGTAAAAATTGTTGGATACCATCCAACACATCTCAAGTTGACAGTACATCATCACTTAGAATTGACGAAGAAGGTATGCCATCATCCCCATGTGAACCTCAAGTTATGTCTTCTTCTCCACCCTTGATCAAAGGTACACAATCTAGCCCACCTCAATTAAATAGTGATGAAATTCCTAATGTTGAGATGTATGTACCTAGGATAACACCACCTAGAATTTTGCATAGAAAACCAAAGTATTTGCTTAATATTGATGATGAGATTTTGCACCACATGGAAGGTAAGATTTCAAGACAAACTTGTAGAAGATATGTTGATAAGATTTGGGAACAATTCTTTGACAGGCTAAATGAGACTGCAAGATGTCAACTATTTGTTGAAATGATGCAGGGTTTAAAGTATAGGAACATCCTAGAGACGCTTGGGTTGAGAACATTGAATGCATCGAGTGAAGACACTATTGTGAAGAATCTAATGGACTATTATGAGAGTGTGGGTAAGACCTCATGCTCAAAGGATAGTAATGTCACCCGACGTGTCATTACATTGACTCTTGTAAGATGTCAAACAAAGAGATCTTGTCTAATTAAAAATACTAGTGAACAAATAGTAGTTAGTAGAATTTTTTTATCAAGATCCATTCAAAGGCGACAAAGAATTGAGGGCAATGATACAAATGAATTATGGGCATTCTCAGGGAGACTATCAGGAAAAGATAAAGAATTTGTCGAAGCCTTGAGAACACTAATTGAAGAGTATTGGAAGAATAACACAAGGTCGTCTCTGAATCAAAGGGATGTGGTAAGAAGGAGAATCGATAGTCATGAGCCACATCCAAAGCATTGTTTGGATATGACTCAAACCCAATTTTTTATGAAATTTGAAAATGATTATCCTCAAATTACTATTTCTGATAGATTTTTTGAAATGCTTAAACCTTTTTATGTCAAGATAAATCACACATGCACTACTTGTTGTTGTAGACTACATATTGAGTTTTCTAACCATTATGATGTTTATCATTCTATATGTTTAGATTTGCATACTAACAATGTTTTGTAAGATTGTGGTGTAGAAGCCCCACCAAAATATTCAAGAGATTTCTTATCAAAAAATTTATGTGAAATAGAGGATGGCCAGATATTCTATAGGACAACATGCTTGGATGGTTCATTCGAGTGTTGTGGTGGCTTCCAGCGTAAGCCAGTATGTCAACATATGGAAAGCACTAATGAGGTGGGACAAAAACTAGTAGAGTTTAGGAAGTATAAAATAGTGGAATATGCTACAAAAGATGGGTCTCAAGCAAGAAGGTGTGATTTGGTTATTGAGAAGATTCTAGTGTACCAATTTATGACCACATTTAATGATAGTATACTGTCTGAGTATTCAATGCATACCCATAGAGCCTAATGGTTGGCCACACAGTTCAAGCTATGTAAGGACACCTTTTGAGTTGGAAGCATAATATTTGTGGTTGAATTTGTAGAGAACTACACTCTACAACCACAACATGAGGTGCAGTAATAGTATTACAACTCCACACAAGTTTCGATATTTGTACACATAGCATTCGTTCATGCATCTGATAGTACAAATGAGCAAAGGAAGGTATTAAGGGAGTATCACTTTTACATTAGTGATAATCACACACATTCTATAGAGTTCGTGCAAGGTTGCTTCCAGATGTTCTATAGTGGTTTGGCTTAGATGGGCATAGAATATGATCAACATATAATATGGTCTGATAATTGTGCAGCACAGTTCAAGAACTCGCACATGTTCTACTAGTTCTATATGATGCATGCCATTATAGGTGTTCAAAATATGTGGAACTTTTGTGAGGTTGGACATGGAAAGGTGGAGCATGATGGTACATGATCATGCATGAAAAGAGCATTAGCATGAGAAGAGTTAAAGTATAAAGACAATGCAAAGTTGACAGATGCAAAATCAATCGTCGATTGGTGTAATGCTTTGATGGGTCCAGGTAATGAAGGTACGTCTTCAGTTCATAGAATTTTTTGGTTGATGGATGCTACTAAAATTGCACCATATGAAGATTGTTGTACACTAACAGGATCGAGTGAGGTACACTCTTTCCTCGGCTCAAATTCAGGTTCATGGAGTATCGATACACAAAACATGGCATGCTTTTGATCTTCATGTACAATGCAAGCTTGGAATGATTGTGAGTCAGGGGAGTGGGTTTACAAATGGTTCACAAGTTATCTTAGCCCACTTCACACGTATCACCCTCCAATAGCATTGGAACTGACATAGATGGAATCATCGGTCGACTTTGACCATGTATCAAATCTAGCTCAACTAGGTGATATATCTACTTTCTTATTTGTTGAAATTCCATATCGTTATCTTAATTTTTACTATATTCATAATGTTGACAAATTTCAAGAGATGTTTTGCACATATCAATGCAGGGCATGTTTATACAGTTATTGTAGATGAAGAAAATGAAGAGGGAACAGACTATTACTTGTGTCATTGAGTTGAAACCAAAAAAAAATTGGAGGCCTTAGTTATAGATGGAGAAAACATCGAATACCCTACATGCTTAGTTGTGGTTACTGGAACATGGCTTAGAAGGTACCCACATTCAAGGGTTTAACATTGGCTATTTCAGGACTTTGACATGCATCATAAGATTCTTGATTACTCAAACCTTGTCGTGGCATCAAATTTTCATTTTACCATATATGGGGGTATACCTTTCAACAAGATGTTATGGAAGGTCCATGAGTCTGAACATGAGGCAATACTTGACACAATAAAGAGTAGAGAAAACTCATATGGTTTGTTGGATTAATTTGAAAGTATATGCACATTGGTTCTTATTAATTTATACTTGTTTGCACATTATTATTTTTTATTCCAATGCTATCATCTTCTTTTATAGTGATTGGTGTCCCCTTGCAAAAAAAGTAGATATATGAGCCATCCAAGAGAATGTCAGCTAGAAAAGCAATGCAATATCCTTATTTTGATGTCTGCATGCAACATCTTTAAGTGCCTTCCATCTATTTTTATTTCATTTCCATTTTGGATGCTCTTTCTTTTTATCTTTTACTTTACGTATTTGTAAGTAAAATACTAAAAATTGATTGATCTTTCGTTATAGAAAATGCTGATTTAAGAGCCATAAAAGAGAATTTTAGCCAAGAAAACAATGCAACATACTTATTTTGATGATTTTGATAAATCTCAATTTTCATTTCAACCCATTAGAAGAGAGCGTGTGAAGCTTAGCGAGGGAATCTCAAGTTACTCAGTTGAAGTTAACCTCGTAATGAGAACCTATGGTGTAGACATTTAAAGAAAATATTGAATGTATGAGTGACATTGTAAAAGATCTAAGAGAACGAAGTGCCAGAGGCATTGTAATAAGATTTAATTACATAATGAGATATAATCAAATATTTTAAAGTTGGAGTTCATGTTTGGTGTAGTAGCACCTTGTTCTGTAAATGCCTTGAGTAGGAAAATTTGCAAACTTTGAATTTTGAAATGTATACAATGTGAAAAAGGTCATATAAAGGTCATGTAAACAATTTGTACACATTTTTCTGCAACTTGTGTGACCAAGTGGGCGGTTCCAAAATGTCCAAATAGGTATGTTTATGCTAAGCATGGTCCTCTTTCACACTGAAACACGTAGAATCACTCTGAGCTATGTTCCACTGTATCGATCCCTTAAGGGTCCAAAGTGAAAAATGGCTGCAAAATTCAACATGCTATTAATCAGATACTGTGACACTTAGAAACTTCTCATCTAATCCTACATAAATGTGTTGCGCCCCTCTAGAAAAACCTCTCTCGGTTTTTCCTATCTTGGAGTGGTTTTTTGTGGCAGCGGATTTTCACTTGATGGAAAAAGCAACAAATTCAAGCAGTGCAAAGTTGCAAAGTGGTGAAAATTTTGTTTTACAACTTGTGTGACCAAGAGGACTATTCCAACATGTCTGAATAGGTATTTTATGCTAGGCATGGCCCTCTTTTGTACTAAAACATGTGGAATCACTCCGAGCTATGTTCCACTAGATCGATCTATTAAGGGTCCAAAGTGCAAAATGGTTGAAAACTTGAGCATTCTATTACTTGGATACCATGACACTTAGAAACTTTTCATCTAATCCTACAATAAGGTGACGGATTTTCACTTGATGGAAAAAGCATCAAATTCAAGCAGTGCAAAGTTGCAAAGTGGTGCAAATTTTGTTCTGCAAATTGTGTGACCAAGTGGACTATTCCAACACATCCGAATATGTATTTTTACATTAGGCAAGGTCCTCTTTTGCACCGAAATATGTGGAATTGCTCTGAGCTATGTTCCACTGGATCGATCCCTAAAGGGTCCAAAGTGCAAAATGGCTACAAAATTCAGCATGTTATTACTTGGATACCGTTATACTTAGCGAATTTTCATCTAATCCTATAGGAAGGCATTGGACCCCTATAAAAAAACCTCTCTACATTTTCTCTATCTTGGAGTGGTTTTCTTGTGGTGGCGGATCTTCACTTGATGGAAAAAGTGTCAAATTCAAGTAGTGGAAACTTGCAAAGTGGTGCAACTTTTGCTCTGTAACTTGTGTGACCATGTGGACTATTCCAACACATTTGAATAGGTATTTTTATGGTAGACATGGTCTTGTTTCACACCGAAACATGTGGAATCACTTTGAGCTACATTCTGTCGAATCGATCCCTTAAGGGTTCAAAGTGAAAAATGGCTGCAAACTTCATCATGCTATTACTCGGATACCGTGACACTTAGAAACTTATCATCTGATCCAATAGTATCATGTTGAGCACCTCTACAAAAAACTCTCTTGTTTTTGGCTTTCTTGGAGTGGTTTTCTCATGACGGCAGATTTTCACTTGATGGAAAAAGTGTCAAATTCAAATAGTGCAAAGTTGCAAAGTGGTGCAAATTTTGTTCTACAACTTGTGTGACCAAGTATATTGTTCCAACATGTCCAAATAAGTATCTTTACGCTATTCTTGGTCCTCTTTCACACCAAAACCCATGGAATCTCTCTGAGCTATGTTCCACCGAATCGATCCCTGAAGGGTCCAAAGTGTAAAATGGATGCAAAATTCAACATGCTATTATTCAGATACCGTGATGCTTAAAATTTATCATCTAATCCTATAGGATCATGTTGAACCCCTCTAAAAATACCTCTCTCGGTTTTGGCTATCTATGAGTGGTTTTCTCGTGACGGCGAATTTTCACTTGATGGAAAAAGTGTCAAATTAAAGCAGTGCAAAGTTGCAGAGTGGTGTAACTTTTTATCTGGAACTTGTGTGACCAAGTGGACTGTTTCAATGCGTCTGAATAGGTATTTTTATGGTAGGCATGGTATTTTTTCACATTGAAACATGGGGAATTGCTCTGAGCTACGTTCCACCGGATCGATCCCTTAAGGGTCCAAAGTGCAAATGGTTCCAAACTTTAGCATGTTATTACTCGGATACCGTGACACTTAGAAAATTTTCATCTAATTCTATAGGATTGCATTGATCCTCTCTATAGATACCTCTCTCGGTTTTGGCTATCTCAGCATGGTTTTCCCGTGGTGGCAAATTTTCACTTGATGCAAATAGCATCAAATGCAAGCAGTGCACAGTTGCAAAATGTTGCAACTTCCATTCTGCAACTTGTGTGATCAAGTGGACTATTCCAACAAGTCCAAATAGGTATTTTTACACTAGGAATGGTCCTATTTTGCACCGAAACACGTGGAATCACTCTGAGCTATGTTCCACCGGATCAATCCCTTAAGGGTCCAAAGTGTAAAATGGCTGCAAACTTTAGCATGTTATTACTTAGAAACTTCTTGTCTAATCCTATAGAAAGGTGTTGGGCCCCTCTAGAAAAACCTCACTCGAGTTTGGCTATCTTGGAGTTTTTTTCTCATGGCGGCGGATTTTTAGTTGATAGAAAAAGTGTCAAATTCAAGCAGTGCAAATTTTGCTCTGCAACTCATGTAACCAAGCAGACTATTCCTAAACATCTGAATAGGTATTTTTACACTAGGAATTGTCCTTTTTTGCACTAAAACACATGGAATCTCTCTGATCTATGTTCCACTGGATCGATCCCTTAAGGGTCCAATGTGCAAAATGGTTGCAAACTTCAGCATGCTATTACTAAGATACCGTGACACTTATAAACTTATAGTTTGATCCTATAGGATTGCATTGAGCCTGTCTACCAAAACCTCTCTCGGTTTTGGCTATCTCAAAGTGGTTTTCCAATGGTGGCAGATTTTCACTTGATGGAAAACGCATCAAATGCAAGCAGTGTAAAGTGGTGCAACTTTCATTCTGCAACTTGTGTGACCAAGTGGACTGTTCCAACACGTTCAAATAGGAATTTTTTTGCTAGGAAATGGTCCTTTTTTTCACTGATACATGTGGAATCACTGCAAGCTATGTTCCACTGGATCAATCCCTTAGGTTGGAGGAGTCTAAAGTTGCACATTTGTAAGTTGCTTAAAGAAACAAATTTGAAATGATATTGAATGGCCTAGTTAGCACTCATTACATCTAGGTGATTATCACAGAGGTGAGGCACTAGGCCTTCCCGAGATGTCACCCATTCCAGTATAATCTAGATCAAGTGCTTAACCATGAAGGTTTTTCCCCAAATTTAATCCCACTTAGCTTCCAACCCCATTTGCAAAACCTTAGGCAAGTGTTGTGCCTTATGAAACATTCATTATAGAGCCCCTTTAGCTTATCAATTTATAAGTAGGAGGTATTTTCTACAATGTGTCAAATTGTGATATTGTTATCAAGATTCCATTGAGTAGTCATTTGTAGTATTAGATATAGCTCTAGCTTGTATAGTATTGCACATGATTGTAGACAGTTTAAAAAATCTAGATGACATCAATAGTTCACATTACTCAAGAAGGATGAACATCTTAAAGACATTTCTGGAAATCAGGACAAGTAACCTTCTTGTGGACTTAGGGTTGCAATATTTGATCTACAAAATGTTCCACCATTTCTTTAGTAGGATCAAGAACACACATGCAATGAAGGTGTGTTTGTAGCCATGAAATATTATGGTTTGAACTATCCAGAAGAGTGATGTTTTATCTCGACCAACCATATCTATACCATGGTTTGTTTGGAAACAAGGATGGGTTATCTCTTCATCAGCATATAGATTATTCCTGTATGTGTTCACACTAGTGTTACAAGACTAGGACTCATCTTGGACTTGACAAGCCATTTTTTGACTTCGATTCGAGCTCGAAGCCCAGACTGGACAAATAGAAAAACCTAATAAATTTAAAGATTTTTAATGATTTAAAACTTGTTTTATGCACCCTTTAATAAATAGACCTTAAAATACATAATATCATCATCAAATAGAAATTACTATGATCCCATACATAAACATACATCAATCACATAAGTATAAGCACAAATTTTAGCGGAAGGAAATAACATATTTAGATATATAAATATTGTGATATTGTTATCAAGATTCAATCGTGTAGTTTTACAAGTCAAACTCATTGACCCATGATTCATCAGTAGTGGTTAACAATAACCCATCTCTCATGATAATGAATGCTTCATAAGGAGGAAGATAAATCTTCATACATTTCTTCTATCACAAATGAGATAAGTGCTTGGTTTCATGAAGGTCATGAGACAACCATTAATGGGGAGTAGATACATGAAGAACTGATGGAGAATGATAATGGATTCAGACTTGCTATAAAGGAAAAAAAAAATTGTTTCAATGATGCAAGAGGTTTTTGGTTTCACTAACAAAATGAGCCTATGAAGAATGCATGTGAAACTCCTTTTGACCTTGAGGATGTTCTTACTCCATCTCAAGGATCATGCATTGAGGATGACATAGATCAATGCTAGGGCTAACCAATTAATAATTATACACGTGAATAAGTCAAACATGTACATATCAATAAGGGAAGTACAAGTACTCAAAAACATGTAAGCCTCAAAAAGTATACACACGAATACATAGTATACACAAATTAAAAACAAAAGTATATGCATGAGTACAAGGTATATACATGAAAACATGTAAGCCACAAAGTATACATTTGAATGCATGTAAGTCACAAAGTATACACATAAGTTGTAAAGTATACATTTGAATACATGTAACTCATATCTATTGAACCATCAATTTAGAATGCAAATATGGACAGGCATCGATAAAAGATATTTGTATCAACCAAATATCCATGTAGGCATACATCAATATATGTTGATATAAGTATGAAATATATGTACAAAATAGCCATATAGGCTTACGAGAATTCCATCTAGGCATACAATGTCAAATATGTCCAATAAAAAATATGTACAAAACTATCATGCAGGCATACAACAAAGGACTCTGGAATCAAAAGTCATTGCTCTCCATGCCTTGGAAATAAAATATTTCCCTTTCCTATTCGTTTGAATGGCAATAGGTCTATCACTCATTTTTTTTGTGCTTGTGGAGTGCTCCTGCTACTCCTCCTAGGGTTTAGTTCATGGTGAAGTTTTAACTGTTACAATAAGAAGCAAAGACATGAATGTATAGAAATTAAATTATAAAAAATTATATATTTGATAAAATAATCACTTATATCCATCTCACGATCTCTCTCCATGAGGGAAATATTCTCACACTCATGTTCAGGCATGCTCAAGCCCTATATAAACCATAGAAATAGAAATTAAACTGCATGAATCAATAATGGTTTGATTTTTCACTAACTAACATCTATAAATACAAATGTAAATTGAAATTTACTAATTTTCCTCATACCTCTTCTATCAGATCCATCAAGGATTGTATAGCAGATGTTACATCAATATCCATTGTCCTCATCACATTCAGAGGTGTATTGTCTCACAAAAACTAAAAATAAAACAACAAATTATTCAACGCAATCAATGATGTGGATGTATAAACTACACAAATCTATTAAGTACTTCATTTATTAGTTAAAATATTTATTCTATTACCTATGTGAGGGTTTAAGTAAATCCACCACCCTTGGGAAGTGTTTCATCAAAACCTCCAATATTAGTCTGTTCAACATCCAAAATTGGATATCAAATTACCATTCATAAAGTAATGCCATTAAAATGCAATAAATTTATAATTTTTTAGTAGTTACATACCCTAGCGATAGGTGTACTACAAAAATAGGTTGGTGGGGGGCCAGTGTATCCCGTCTCAACACTGTGACCCTGCAATTTTAGTTAAATCATAAAAAAATTTAGTTAATCTTGCATTTCAAAATCGAAATTTAATAAATTAAATTCAATGAACACATGCACTAACTTTTACCTGACTATCAATGCCATATGCCTCATGCAAAATTTTAGTTGCCCTCTCCATATCCATAGCTGCAGATAGATCCTGTGTACCAGTCTCTTGAGGGTCGGTGGGGTCATGTGAACAAGTATCCCCGCAAGATTGACACACATGTGTTCGAAGGCCACCACTTGAAGACTCCCCTAGATGGCACTGTAGAATAGGGCTAGTATGATGGATGAAACTCTGGGTCAAAGTGTTGATTGCCTACAATGTCTTTGCATCAGCAGTTTCCTTTGCAATGGAAGACATAACAATGTGCTCATGAGGTGGCCTAGCAAGAGCTCATCTACCTTCCCACGTAGGATCTAGCTGTGCACCAGGTCTATCTTGAGTTGACCCCCCACCTCTTCCCTGGAAATCCCTCATATCAAAATAATTTTGGATTTTTTCAATATGAACTCACTCTATAGTTTCCTTAGGAAATATTGCGGAACCTTGCAATTGTTACACGGTGGGTAATCAAAGACCATGTACCACCTATCATAAAATCGGTCCCTAATCTGTTGGTGGTGGCACCAATGGATAGGAAACCTCTTCGTATTGAGGGTAAGATTTTGATTTGTGCGTAGGTCAGTGAATAATGAGCATGAATCACCTTTTGTAATTTTTAAATCCTTCACGTCCTTGTATGATAGTTTATTTGAATAATAGTCCCTAGCCTCTTTCCTCCTATATTCCCATCCAATTATTTGTTTGCTAATTGAATCTACATTTTCTAACATATATTTCAATGAATTTGCTAGGGTGATTATTTATGTGGTTGAACCATTGGGATCACTCAACCTATTGATCAAATCCTCAATTTTTTTTTTGTTGTTCTCAATTTCACTTATTAAATTTTGTTGAGTGCCAGAAGGGGGTTGAGTGATTGGTGGAGGAGGTTGATGTTGTGGTTGATTTTGATCTTGAGGATTTGGTTGGTCTTCTTGTTGAGGATTTTGAGGGTTTGCAGATTGATTTGCATCTCCTAAAAATTCAAACAAATAGAAATCAAATTCAACCTAAAACTAACAAATTCAAAACAAAAACCATAGAATCCTTACATCTCACAACTCCTCATCGTCGTGGTGCCATTGTTGTGAAGAAATACAAATGGTTGGTGAAGAGATTCTCCTCCTAGAATGCGAGCACGATATTGTGGGGTTTTTTGCCACGGGTGCAACAAAAAAACCAGTCGAAATGCAAATGAGAGATTTTCATTTTTTTTTTCTTTTAATAGTAAATCACATAAGCGCGTTATAACATGCTCACGCAATTTCTTTGTAGTTTTTGAGACCTAGCCTAGGCTTAATGTAGACATAACATGAGTGCATTATAATGTGCACGCATTCTACTATGCATGCGTTATAATGTGCACGTGTTATAACGTGCACACGTTATAATGAGCTTGCGTTATGGTTTTCAAAAAAAAAAATTGAGGGTGTCCACAGAATTGCTACTATTTCCATGCACTCGCCCCACAATCAAAATCATCTTCTTTTGACTTAACACACTTAGTCAAATTATCCTTGTGAGAAAATTTACCTCTTGATAAAATGAAACATCTTAGGGTTTAGGAGTTCATTATCTTGTTTGGCTTAACACACCTAGCCAAATTATCCTCTTGTATATGAGTTTACTCTAGGATAACACAACTTCCTAGAGTTTACAAGTTTATTAACCAAAATCACTTTGTTTGACTTAACACACTTAGTCAAATTATCCTCAATCAAAATCAAATCAAATCAAATTTTAGCATTTCCCCCAAGGTTCTTCGAGATTTTTCATCATCCATATTATCCATCTTTCATTTTCCTCATCACTTTGATCCTTAATCTATCCTAGTTCTTCTCTTTTTGTACCTGAAGTTAGATCAATTGATCTCTATTTTATGGTGAAAACAAGATCTCAACACAAGAAGAATATGGAAGTCACCAAGGAAACATCAAATTCAAGTGATCTAAGTCAAACATCCCCAAAAATGAATCCTATCAGATCAATTATCCCCCAATAAACTTCTCTCTACCATCACAAAATCCTCAAGATGAGGGTCGAGTAGAGGACATCACCAAGAATTTATTAGGGATGACACAAGATGAAATCCTAGTGATGGTGAAAAATATCAAAAATAATCAAATTGTCAATTCTATAATGAAGTTATATCCCTCCCAATACATGCTTGAGTTGGAAATAGAAGGGGCTAAACTCCCTTCTAACTATGACATAAGCACAATTATGGAAATACCTCTTGGGATCAAGTCTCCAATCCCACCTATACCTCCATGTCAAAACATTAATCAAATCATCACAATCACGCCATCCATCACTCAAACCTTGACAACCAATGAAACCATTTGGCTCATCACAATGGTGAACACAATTTTCGATCCACCACCATCACCGCCAGAACACAACATGACAAATTCATTCACCATCATGTTGCAAGTTGCTTGACAAGTTTCCCAACAAAAAGTGATCCAAAACTAACAAGCTACACAACTAGCTACTCAACAAGAACAAACACAATTAGTGACATAACCAACACAATAGGCACAACATGTTGCTCAAGCCCAAGCTTGATTACAATAAAAAAATGCCACCCAATCTATGCAAGAATCTCAAGCCACACAAGCTGCCCAAGCTGCTCAAGCAGATCAAGTCGCTCAAGCTCATCAAATTTTGGAAGTGCATGCTGAAGCTCGAGCCAAATATCAAGCCCAACAAGCTCAAGCGCAAGCACAATATGAAGCACAATTTAAAATAGCTTAGCAAGAAGTATATCAACAAGCCTCAAAATGTTATCAAGTACAACAACAAGCAACCCAATAGAAAGCTCAAAAACAAGCTTTTTTGACACAACAATAACACTACCAACAACAATCATTGTTGACTCAACCACAAAAATAGGCATTACTTAATCAAAAAAGCTTGCAATAGATTCCCACCACAATTGTTGAGGAAAATGATAAAAGTCAACCCATCAATAAGCACCTTGGAGATGTTTCCACCTCACCCAAAGATCAAATCAACATACATCAAGATCCATTTGTAGTAATGATCAGAACCCCTCCTACAAATATCTATTTCAAGATTTTTTGATGCTATTTAATTCTATTGACATAATCCACTATCCTTTGACCAATGATAATGTTGAAAATGCCTCTACATCACCTAATGATTTACATGACATATCTCAAGAATTTATTCCAAAGCACGATCGATATCTTTCACCAAGGTCTAGCAATGATTCTTTCCAAAAAAATATGGAATCCTTTGACCACATGAAATTTGAGAAACTTCCTATGCCTATTGAAGATATCCAAGAACCCTTTATAAGAAATCCATTATTTCAAATTGATCCATGTCAAGAACTTGATCCAAAGCATGTCGAAAGTGATTCCAAAATCATTCGAGATCAATAATTTGTATCTCCAAGCTACTATAATTATATAATAGACAATATTTTTATCTATACAAGATGATCACATCCACATAGAACATACTCCTCCATCTACCCATGAGATGCTTCGCGTGGATTGACATGTAGATGATCTTCATTTAGAACAAGATTCCTTTACTCCTAACATTATTACACCAAAAGGGTAGGATATTGATTCCTACAATCAAACTCATTTGTCAACATCAAGATAAAATATATCCCAAATTAAAACTAAGGACATCATGTATGAAGATATACATCATCATGATATTCTAGAGTCGACAAAGAATAAAATTGAAATAACATCATCTATAGTAGTCATTTATTAGAGAATGCTTGCTAAATAGGAACTCTCAAAAAATGCAAAATCAAAGCATGAATATGCTACTACCACCATACTAGGGGCAACGTTTTCTCAAGAAAACGTTAACATAGGGGGAACAAAGGATCCTTATGATGAAATCAATGCCAATACTACAACTAGCCACATCACAAATCTTCATCCACCCATCATCCCATCCATGAATTGGGACCAACATCAAAATAAAGATTTGAATCAAAGCATGACGAATGTTATTAGGAAAATAGAAGAAAAGAAGCATAATGAAAAAAACAAATACAAGTGGATACCAATGTGCATAAAGAAAAATTAATTCTATCAAACTCCATTAGTCAAAGAAACTATGGGGAAAAACAAAAAGGGGAAAAGTACCCATCAAAGATGTCCACAAAGGAAAAATAAGGGTTCTCAAGCAATGTAAAAATCCTATAAATAAGTTGGTCCTAATTCCATGCACACTTTTGTATCCATCCATCATTGCTCATCTTCCCACTTTTGGAGAGTCAAAGGTTCCAAATTGTGAACCAATCCATCTTTATTTCCTAGATACACTTCATCCATGTCTCCATGCATGATATCTAGTTTTGGCATTGACCATGTGTTGGCAATGATCCTTAATCATAAGGATTCAAAAGGAACTCTATCGCAATGTGCACACAGAGACAAAGTTAACTCCAGTATCAACAAAGTAGATCAAGAATCTCACAAGTTGCATTCAAGTGCACATATCTTGGTAAAGAAACTTCTTCAATCAGGATATCGATGGAAAATTATGAAAAAAGCATCTACATCAACACCATGAGGTTATTCATCATGAGCTTAAAATCTTTCAACAAAAAATCCAAAAAAATCAGAAAAAAGATTGAAAATAGTAAAGATAATAAATTGTTTTCTAGTGAAAACCACTATAGTGGTACTTTGGGAAAGTACCATGATGAAAACCTACAAATTAGGTGCCATAGGTAGAATTGAGCTTCTATGTGCACTGGTTCAGGTGAAAGCATCTTATCACATCCATAATAAAGCTAAAATTCCCTACATCTTATGCATAATAAATATATTCATCCATAAATCATTTATCCCATCCATTTTCATATATCTACTTCCATCTTCCAAATTATCTTGATCTTGACCAAGTTTGGGGTAGAATTCACACTTGCTTATGGTAGACATCTTGACATCGGTCATTTTCATTGATCCTATCCTACCCAATGTTATCCGAGCCTTGAAGCATTATCCAAATTATCATTCATTTTTTCAAACACATTATCTTGTCAAAATATAATCCTTGGCATTCTTTTCATGCTTAGCATATCTATCTATCCATACACCTATTCAAGCATCCACCCATGACATTCCATACATTGCTAGACACTAGGGGAAAATATTTACATCTTGCTTTGGGAATAAATCTTGATCTATATCCTCCAAGTTATGTGATGATCTGAACATTGGAAAATGTGAAATCAAACTGGTCAAGCATTTGTGAGCCAAAATCCAAATCACTAGCCCATGGCATATTTTGATAAGATGATGTTCCTTATCAAACTTTATCTTTCAGCAAACATCAATCCAAAAAGTCAATATTAGTCACATCTAATCTTACACTTCAACATCACATCAAATCATTCCAAATAATTTTGATCCAAACCAAGCTTCAAAATCCTGATCAATCAAATCCATCCCAATCCTCGTTTTATTTAATACTATCATTGCATTGTTGTGTATCCTCAACAATGTTATCATAACCAAATCCATTAGTTTTATCAATCAAGTGTAGCTTAATTTTCAAAAAATCCCCAAAACAACATATCATCACATATCCCTATCCAAATCATCAAAATCATTCAAAATCCAAAACATGTCAAAATTCTAAAAAATCAAAAAAAGAGTCATCAAACCAAACTTCGTCTTCTCTGAGCTTGAACATAGGCAAGGTTGATCTTTAATCACCCTCAAGACATTTTAGGTCAGTCGTTTAGGTGTTTGTTGCAATGGGAATCTGTTTACCCATCTATCTCATCATTGAGTCAAGTTTTTTGTCAGTCGAACTACATGGTCTCTACGTGTATAACGTAGGAAAGGCTAATCTATTGATTAGCTCTCGAGACCCCTAGGATAGGTTTTTAGGTTAGTTTCTAAATCTCAAAAATACAAAAAACATTGAAAAAGCTCAAAATCCCAAAACCAACCTCAAAACATTTGAAAAAATCCAAAATGTTGCATCATCCTCATCTCTCTTTCACCCATAATAATCATCATTCCTAATTGTTGGTGTAATTAAATGTTTTGTACCTTGTCATAGGTCATAATTACACCTTAGTTAAGTTTACTTAGGAACCACATAGGATTTGTTGGAGAATTTCCACCTTTAGTGGACTTATCTTCTTATTACTTTATCACCTCCACCTTTCATGGACATATCATGTGATTAGGTTTCCACCTTTTGTGGTAGATCCACTATTTGTGGTGGTTATCACATTATCACTTTCCACTTTAGGTGGAGTGATAGCTTTTCATTGTTGTCTCATGTCATAATATTATGACACTTGTCATAATATTATGTACTCCTATGTACTCACCTCGGCTATATAACCAAGGGGTCTCTACTACATTTGTACACATACACATTGATATCATATCATTGGCATTGAATACAGTTTATTCTTGACATATTATTTTCTCACTTCTTTGCACTTTTCATTTGGTCCATAGATCTTGGCATCCATAGCCAGTTCTAACATGGTATCAAAGCATGTTTGATTCTAACATGGTATCAGAGTGGGTTGGGTGCCATTGGAGAGTCTTTTTCTAAGGAGAGGTACCAGATTTGGGGAGGTTCCATTTTTGGCTCTTTATTGCAGGTTTATATCAGAGCTTTCACGTGCAAATCTAAGCTCACCATTGCGTTCGAAAGGTTCAAGAAAGTCGATTTTTCCTTTTATTTCGTCCAAATCGGACATATTAGGCCAAATCTATGAGGGTTTAAAGCTGCATTATGGTTGCCAGATCCATAAGGTAGCTGCATTTTTGGAGTATTTTGGGTCAAATCCGACCCTGCCATCGCGTCCAGAAGGGCCAAAAATCCTAAGATCAACTATCCATTTGTCCAAATCGAAGCAAGTCATCCGGTGAAGCAAAAAAATTTTTTTGCCTAAAGAGTCCTATGGCCCCCCAAGTGTCATAATTACACGAGGGTACGATTTCATAAATTAAAAATACATTTTATTTATTTCAGAAAAATTTTGAAACATTTTTATGAAAAATTCATTTTTCACGAATTAAATACTTTTGGAAAGATTTTATTAAAAAATCAAAAATCAAAACAAAAAATCAATTTTTGGTACAATCTGCAAACTGTACAGTCTGCAGATGTAGGTTGTACCCATGGGTGCCGCAGGCCCCTCCACTGGTGGGTTCATCTGGCTAAATAGATTTTCGAGCAGATAAAAAGCCAAAACATGGGTGGCAAAAAAACATTTATGGTGATAAAAGATTTTGCCCGGCATAAAATATTTCGTTGCTATGTAAAGTATATTTCGGCGATTGTTTTCCAGTGAGTGAATATTCCGGTGAGGACAGAAGATGATGGTGATGGTCAAATAGCTGTCAAATTTAACATCCTCAGTTGCTGATGTCAGCAGGGCATCAACATTTTCCAAAAATTTTGCTCCTCAACCGTTGAGCTTTTTGATTTTCCAGTCTGACTTTGGAGGCTCATATCTCAGTCATTTTGGCTCCTTTTTTTGAGATTTTTTATTTTATTTGGGCTAATCTTTTGTGCTCTACACAGTGGTATAATCATTTTTGTTTTGGCTTCTGGTTGCTCCAGAAATTGGAGATTCTCATAGGTGTTGTTGCTTCGTCGTCATTTTGGGCACTTTGGGAGCCCATAACTTGCTCCTATGGTAATATTTTTGGCTACCATTTTTCTAAAAGTGCATGATTTTTTGTGTAATTCTTAGTGGTGTGATCATATTTATCTCATCTACTGTAATTGTTTCACTATGAGTTTGTGGCCTATTTTGGCAATTTGCATGAACCAAAATCAAAGTCCACTTTGCTATTTTTGGCAATGGAAATTGTAATCGCACTAAGTATAAAGTGCCGAATCAAATATTGCTTTAGGGTTTTCTTGTTTGAGTGATTTTGGGGGGGTAATCTTGCAGTGATTGGTTGCATTCTTTTTCTTGGTTTGTGTTCTTGCAATGGGGAAATCTCAAATTGAACTCCTAACTCCACATAATTATGCTACATGGAAAAAATTAGTATGGAACTATCTCATGGGAAAAGGTCTAATAGGTTATCTAAAGGAAACCATTTCTCAACCTACTGATGTTAATGAATTGGCAAGATGGGAGATTAATCATGAGAAAACACTTGGATGCATATGTTCACTAGTCTCATTTGATTTACAATTTCATATTGATTCATGTACAATAGCTAAAGAAGCATGGGAGACTTTTGAAAAATTGTATGGTAAAACATATAAGATTAGGGGATATCAGATTGATAATGATTTGATGAATCTTGATCCTAAAAGTTTTGACCACATCCAAGACTACATCTCCAAAATCAAGCAATTAAGAACACAGTTGAAAGAATGCAATAATGAAAAAGAGGATTTACAATTGATTCTGAATGTGTTATCCAAGCTTGGTCCTGAGTATTCAATATTTGTTTCTGGCTTTCATACCCATCGAATTTCTATGGGAGCATCATACGTTGATCCTAAGTTTGATGACTTTGCAAATCTCCTAATCCAAGAGGAAGCTAAGTTAATGTAAATGGGTCTAATCAAGTCTTCCAAGCCACATGCATTGGTTTGTAGTGAGTCAAAGGTATAGAAATAATCAGGGAATCTTGATAAGAAGCAAAAGATGAAAAAGAACAAGCCACATAAAGAATAATAATCCACTCATTCAAAAGAAGAATCATCTAAGAAGAAGAGGTCTTTTTGTGCATATTGCAAGAAGGATCGACATGAAGAACATTATTGTTATAAGAAGGATATTGATGAGTTGAAAAATATTCTCAAAAGAAATAAAATTGATTTTCCTTCTAGAATGTCAGAATCACCTCCTTCTTCTTCAAAATAGTCTAAGGGAAAAGGTCATGTTGATTTTTCATCTACATCAGGAAGTAAAGGACAAGCTCTTTGTGCTTTTTCAGGTTCAGGATTAGGTAGATGGCTTCTAGATTCAGGAGCATCTCATGATATGGCATCTTCACTATCTATCTTCTCTTCATTTCAACCTTGTTCTATGTCTCCTATCTTGATGGGAAACAATAAATACATGAGTGTAATAGGAAAGGGATCTATTATTTTTGGGGACAACACTTTCCAGGATGTTTTGTGTGTTCCTCATTTGATGAATAATCTTCTTTCCATATATCAGATTACACATGGGGGAGATGGGAGAACTGTGGAGTTCACACTTGATTCCCTCATCATTCGAGACTTGGAGAGTAGAGAGATCATTGCTACTAGGGTGGTTGATCATTCATCTTAGTTGTATACCTTTGTAGATTTTTCTTTTGATGGTGACATTTTTCCTTCGACTATTGATCACACTTCTAGTGTGAACCATGATTTAGAGGAGACATTTGGCTACTTGAACTTGGGAGTTCTCACATCAGATCCAGTTCTTGAGTCGTGCATTTCATCTCCTCCATCTATTGTTGTAGTTGATGATGCTTGTGATTCCATAGTTTGGGTTCCTTGTGATTTAGTGTAGCAGGATATACATTATCTTCCAGATATGGCTACTTTGGATGGCTTCTTGAAAGGTATTTCAAACTTGTTTGTGGAGTCTCATCTTGCAGATTTGGGGGACACTATTGATGACATTCATCTTCTGTTTGATGAAGATTCGCCTTCTTCAATTGTTGCGAGGGAACACTCTGACCCTCTTGTTCATTCTCTACATGACCATTCTTTGCAGTTTGACATAAGTGTGGATACTTTTGGACAACATTTGGGGGAGGCTTCTTTGTCTTTAGAGGGGATATCTTTCTCTTTGGATCATGTTCTACATTCTTCTCTACTAGATGTTGGATTGTACTCTTCAGCAGTGTGGCCTAGAATAGCTATTTGGAGTGTGTTAGCTTTCGACATCGACATGGAGACACTTGAGCATGCTTCAGAGACATCATACATCTTGCATACATCCTTGGTTTTGTTTCTTCCTAAGGGGAGGAATGTTGTTTGGCGAAATTGGATCATCTTCAACATTCAATGTCGAGCTTCTACCATCATTGCAAGAAACTCAACATTGAGGGGGGGGCTGCCTTGTCTCGCTTCTACTTCTCTCTTATGGGGTGGTCTTTTTCCTCACATGGGGTTTTTACCTTCTCATGCATCATTGAGAGTATTTTTCTTTTGTATTTCATCTCTCTTTTGGGGAGGAGTTTTGTCCCACTGGGTTTTCTCCTTTCCTCCATTTGTGAGAGATTGCATTGCATTTGTACATGGGTACCTAACATGGCCTAGTTGTCGGGACTCGGGACCCATCTCGTATTGTTTGATTCTCCCTAAGTTGCACTTAAGGGGGGGTGTTGGTGTAATTAAATGTTATGTACCTTGTCCTAGGTCATAATTACACCTTAGTTAAGTTTACTTAGGGACCACATAGGAGTTTTTGGAGAATTTCCACCTTTGGTGGACTTATCTTCTTATTAATTTATCACCTCCACCTTTCATGGACATATCATGTGATTAGGTTTCCACCTTTTGTGGTAGATCCACTATTTGTGGTGGTTATCACATTATCACTTTCCACTTTAGGTGGAGTGATATCTTTTCATTGTTATCTCATGTCATAATATTATGACACTTGTCATAATCTTAGGCACTCTTATGTACTCACCTTGGCTATATAACCAAGGAGTTTCTACTACATTTTTACAAACACACATTGATATCATATCATTGACATTGAATACAATTTATTCTTGTCATATTATTTTCTCTCTTCTTTGTGCTTTCCATTTGGTCCATAGATCTTGGCATCCATAGCCAATTCTAACATGGTATCAGAGCATGTTTGATTCTAACACTAATAAATCAATCATTATCTTCATCCTTTGGTGAGTCAGTTAGAAACAAGTCTAGCAAGTTCAAAAGTGAGCACCAAAATGGAAAAGTCTATAGTCTAGGTCAGTAAGTTAGCAAGTTGGTTAACTCAGAGTATCAATAGCTTATCAACCAATCAATCTCATCATCACCTGAGAAAAACACGTCTTAGGAATGTGACCTTCCTAAAATGGATATCAACATTAGGCATCACCATAGTTTAGTCTTTGCTAGCGGTATGGAAAACATTAGCTTGCTTGTTTATTTTATTTTTGCTTTGGATTTATCTTATTGTGCTCATTCCAAGGACCTCTCAATGATGTCTGAATACAATTTATTCTTGTCATATTATTTTCTCTCTTCTTTGTGCTTTCCATTTGGTCCATAGATCTTGGCATCCATAGCCAATTCTAACATGGTATCAGAGCATGTTTGATTCTAACACTAATAAATCAATCATTATCTTCATCCTTTGGTGAGTCAGTTAGAAACAAGTCTAGCAAGTTCAAAAGTGAGCACCAAAATGGAAAAGTCTATAGTCTAGGTCAGTAAGTTAGCAAGTTGGTTAACTCAGAGTATCAATAGCTTATCAACCAATCAATCTCATCATCACCTGAGAAAAACATGTCTTAGGAATGTGACCTTCCTAAAATGGATATCAACATTAGGCATCACCATAGTTTAGTCTTGGCTAGCGGTATGGAAAACATTAGCTTGCTTGTTTATTTTATTTTTGCTTTGGATTTATCTTATTGTGCTCATTCCAAGGACCTCTCAATGATGTCTAAATAGAAATATTTAGAGATATTTAGGAATGGGTAAATGATCATTATATTTTTATCTACTATGCTTGTTGGATGTTCTTGTAAAACAACTTCGTCATGCATGCTTTGTTTGGTTTGTAGGGAGGGTATTTTAGATGTCTTGTTGACCACATAGGAAGGGTTTCTTTTCTATATTTTTTTCCAAGATGTTTAGAGTATTTAAACTATATTTTGAATAAGGTTTTGTATGTCAAGTGTGAACATGAACACTCCTATCTAATTGACAATTCAAATTTCATCACACTAGGTACTATGCCATCCCAGTTCTTCATTCCTATGTGTTATCAAACATAAACTAATTGGCTCTTTAAAAATCCTAACTTTTGGTAAGAAAATCATCATCATCAACATTAATAAATCAGTCTTGTGGATCCTCATTTCATCATCTTATTCATCTTATTCTTCTTTCTCTACTAACATTTCTATCTAGAGTTGGTGTGTTGTATCAAAATATACAAGAGGGTACCCATGGTCGATTACTATCTATACACCATCAAAATTGTCTACATCAAATATTTGATCTTTCTAAAGAATTATCTTTCGTCCTCTGATCAATAGAACCACTCCTCTCGTATTTTATCGTGATCTTGATCGCAAAATCAAATATTTTTGCTTGATCTTTTGAGGGCTCAATATACTAGAATAATCCTTCCTATTGGGGTAGTAGTGGGGCATCTACAAAATCATTATTTTTTAAAATTTTGATCACGAAATTTTATTCTTTGAATAAATGCAACAAGTGCATTGCTTCGAATAGGGGAAAAATGTAGACATGGAAAATATATTGACATAGTTGATCCTAATTACTAACATTGTTCATCCTGAATCATCTCCTCGACTAGTAATTTAATTAAACAATTTTTATTTGATTAAATTCAACATATTTCCCCTCTTAATTAAATAAATTTATTTGATTAAGTCATCTCCTTCCATTAATTAAATAAATCACTTTGTTTAATTAACCCTATAGTTCCTCTTTTGATTAAATAATTCAACTTATTTAATTAAATCTCTAAATTCATCTCTTTTAAATTAAATAAATTAATCTCTATTTGATTTAATCTAACATCATCCCCTTTTAATTAAATAAATCAAAATCTGTATTTAATTAAAGTCTAAATCATTTTCCTCTCAACTTTGATTTAAATAAATCCTAAAATCTAAATCAAATTGGTCACATCATCTAATCTCCTATTAAATTAATCAAATCATGATTATCGCTAATCCTAATCACTCCAATCCTCTATATTTAGAAACTTGCACAATAAATCAATTTATTTATAAATTCATCAATTTCCATTTAAAAAGGCATCTTTTGTGGAATACTGTTCCAATTCAAAAATTTCTCCAAAAGGGGATGGGTACTTCCAACAATGAATTTAATGCCTCGTACATGTCCTTGGCCTTGAGCCAAGTGACATTAACTCCATTCTTCTCTCCCTCCAATTTGACAACTTTAAAATTTCAAATTTCAATCTCATAGCATTTTATCATGCACATTGACCAAAATGTGCTCATTCCTCCTCTAATCACATGTGGACAAGTGGAATTATCTCATCGGTTGGTGTTCTATCCCACATTCACCCAAATCCTTCAATATTCCATTATTCAAATCTATAAATAGAGGTCTCCTCTATTGCAATATCATCCACAATTTGAGTAAACTCACTATACTCAATTTCATCTTCAAGCATATCCATTTTTATATATTCTTATCAAGTTCTTAGCTAGGTTATGTGGGAATTAAACCAAAGTGGATCAAATCTTCATCAAATCATCACAAAACTTGGATAGGAGTTGGGAAAGGCCCAATTTAGATACATAATTGGCACCAACTCCCCCATGGGATCAATAATTTAATTTACATTGAATAAGATTTGATAGCCTTTTTTTATGTTTTCTTGTGTTCTTTATCTCATTTCTTTTTCTTTACGATTTAAATGGATTTCATGGGGAATCTTGATTCTAAATTGCATTTGGATCTAATATTGTGTTTGTTTCTCATGTTTGTGCGGGTCTAGGATTGGGGTTCAGAGATTCCAGTTGTTTAAGGCAAGAGTATAAAATGAGCCAAATATATAGAAATTAAATTCTTAAGATCTGATAGAGGTGGTGAGTTTACATCTGATATGCTCAATCCATTTTGTGAAGAGCATGGTATAAAAAGACATTTTTTTGCTCCTAGAACCTTACAGTAGAATGGAGTTCTAGAAAGGAAGAACCAAACTATGCATTAGGTAGCTAGAACCATGATGAAAGAACTAAATATTCCTAATGTGTATTGGAGAGAAGCTAATCATATTGTTGTTTACATTCTTAATGGAGTTCAAATCAGAGGTAATGACACTAAGAATCCTTATGTGTTATGGACTAATAAGACTCCTATTGTTTAAGGTTTTTGGTAGTAAATGTTATATTAAAAGAGAAGAAGAAAATCTTGGAAATTTTGATACTAGATGTGATGAATGAATTTTCCTTGGTTATTCTAATAACAACAAGGCTTACAGATGCTTTTATAAAAGACTGAGAAAAATCATTGAAATTATGAATGTAAAGGTTGATGAAGTTGTCAGATGGGAAATCAGACAAGGAATATTTTTAATGGAAAGGGTCAAACTTCTACTAGAATGCTTGAATTAATGCATACAGACTCTTGTGGTCCTACAAGAACAAAAAGCATAAGTGGTGGCAAGTACTTTATGCCTCTAATTGATGATTCCTCTAGGATGACATAGGTTGCATTTTTTAAATAAAATTCTAAGGCTCTTGGTAGATTCAAGGTGTTAAGGCAACAATAGAAAATGATGAAAATCTAAGAGTTAAATTCTTAAGATCTGATATAGGTGAAGAGTTTACATCCGATGAGTTCAATGCATTATGTGAAAATCATGTCATAAAAAAAAAAAATTCTGCTCCTAGAACCTCACAACATAATGGAGTTGTAGAAGGGAAGAACCAGACTATGCAGGAGGCAGCTAGAACCATGATGAAAGAATCAAATGTTCCTAATGTTTATTAGAGTGAAGTTATTCATACTATTGTTTACTTTCTTGATAGAGTTCAAATCAGAGGTAACAACACTAAGACTCCTTATGAGTTAGAGACTAGTATGATGCCTATTGGAAAATAATTTAAGGTATTTGGTAGTAGATGTTACATTAAAAGATATGTAGAAAATCTTGGAAATTTTGATGCTAGATGTGATGAAGGAATTTTTTGTGGTTATTATAATAATAGCAAGGCTATCAAATTCTTTAATAAAGGACAAGAAAAATCATTGAAAGTACTAATGTGAAGGTTGATAAAGTTATGTATAGACTAGTGGAAATAACTGAAATTGTACCTGATGAGCCTATCTGTGTGCAAATACAAGAAGAAGAGAAGGAAGAGAAAGAACAAAGTGAAGAAGAAGAAGAAGAAGAGACTCTAGAATCTATAGCTAAGACTCCAAAATATGTTTAGAGAAATCACCTAGAGGAAGAGATAAATGGAGACAAAAGTGAAGGAGTGAAGACAAGAAGCAAAGTGGTTTAGGTAAACTTTTTTTTACTTTCTAAAATTGAACCAAAGACTATGAATGAAGCATGTAATGATGAAATTTGGATGAGAGTAATGCAAGAATAACTACAACATATAGAAAATATTGAGACATGGGAATTAGTCCCCAGTCCTACAAACAAGAATTTAATTGGTTTGAAATGGGTATATGGAAACAAATTAAATGAAGATGATGAAGTGGTTAAAAATAAAGAAAGACTTGTATTCAAAGGATATTCATAGGTTGAAGGCATAGATTTTGAATAAAAAAATTAACTTGTAGAAAGAATGGAGTCCATTCGGATGTTCTTGTCATTTTTAGATCATAAAGACTTCAAATTATATCATATGGATGCGAAGTCTGCATTTATGAATGGGGAACTACAAACAAAAGTATATATGGAGCAACCGGAAGGTTTTTAACTGTAAAAAAAAACAGAAATGGTTTGTAAGTTAAATAAAGAATTATATGGACTAAAGAAAGCTCCAAGAGTCTTGTATGATAGATTAGAGAGATACTTAACAAAGAAAGGATTCAACAAAGGGTTCATAAACAAAAATATTTACTTCAAGGTTGAGAAAGACAAGATACTGATAGTTTTGGTATATCTTGATGACATCATTTCTAGTGGAAATGAAGGTATGTGTAAGAATTTTTCTAAAGAAATGAAAATATAATTTGAAATGTCTATGATTGGTGAATGGAATTTCTTCCTTGGACTTCAAGTTAATAAAACTCAGAAAGGAATATTCATTTCACAATCTAAGTATGTTAAGGAATTCTTAAAGAAGTTCAAAATGGATTACTCTAAATCAATATGTACCACTATGCTAACTAGATGCAAGCTAAGTAATGATGTTGAATTTGGTAAATTTGACCAAAGCATCTACAGATCCATGATTGGTGGATTGTTGTATCTTATTACTACTAGACCAAACAATATGCATGTAGTTTGTTTATTTACAAAATCTCAAGTAGAACAAAAGGAAGCGCATGTTACAATTGTTTAGGGGATATTCAAATATCTTAAAGGAACTCTAGACTATGGTCTATGGTATTTGAAATACATTGATTTTAATTTGAATTCCTACACTGATGTTGATTGGGTTGGATGTGTAGATGACTGGTGCAGGAGCACTTGTTTGATTTTTTGACTCCATGAGGCCATTTGTAAATAGTTTCTCTATTTTATGTATTGGGTATTATAATAAGGTTTATCAAACCATTTTATAGGTTTTTGAGTCTTAGGAATTCATGTTTGAAGTCATTTGTCAAATAATGTTTAAAGTTGTTCCATTTTGTAAAAAATGTAAAAGTTGCTCAAGAAAGTTGTCAAGCAACTTGTCAAAAATGTCATTAAGGTGTTTTTTCAACAAAATAACTAAAAGGTGGTTGAAAATAGTTGGTTTTAGTTGTAAATGTATAATTACACCCTCCAAAACTCGAATTGGATAGGTTGGAGACATTATTTGTGAAATTTGATGAATGGCAACCTCAAGTTTGTGTGCATTTTCTAATTTTACATTGTTTCCAGATTGAAGTTGTGGTTTGTACGGCCTGGTATGCACTCAAATAATGGAGTATCATATATGAATGGAAAGATATCTGTTTCTAGTTCCCAATTCGTTTTGTCTCATTCAATTTTATTGAGTTTTGTGGGAGATATGATTATTTTGGTGAGACTGCCTATTTTAACAATATTGTGCAGAATTTACAGTCTGAAAGAATGTGATGGTACGGATTTTAAAGTATATATTTTGGGTCTGAAACCAAGTTTATATTGTTCCTATATGAATCTACTTTCATTTTCTTCAATTCTCATCAAATTTCATTAAGATTTGAATAAGTTATGATCATTTTAGTGAGGGCAGGTTTGAACCCTGTCTAGGGTTTGCAGTTTTGGGAAAAATGAAATAACTTCTTTTGGGCTACCATGGTTATGTTTCCAATGTGACATAGAATGAATAATAGAATGTGTTATACAAAGATTGATTTGGATTAATTTTGAAGGATTGTGAGATATGTTGTTGAATCCTCCTAACTCTGCATCAGATTGGTATCAGAGCTCAGCAAAAGGTCTGGGTTGAGAAAGAAATTGGTTTTGGTATTGTGGTTTTGTAGTTGTGTTTTGGTTGGTTGCAGGTTATGTGAGAACCTGATTGCTGCCATTGAGAAGGAAGAGAGAAAAGTGAGTTGTGAGCAAGGAGATACTTTTTGAGACCATCTATAAAAGATGGAGAACTTGAGAAGGCATTTGCAGACAGAGGAGGAGAGAAAGAAGAGAAAAAGACAAGCAAAGATGGATAGGGAAATTGCTGAGTTGAAGCAAGAAATGAAGAGGTTGGATAAAGAGTTCCAAGAATATATGAAGAGGATAGAACAAATGATGAAACAAGAGAAAATTTGGAATTTGAAATTGAAAAGGAAGATGGTTTGGCCTATAAAGAAGATTGTGCAAAGAAGAAGAAATGAGAAGATGAAAGAGGAAGAAGAAGCATATGAAGATGCACATGAAGAATTCCTAGATGAAGACAAAGATGTTCCAAAGCATGAAGATGAAGAATGTAAATTTGTTGCAAAAATTCCAAGGCAAGAAGGTGAATGTATCATTGAGATAAGAAACCTGATTTCAGGACTTGAAGAGGTTGATTTGATTAAGGGAATGATCATGGATGAATTGGTCATAGAGGTTTGTAGAGGATTGATGAATGATGGAGGTATTATGGTAGAAATTTTGTTTCATTTCATTATGTTACTAATGCTTTGGACAAAGAATAATTTTCAGGTTAAAAATACAAAGGAAAAATTTGGAAAGGAATTGGAAGATCAAGAAGAAGACAATTCAAAGGGGCTTGAATTCTTTTGCCCCCGGGAGTTTGGTGCAGGAGCACCTATTTGATTTCTTGCCTCCATGAGGCCACTTGTAAATAGTTCTTATATTTTGTGTATTGGGTCTTATAATAGGGTTTATCAAACCATTTTATAGGTTTTAAAGTTTTAAGAAGTCACATTTCAAGTCATTTGTCAAATAATGTTTAAAGTTGTTCCATATTGTAAAAATTGTAAAAGTTGCTCAAGAAAGTTGTCAAGCAACTTGTCAAAAGTGTCATTAAGGTGTTTTGTAAAAAAACTAACTAAAAGGTGGTTGAAAATAGTTGGTTTTGGTTTTAAATGTATAATTACACCCTCCAAAACTCAAATTGGAGAGGTTGGAGACATTATTTGTGAAGTTTGATGAATGGCAACCTCAAGTTTGTGTGCATTTTCTGATTTTATATTGTTTCCAGGTTGAAGTTCTGGTTTGTACAGCCTTTTATGCACTCAAATAATGGAGTATCATATATTTATGGAAAGATCTCTGTTTCTAGTTTCTAATTCGTTTTGTTTCATTCAATTTTATTGAGTTTTGTGGAAGATATGATTATTTTGGTGAGACTGCCTATTTTAACAATATTGTGCAGAATTTACAGTCTGAAAGAATGTGATGGTACGGATTTTAAAGTATATATTTTGGGTCTGAAACCAATTTTATGTTGTTCCTATATGAATCTACTTTCATTTGTTTCAAGTCTCATCAAATTTCATTAATATTTGAATAAGTTATGATCATTTTAGTGAGGGCAGGTTTGAACCCTGTCTAGGGTTTGCAGTTTTGGGAAAAATGACATAGTTTTCTTTTGGGCTACCATGGTTATGTTTCCAATGTGACATAGAATGAATAATAGAATGTGTTATACAAAGATTGATTTGGATTAATTTTGAAGGATTGTGAGATATGTTGTTGAATCCTCCTAACTCTGCATCATAGTGGTATCAGAGCTCAGCAAAAGGTCTGGGTTGAGAAAGAAATTGGTTTTGGTATTGTGGTTTTGTAGTTGTGTTTTGGTTGGTTGCAGGTTATGTGAGAACCTGATTGCTACCATTGAGAAGGCAGAATTGAGTTTTGAGTAAGGAGATACTTTCTGAGACCATCTAGAAAAGATGGAGAACTTGAGAAGGCATTTGCAGGCAGAGGAGGAGAGAAAGAAGAGAAAAAGACAAGCAAAGATGGATAGGGAAATTGCTGAGTTGAAGCAAGAAATGAAGAGGTTGGATAAAGAGTTCCAAGAATCTATGAAGAGGATAGAACAAATGATGAAACAAGAGACAAGTTGGAATTTGAAATTGAAAAGGAAGATGGTTTGGCCTATAAAGAATATTGTGAAAAGAAGAAGAAATGAGAAGATGAAAGAGGAAGAAGAAGCATATGAAGATGCACATGAAGAATTCCTAGATGAAGACAAAGATGTTCCAAAGCGTGAAGATGAAGGATGTAAAGTTGTTGCAGAAATTACAAGGCAAGAAGGTGAATGTATCACTGATAAAAGAAACCTGATTTCAGGAATTGAAGACGTTGAGTTGATTAAGGGAATGATCATGGATGAATTGGTCATAGAGGTTTGCAAAGGATTGATGAATGATGGAGGTATTATGGTAGAAAGTTTGTTTCATTTCATTATGCTACTAATGATTTGGACAAAGAAAAATTTTCAGGTTGAAAAGAAAAAGGAAAAAGTGCAAAGGAATTGGAAGATCAAGAAGAATGCAATTCAAAGG
>CM021100.1:268861234-268929204 GCA_007115665.2 Sequoiadendron giganteum | reverse complement strand
GCAAGAGTATAAAATGAGCCAAATATATAGAAATTAAATTCTTAAGATCTGATAGAGGTGGTGAGTTTACATCTGATATGCTCAATCCATTTTGTGAAGAGCATGGTATAAAAAGACATTTTTTTGCTCCTAGAACCTTACAGTAGAATGGAGTTCTAGAAAGGAAGAACCAAACTATGCATTAGGTAGCTAGAACCATGATGAAAGAACTAAATATTCCTAATGTGTATTGGAGAGAAGCTAATCATATTGTTGTTTACATTCTTAATGGAGTTCAAATCAGAGGTAATGACACTAAGAATCCTTATGTGTTATGGACTAATAAGACTCCTATTGTTTAAGGTTTTTGGTAGTAAATGTTATATTAAAAGAGAAGAAGAAAATCTTGGAAATTTTGATACTAGATGTGATGAATGAATTTTCCTTGGTTATTCTAATAACAACAAGGCTTACAGATGCTTTTATAAAAGACTGAGAAAAATCATTGAAATTATGAATGTAAAGGTTGATGAAGTTGTCAGATGGGAAATCAGACAAGGAATATTTTTAATGGAAAGGGTCAAACTTCTACTAGAATGCTTGAATTAATGCATACAGACTCTTGTGGTCCTACAAGAACAAAAAGCATAAGTGGTGGCAAGTACTTTATGCCTCTAATTGATGATTCCTCTAGGATGACATAGGTTGCATTTTTTAAATAAAATTCTAAGGCTCTTGGTAGATTCAAGGTGTTAAGGCAACAATAGAAAATGATGAAAATCTAAGAGTTAAATTCTTAAGATCTGATATAGGTGAAGAGTTTACATCCGATGAGTTCAATGCATTATGTGAAAATCATGTCATAAAAAAAAAAAATTCTGCTCCTAGAACCTCACAACATAATGGAGTTGTAGAAGGGAAGAACCAGACTATGCAGGAGGCAGCTAGAACCATGATGAAAGAATCAAATGTTCCTAATGTTTATTAGAGTGAAGTTATTCATACTATTGTTTACTTTCTTGATAGAGTTCAAATCAGAGGTAACAACACTAAGACTCCTTATGAGTTAGAGACTAGTATGATGCCTATTGGAAAATAATTTAAGGTATTTGGTAGTAGATGTTACATTAAAAGATATGTAGAAAATCTTGGAAATTTTGATGCTAGATGTGATGAAGGAATTTTTTGTGGTTATTATAATAATAGCAAGGCTATCAAATTCTTTAATAAAGGACAAGAAAAATCATTGAAAGTACTAATGTGAAGGTTGATAAAGTTATGTATAGACTAGTGGAAATAACTGAAATTGTACCTGATGAGCCTATCTGTGTGCAAATACAAGAAGAAGAGAAGGAAGAGAAAGAACAAAGTGAAGAAGAAGAAGAAGAAGAGACTCTAGAATCTATAGCTAAGACTCCAAAATATGTTTAGAGAAATCACCTAGAGGAAGAGATAAATGGAGACAAAAGTGAAGGAGTGAAGACAAGAAGCAAAGTGGTTTAGGTAAACTTTTTTTTACTTTCTAAAATTGAACCAAAGACTATGAATGAAGCATGTAATGATGAAATTTGGATGAGAGTAATGCAAGAATAACTACAACATATAGAAAATATTGAGACATGGGAATTAGTCCCCAGTCCTACAAACAAGAATTTAATTGGTTTGAAATGGGTATATGGAAACAAATTAAATGAAGATGATGAAGTGGTTAAAAATAAAGAAAGACTTGTATTCAAAGGATATTCATAGGTTGAAGGCATAGATTTTGAATAAAAAAATTAACTTGTAGAAAGAATGGAGTCCATTCGGATGTTCTTGTCATTTTTAGATCATAAAGACTTCAAATTATATCATATGGATGCGAAGTCTGCATTTATGAATGGGGAACTACAAACAAAAGTATATATGGAGCAACCGGAAGGTTTTTAACTGTAAAAAAAAACAGAAATGGTTTGTAAGTTAAATAAAGAATTATATGGACTAAAGAAAGCTCCAAGAGTCTTGTATGATAGATTAGAGAGATACTTAACAAAGAAAGGATTCAACAAAGGGTTCATAAACAAAAATATTTACTTCAAGGTTGAGAAAGACAAGATACTGATAGTTTTGGTATATCTTGATGACATCATTTCTAGTGGAAATGAAGGTATGTGTAAGAATTTTTCTAAAGAAATGAAAATATAATTTGAAATGTCTATGATTGGTGAATGGAATTTCTTCCTTGGACTTCAAGTTAATAAAACTCAGAAAGGAATATTCATTTCACAATCTAAGTATGTTAAGGAATTCTTAAAGAAGTTCAAAATGGATTACTCTAAATCAATATGTACCACTATGCTAACTAGATGCAAGCTAAGTAATGATGTTGAATTTGGTAAATTTGACCAAAGCATCTACAGATCCATGATTGGTGGATTGTTGTATCTTATTACTACTAGACCAAACAATATGCATGTAGTTTGTTTATTTACAAAATCTCAAGTAGAACAAAAGGAAGCGCATGTTACAATTGTTTAGGGGATATTCAAATATCTTAAAGGAACTCTAGACTATGGTCTATGGTATTTGAAATACATTGATTTTAATTTGAATTCCTACACTGATGTTGATTGGGTTGGATGTGTAGATGACTGGTGCAGGAGCACTTGTTTGATTTTTTGACTCCATGAGGCCATTTGTAAATAGTTTCTCTATTTTATGTATTGGGTATTATAATAAGGTTTATCAAACCATTTTATAGGTTTTTGAGTCTTAGGAATTCATGTTTGAAGTCATTTGTCAAATAATGTTTAAAGTTGTTCCATTTTGTAAAAAATGTAAAAGTTGCTCAAGAAAGTTGTCAAGCAACTTGTCAAAAATGTCATTAAGGTGTTTTTTCAACAAAATAACTAAAAGGTGGTTGAAAATAGTTGGTTTTAGTTGTAAATGTATAATTACACCCTCCAAAACTCGAATTGGATAGGTTGGAGACATTATTTGTGAAATTTGATGAATGGCAACCTCAAGTTTGTGTGCATTTTCTAATTTTACATTGTTTCCAGATTGAAGTTGTGGTTTGTACGGCCTGGTATGCACTCAAATAATGGAGTATCATATATGAATGGAAAGATATCTGTTTCTAGTTCCCAATTCGTTTTGTCTCATTCAATTTTATTGAGTTTTGTGGGAGATATGATTATTTTGGTGAGACTGCCTATTTTAACAATATTGTGCAGAATTTACAGTCTGAAAGAATGTGATGGTACGGATTTTAAAGTATATATTTTGGGTCTGAAACCAAGTTTATGTTCTTCCTATATGAATCTAATTTCATTTGATTCAAGTCTCATCAAAGTTAATTAAGATTTGAATAAGATATGATCATTTTAGTGAGGGCAGTTTTGAACCCTATCTACGGTTTGCAGTTTTGGGAAAAATGAAATAACTTCTCTTGGGCTACCATGGTTATGTTTCCAATGTGACATAGAATGAATAATAGAATGTGTTATACAAATATTGATTTGGATTAATTTTGAAGGATTGTGAGATATGTTTTTGAATCCTCCTAACTCTGCATCAGATTGGTACCAGAGCTCAGCAAAAGGTCTAGGCTGAGAAAGAAATTGGTTTTGCTATTGTGGTTTTGTAGTTGTGTTTTGGTTGGTTGCAGGTTATGTGAGAACCTGATTGCTGCCATGGAGAAGGAAGAGAGAAAAGTGAGTTGTGAGCAAGGAGATACTTGCTGAGACCATCTATAAAAGATGGAGAACTTGAGAAGGCATTTGCAGGCAGAGGAGGAGAGAAAGAAGAGAAAAAGACAAGCAAAGATGGATAGGGAAATTGCTGAGTTGAAGCAAGAAATGAAGAGGTTGGATAAAGAGTTCCAAGAATCTATGAAGAGGATAGAACAAATGATGAAACAAGAGACAATTTGGAATTTGAAATTGAAAAGGAAGATGGTTTGGCCTATAAAGAAGATTGTGAAAAGAAGAAGAAATGAGAAGATGAAAGAGGAAGAAGAAGCATATGAAGATGCACATGAAGAATTCCTAGATGAAGACAAAGATGTTCCTAAGCATGAAGATGAAGAATTTAAAGTTGTTGCAGAAATTACAAGGCAAGAAGGTGAATGTATCATTGAGATAAGAAACCTGATTTCGGGACTTGAAGACGTTGAGTTGATTAAGGGAATGATCATGGATGAATTGGTCATAGAGGTTTGCAAAGTATTGATGAATGATGGAGGTATTATGGTAGAAAATTTGTTTCATTTCATTATGTTACTAATGCTTTGGACAAAGAATAATTTTCAGGTTGAAAAGACAAAGGAAAAAGTGCAAAGGAATTGGAAGATCAAGAAGAATGCAATTCAAAGGGGCTTGAATTCTTCTGCCCTCGGGAGTTTGGTGCAGGAGTACTTGTTTGATTTTTTGACTCCATGAGGCCATTTGTAAATAGTTTCTTTGTTTTATGTATTGGGTATTATAATAAGGTTTATCAAACCATTTTATAGGTTTTTGAGTCTTAGGAAGTCATGTTTGAAGTCGCTTGTCAAATAATGTTTAAAGTTGTTCCATTTTGTAAAAAATGTAAAAGTTGCTTAAGAAAGTTGTCAAGCAACTTGTCAAAAGTGTCATTAAGGTGTTTTGTCAACAAACTAACTAAAAGGTGGTTGAAAATAGTTGGTTTTTGTTGTAAATGTATAATTACACCCTCCAAAACTCGAATTGGAGAGGTTGGAGACATTATTTGTGAAATTTGATGAATGGCAACCTCAAGTTTGTGTGCATTTTCTGATTTTACATTGTTTCCAGGTTGAAGTTGTGGTTTGTACGGCCTGGTATGCACTCAAATAATGGATTATCATATATGGATGGAAAGATATCTATTTATAGTTTCCAATTATTTTTTCTCATTCAATTTTATTGAGGTTTGTGGGAGATATGATTATTTTGGCGAGACTGCCTATTTTAACAATATTGTGCAGAATTTACAGTCTGAAAGAATGTGATGGTACGGATTTTAAAGTATATATTTTGGGTCTGAAACAAATTTTATGTTGTTCCTATATGAATCTACTTTAATTTTCTTCAAGTCTCATCAAATTTCATTAAGATTTGAATAAGTTATGATCATTTTAGTGAGGGCAGTTTTGAACCCTATCTAGGGTTTGCAGTTTTGGGAAAAATGAAATAACTTCTTTTGGGCTACCATGGTTATGTTTCCAATGTGACATAGAATGAGTAATAGAATGTGTTATACAAAGATTGATTTGGATTAATTTTGGAGGATTGTGAGATATGTTGTTGAATCCTCCTAACTCTGCATCAGATTGGTACCAGAGCTCAGCAAAAGGTCTGGGCTGAGAAAGAAATTGGTTTTGGTATTGTGGTTTTGTAGTTGTGTTTTGGTTGGTTGCAGGTTATGTGAGAACCTAATTGCTTCCATTGAGAAGGCAGAGAGAAAAGTGAGTTGTGGGAAAGGAGATACTTGCAGAGACCATCTATAAAAGATGGAGAACTTGAGAAGGCATTTGCAGGCAGAGGAGGAGAGAAAGAAGAGAAAAAGACAAGCAAAGATGGATAGGGAAATTGCTGAGTTGAAGCAAGAAATGAAGAGGTTGGATAAAGAGTTCCAAGAATCTATGAAGAGGATAGAACAAATGATGAAACAAGAGACCAGTTGGAATTTGAAATTGAAAAGGAAGATGGTTTGGCCTATAAAGAAGATTGTGAAAAGAAGAAGAAATGAGAAGATGAAAGAGGAAGAAGAAGCATATGAAGATGCACATGAAGAATTCCTAGATGAAGACAAAGATGTTCCTAAGCATGAAGATGAAGAATTTAAAGTTGTTGCAAAAATTACAAGGCAAGAAGGTGAATGTATCATTGAGATAAGAAACCTGATTTCGCAACTTGAAGATGTTGAGTTGATTAAGGGAATGATCATGGATGAATTGGTCATAGAGGTTTGCAAAGGATTGATGAATGATGGAGGTATTATGGTAGAAAATTTGTTTCATTTCATTATGTTACTAATGCTTTGGACAAAGAATAATTTTCAGGTTGAAAAGACAAAGGAAAAAGTGCAAAGGAATTGGAAGATCAAGAGGAATGCAATTCAAAGGAGCTTGAATTCTTTTTCCCTCGGGAGTTTGGTGCAGGAGCACTTGTTTGATTTTTTGACTCCATGAGGCCATTTGTAAATAGTTTCTCTATTTTATGTATTGGGTATTATAATAAGGTTTATCAAACCATTTTATAGGTTTTTGAGTCTTAGGAAGTCATGTTTGAAGTCATTTGTCAAATAATGTTTAAAGTGGTTCCATTTTGTAAAAAATGTAAAAGTTGCTCAAGAAAGTTGTCAAGCAACTTGTCAAAAGTGTCATTAAGGTGTTTTGTCAACAAACTAACTAAAAGGTGGTTGAAAATAGTTTTTTTTGGTTGTAAATGTATAATTACACCCTTAAAAACTCGAATTGGAGAGGTTGGAGACATTATTTGTGAAATTTGATGAATGGCAACCTCAAGTTTGTGTGCATTTTCTGATTTTACATTGTTTCCAGGTTGAAGTTGTGGTTTGTACGGCCTGGTATGCAATCAAATAAGGGAGTATCATATATGGATGGAAATATATCTGTTTCTAGTTTCCAATTCTTTTTGTCTCATTCAATTGTATTGAGTTTTGTGGGAGATATGATTATTTTGGTGAGACTGCCTATTTTAACAATATTGTGCAGAATTTACAGTCTGAAAGAATGTGATGGTACAGATTTTAAATTATATATTTTGGGTCTGAAACCAATTTTATGTTTTTCCTATATGAATCTACATTCATTTTCTTCAAGTCTCATCAAATTTCATTAAGATTTGAATAAGTTATGATCATTTTAGTGAGGGCAGTTTTGAACCCTGTCTAGGGTTTGCAGTTTTGGGAAAAATGAAATAACTTCTTTTGGGCTACCATGGTTATGTTTCCAATGTGACATAGAATGAATAATAGAATGTGTTATACAAATATTGATTTGGATTAATTTTGAAGGATTGTGAGATATGTTGTTGAATCCTCCTAACTCTGCATTAGATTGGTACCAGAGCTCAGCAAAAGGTCTGGGCTGAGAAAGAAATTGGTTTTGGTATTGTGGTTTTGTAGTTGTGTTTTGGTTGGTTGCAGGTTATGTGAGAACCTGATTGCTGCCATGGAGAAGGCAGAGAGAAAAGTGAGTTTTGAGCAAGGAGATACTTTCTGAGACCATCTATAAAAGATGGAGAACTTGAGAAGGCATTTGCAGGCAGAGGAGGAGAGAAAGAAGAGAAAAAGACAAGCAAAGATGGATAGGGAAATTGCTGAGTTGAAGCAAGAAATGAAGAGGTTGGATAAAGAGTTCCAAGAATCTATGAAGAGGATAGAACAAATGATGAAACAAGAGACAAGTTGGAATTTGAAATTGAAAAGGAAGATGGTTTGGCCTATAAAGAAGATTGTGAAAAGAAGAAGAAATGAGAAGATGAAAGAGGAAGAAGAAGCATATGAAGATGCACATGAAGAATTCCTAGATGAAGACAAAGATGTTCCTAAGCATGAAGATGAAGAATTTAAAGTTGTTGCAGAAATTACAAGGCAAGAAGGTGAATGTATCATTGAGATAAGAAACCTGATTTCGGGACTCTGCATCAATGACCCAAAGATTACAAGTGGAGGAGCATTATTTTTTTGTAGAACGATTAGTTTCATGGTTGAGCAAGAAATAGGATCCAATTTCTTTATACATTTTAGAAGAAGATTATATTGCAGCAACATCTTGTTGTACATATGTGCTATGGATGAGGAAAACCTTGATGGACATAGGTTCGGTAAGTAATTAACTTACTTCTATGCTTTGTGAAAATACAAGTGACAAAAATTTCAAAAAATCTAGTGATGCATTCTAGAACAAAGCATATATAGATATCAAGTATCACTTCTTGAGGGAGAATATATTGAGGAATGAAGTAAGACTTGAGTGTATACCTACCAAAGAACAGGTTGTAGAAATATTCACTAAGGCCCTTCTGAAGGATAATTTTGAGTATCTTAGAGGGAAGCTATGGATTTCTACCCCTCCTTTGAACTCACTGCTCATGGAGATGCATCATTTTAGTGGATTCATATAACCTTTCTTTTTAGACTAATGACTAGGGTCTACCCCTCGGGGTGAGTAGAGAACTGCATTGTTGCAATATGTGATGTGGGTGTACTCCTTAGGGGGAGTGAACATAGCTTCTTATGGAAGTAATTTACTTTTCCATTAATTTCAAAGGGGGAGAGAGATCATGTGAAAATTCTATGCTTGGTAGGTTGTCACTTTTGAAAATCAAGTAGAATATGGGAGAGAGATCATGCAAAAATTTCATGCTTGGTAGGTTGTCGCCTTTGAAAATCATGTATGTTATTTTTGATGATTTTTCACATCATGTGTTGCCATCAATGACAAAGGGGAATATTGTTGGAAGTATCGATGTGTATTGATGGTGTTATTAATATTCTCATTGATTTCAACTCAGTTACGGATAAGTAAGATGTGTTTTTTTCAAGTGCTTTTGAGAGAATTTGTAAAAAAATGAAAGTTGTGTTGAAGTAGGTTCTGGGTGTGCTCTAGTATTGTAGTCCAAATTTCTCTTTGTTGATCCAATACATATGTCGATCTAAAGGTGTATTGATAAGCTTAAATTATATTTTATATTTTAGGTTTCAACTTCTGGTTTGATAAAGAGTAAAATTTATGTTCACTGGTGTTTTAATAGGTTTGTCAGAGTTATCTAGTTCTTGATTGGGAGATTTTTTTTGGTTTTGTAGTTTTATGGTATTTGGTTTCAGATCTTGAGAATCTAGGATATTACTCTTTCTATTGGTTTATATGTTCTAACAAAATTTCTTATGGTTTGGAGCTCCAAAAGACCTGCTCCAGAGCTCTTGTGTTTCTAATGGTTTTCTTGGTTGAACTGGTGAAGTGTTCTCTGGAAATGAGTTTTTTTGAAGTTGTTGCAAATGTATCTGAGTTGTTCCCAAAGATGATAAAAATACTATTGAAGCGTGTTGATAAATTTGTGTGTTCTTATCTTCTTGTTGATGTGTGTAATTCAAAAATTTTCTATGTTTTCATTAGGTTTGGCCGACCTAGTGCCTACACATTACATTATGCTTTTTCATCATTTTAATAAGTAATGTGTGTGATCTAAGATTTTGTTTGACTCCTAAATTAAATATGTATTTGGTCCACTCACATTTTTATCCACCACAAGAATGTTGAGTAGCCGAACTAGTTTGAGTTTGTAATTTGAATTTTTGTATCCAACCTTGGTGAATGCTTCTAAGGTTGAAGTTGGTATAAAATCAAGTCAAGTTGTGGCGAATTTAATATCCATCCATCATTCGATTCAAGGAAGAGAAGAGTGGGAGAACAAGTACGAAAATGAGAGTGTGGAAGAGTGAATTATGGAAACAAAGTGTATGTAACTGCTAGTGGTGGATCATTATGTATTTATTTGTAATTTTTTTGTAGGTGGTGAGCCTCTCTTTTGGACAGTGAGTCCTAAGGCAATGAGCACTTAATCTAGGTATTGAGCCTTTGTATCTGGGTAGTCATCCTTCTAGCAGTGAGCCCGTGTATCTGTTAATGTATTACTAATATATTGTGAGTTAATCCTCATTATGGTTTTTCTCTCATTAGGGTTTTCCATGTAAATCTAGTGCCTCTAGTATTGTGTTTTTTTAATTTAAATTTCATGTTCACACATAATAATAGATTGAAGATAAAGTGGAATTGATTGTTTAGAAGTAAAAAAATTGATATAATTGATTCACGCCACCTGTCAGTTGTCTTGTGCATTTCAACACTTCATAAGTCATTATGTCAATATATTTCATGACCACAAGAATAAAGTATTGGATTTAATGACAGATACTAAAAATTTAAAGGATTGTGACAAATGACAAAGGAATATTATCGGTCAATAATTTATATATGTTTGATTATAAAATCAAATTATATTATATCAAGGATTTCTTAGGAAATGATAGGAAGATTACTTGATCGTGCATGGGAAGATCATGGCCTAAGGAATAGATAATTAAATATCTAGATTACCCATGATTTTGATTTAATATGGAAACATTTAGGCTTGGATATTAGGTAAATAATATCTTCTAGGAACTAGCATGATTGAACAAGGATTATTACTCAAAATAGTACCAAATTTTATTGATAAAGTTAGATTGAGTTGAAATGTGGATTACATCTTTGGAAAATATCCAAGGATGACATAGATCTAAGAGTGGATGTCCTAAGATAAAGGAGATTTATTTCTACAAAACTCCTAACCATTAATAATTGAGAATTAAATGTTGAATGAAACCAAAAAATAGGTATTTATTTATTCAAAGAATAGACTATTAGTGGATATAAAAGAACCTATGTACTGATTTTTTTGGAAGATTCAGGTATGGAATGAGGAAATTAGTGTCATAGATAGGACATTGGAATGAAAAATTTATTTGTCAGATGAGGAACCACTATAACCCAAAAAATATGGAGTAAGATGTTGCATGAAATGTAGCAAGATAATGTCTAGTATGCCAAGAAATGAAGACCAGATGCCATCATCAGTAGGACATGTACACTCTTTTGAGATTCTAGAGGGGGAGTGGTAGAAGAAAAGAAAAATAAACTTGTCTTTTTCAGTGAAACTAACATAATGTTCAAGTCGATAGTCTCATCAAGGTAACAAACGTTGGTTGGAAAAATAGTTTATGGGAATTTGGTCCTAAATAATATATTATGTGAGGTAGTGGCTTAGTATTCCCAAGAAGGTTGTCTCAATTGTGATGAAGCAAATAATGATATGGTCATGTGAGCCATGATCATACTATGAGACATTCAATTGAGTGAATCCAGAAAATATTATTGTAGCCGAGTAGGAAAAAGTGGTAAACCAAATCTTGAATGGTGTGTTGAAAACATATAAAATTATAATATTTGTCTTTGATCCATTATATGGAAAGGAAGGCTGGAAACACCATTAGGCTGAAATAGTCTTAGAAATAGGAAAAACCTTAGACTTGATAGATTTTCAAAAGGGAGTAATATATCAAAAAGATCGATGAAAATTTCTGAATTAAATGCTTTAGTATGAAGAGGTATCAAAATTTGACAAGTTTGCAAGATAAATGTTCTACTCAAGTTGGACAAACAGTCAAGAGAATTACTGTATGGTTAATGAAAATGGATATTTAAGTGATTGGAGGTCTCATCTTCTGAATTGACCAAGGTGTAAATACCAAAGAAGAGAAAGGGACATGTATGGTGTAGTGTAAAATGCACAAACATTCCCAATCTATTTGGATTATACCAAAGATAAATTTGTGAGCCAATAACAACATGTTTTCCATTCACTATAGTTTAAAGTGATAAAGACCATTGAGGTCGATGATTCAAAAGGGTGGAAGCATGTTACATCTCATCCTATTATTATTGATTTAATTTTACCTTCATGAGTAAATAGGTTGGTTAAATGCAATCATGAGTTTTATATGCTTGCTAAAGAGTGGAATACTGAAATAGGTATTATTTGAAAGTATTGTTAAATTCTTAATCTAGCTTTGAAAGATTAAATATGTTTACATTTATTTTTTAATGAATATGCTTATATTATGATGCACATGGATTCATTGTGAACATCTAACTACCATTACAAGTGTGCTAAGCTAGTTGTAGGGGTAAGTTCATTCCTCTAGGTTGAGGGAAAGTATCACTCAAGAAAAGTGATTGGTCAAATAACTAGTAACATAACATATCTAAGTTTACATGCATATACTAGAATGGCTGAGTCTAGACATAGAATTTGGAAGTATGTAAGTCATCCTTGGCTTGATGTGTTTGCATTAGTAAAGGTCTTGTTTACTATTGAATGAATTCTTGGGTGATGTTTATCTATTTGGAACTTAGGAGACCTTCCTTACCTTACTGTGCTTGATGATATGGTTGAATGTGTATTTGGGATAGATGAATATATGCATATTTTAGCATACACATACAATGGATGTAATGGGATGTCCATATGAGTATGATGACATATGTATAGATATGCATATATATATAAATATTTTTTAAGATTTTTATGTGAGTATAGTCACAAGGTCATAATAATTTGGATATAGAATGAATAATTTGACTATAGTGTTGCTGTATAATATATATATTTATATATATGCACATACACACGTAAGTGTAAATTTTTAATAGAGGATCATGTATATATATATATATAAATATAATATTTGTTATTTCTGTTATAAGAATCTTTACTCATTTTTTTTATTTGTATATCGACTGTAAATATATACTTGATACATATATAGGATAACTTATAGTATGGGACCAACATATACTTATACATTGATAAATGGGTAAGTGCAAAAATATAGGGGGCCGAAAAGGGGGCTTAAGTGGCAACCTTTTTCTCTGACATCAAAAAATAGTGACCTAGGACGTGAAATTGAGGATAGTTACACTCAAAATTTTGAGATACAATGTAACAAGGATCATAGTGCTTTGAATCTACTTTCTAAAACACTAATTTATTTTGAAAATGGTTGAGATTAAGGGGTTCAAAAGAGGGGCTCGCAAAAATTGGCATTTTTTTTGTTAGAAAAACATATCATAACAAATTTTTTGGGTACGTAGCACAGTGAATGTTTTTTAAGTATTTTAAAAATCATTTTAGTTAGAAATTAGCTAAAATTATGTAGTTTGTGCATGATTTTAATGATAATTTTTCAATGAATATTTTTTTTTTTAACTAATTTTCAAAGTGGACACTTTTTGAAAAATAGAATTTTGGCTGTTGTACCCCTAAAAATTTTGGAAACTAAGTGATTTTTTTTTAATATGTGTAGAATGGAGACTAGTTTCTAAAAATGTAATTTATTTGGAATTTTAATGAATGGTTAATTTATAACGAAAAGAAAAAACATTGGTTTTGTCAAAAAAGAGACACACAAACAGAAGAAATTATAGGTCAAAGGCTCAACATTGTCAAAAATTGAAAAAAATTAGATAGTTAGATAGCTAAAACAGAGCCTAACATTACCTAGGTGTTTGATTTGTTCAACATTGAGACACATGCAATCCTTATGGTAAGCACAAAGCTAATTATGTGAAATATTGTAGAATTTACAAAAGTAGGTCTTTGGATGTTGAGAAGGCCGTCCATGCCTTTGGGCTAGTATTTCAAGGAAAATACCGAGCCCAAGTCTTGGGGATTCCCAAATCAAGACATAACATGAGTGTGTTATAAAGTGCTTGTGTTATGGCTTTCTTTGTGTATGTTTGTATGTATGTATACTTGTATGTCATGTATGTATCCATTTATGTATGTTTCGTTGCATGTATGTATGCATACCTATATGTATGTATGTATGTATATAAGATTGTATGTACATATGTACATGTATGCTTTTATGTATGTACGATTGTATGTTCATATGTATTATGATTGTATGTATGTAAGTATGTATGTATTTATGTATGTCTTTAGAGGGAGGAAAAGTTTTAAGACAAAGAGAGTTTTCTAGGTAGAATGGGAGGGAAAGAGGGAGGGAGAGAATTGAGAGAGAGTCTTGAGAGAGGGAGAGGGGGTGGAATGGAGAGACCTAAGAGAGAGGGAGTGGGAGAGAAAGGATTGGAGTGAGAGGGACCTAGCTAGGTATGGTGGGAGGGTAGATTGAGAGAGAGAGGGGTGTGAGAGAGAGAAGTGAGAGAGAGGGAGAGAACTAGAGAGTTATGTAGGTAGGGTTCTAGAGGGAGAGACTTGAGAGTACGGGGGGTGAGAGGTAGAGAATTGAGTGATAGGTAGTGAGAGGGTGTGTGAGAGAGGGAGTGGGAGAGATAGAGAATGACATAGAGGGAGTGGGAGAGAGAGAGAGAGTGACAAAGAGGGAGTGTGAGAGTGAGAGACTTGATAGAGGGAGAGGGTGTGAGAAGGAGTGACCTAAGAGAGGGACAGAGAGGGTTTGTTGGAGTGAGAGGGAATTATCTAGGTAGGGTGGGAGAGATATATAGAGAGGCAGGGAGAGAGAGAGTTACCTTGATAGGGTGCTGGAGGCAGTGACCTAAGAGAGAGAGGGTTGGACGAAGAGACCTTACAAATAGGGAGAGTTATAGGTTAGGGTTGGATGAAACACTCACTGTTCCATGCTCTAGATCCTTGTTTGCAAGATCTCCTTGGTGTCTTCCTTCACCATATGAAACTTTAGGGCCTTCCTCATATCTAGGTGCCTCTATTTCTCTTGGCCAACACCACTATCATGACAATTCAGCTTACCAAGTCAAACTTGGTGTAGTACCACCTATTCTTCCCTTAGCCCTTAATCTTCCCTAAAGGCTAATTACTCCAAACTCTCAATTTGTTCTTTGCAGGGGTGTAGAGATGTTTCTATAGCTTCACACCATCCTCCTAGGGTTCTTGGAAGTTCACCAAACTCCATTCTTCCATCACTTTCACCAAACCCTCACCTAGGGTTAAAAAGGCTACTAGCCTTTGAGCCCCAATTTGGTCTCCAATTCCGAGAAAACCGGTTGGTTCTCCAAACTTTTCCAAAGTACCCCAAATATTTTCTATGGATTCAAGGTCCTAATTCCCATCCCTCAAAGATTATGGAGGTCTTCATCCTCACCTGACAGTACATAGACCTAACCTTCAATTTAGCAAAATTTAGGTCTTTTGACTGTGTTTTTTAGACTGTCAAAGGTTTTCTCTCAAAAAATAGGTTGATGGAGTCTCCTCAATGTACCCATAGCTTGGTTACCATCACTCCATTCCTTTCCAATAGGTAACTTGCTTTGAATAGGAACCCTTGCACTTAATAGTGCTTTGCACTTATATTCTCTCCTAGTCGAGCACTGTCAAGCTCGCCTAGGAGTAGACTTTCTTCATGCCTCCTAACTACTCCTAACTACTCCTAGACCTACTATATTTACAACCATGGATTCTAGCCTCATTCCCCAAAAGCTTGTACACTAGGTACAGTGGGAAAGAGAACTAAATCTCCACTTTTGACCGGTTGCCAGTCAGATCAGCAACTTAAAGAAATAACAAATTAACTAGAAAACACACTTTCCAATTGGATACACAAACTTAATACTACAACACACAACTTCTACAACACCTGCTCTACATTCTACAACATGTTACAGAGCCAAGATCACTCCTGATCACTCAAATGCAAAGAAAATACAAAAAATTAAGCAAATCTTCTCACTATCCTCACTTAGCATTCATGAATTTTTAAAATTACAAAAGCTTCCGACCTTGCTCTCAGGTCGAAGCACACCTTAAATAGGATTTTTGATTTGGTTAAGCTTGAGCCTAATTGTTCCATGGCCGCTTGTGGTTTTCCATAAGCCTTATTTGCAACATTTTAAAACAAACTATCACCTAGGGAGGTCTACAAGGTCTTTAATCATCTTTGTAGCCAAACCTCAATCTAGTAAGTGGTCAACATGACCTTGATGAACACAAATCAAGTTCTCAAATGCCTTGAAGGCACAAATTCAAGGAATGGAATGAATTTTCTACATGTTATCTAAAATAAGTTATTAAGTTTTGACCTTCTGATTAACCCTCCTAGATGCACTTTGGGGTGCTCCTGCACCATTCCCCCCCTCTGCATAGAATTTAAGGAATATGAGGAGAGATTAGAGATGGGTCAATACCCTACTTCTTGAACTGGGCTTCATCTACCCATGTAGCCTCAGATTCATTTTTATTCTTCGACTTGATAAGATGCTCCATGTACACCTTATGCCTTGTTGATTTTTTCACCCTTGAAACTAAGATCCTTTTTGCCTAAAGCTTGTCTTGAATAGGTAAGGGAATGTTGCTGACATCCTTGAAGATCTCCCTACTGGTCTAATCCATATCATTGACTGATCCCTTGTACCTAATCAAATCAACAACATTGAAAACTGGTGAAATTCCCAAATCAACAGGTAACTCCACCTTGTATGCATTCTTCCCATACTTGGCTAATATCTTGCATGGTCCTACTCTTTTCATCTACAACTTGGTTGACATACCCTTCTGCAACCTTGATTTGTTAAGGTGAACCAGGAAATAATCTCCTACTACAAATTCCAAATCCTTTCATGATATATCTACCTTGTCTTTCAATTTTTGTGTAGCCTCGGTGACTATCCTCTTTACCTACTCTTGAATATCTTTCATGGTTTGAGTGAAGTCTTCTGCATGTCCAATCCTATTTTCCATAGCTCCTAGATCCCTGAGCTTGCATATACCTCTTTGGTGCATTCCATACACAACTTTGAAAGGACTCTTCCCTGTGGTCTAGTTTACACTATCATTATAGGCATACTCAGCTTGTGAGATTACCATATCCCAAGTCTATCCATATTCTTTAGTTGGGAACCTTAGAAGGTTACCTAGCACCCTGTTAACCACCTATGTTTGACCATCGATCTGAGGATGGTAAGCTGATCCAAAAGATAGGTTGGTGCCTAATATGCTCCATAGAGTCTTCCAAAAGTGACTCGTGAATTTAACATCCCTGTCTGAAACAATGCTTAAAGGAAATCCATGGATCTTGACAATTTCCTTAAAGAAAAGGTGAGCTATATAGCTTACATTATGAGTGGTTTTACAAGGAATAAAGTGACTCATCTTGCTAAATCTATCCACCACTACATACACACTATCAAAGCTAGTCTTGGTCTTAGGGAGTCCTACCACAAAATCCATGCTCACACACTCCCATGGTCTATTAGGAATGGGTACGGGTTGATATAGGCCAGGATTACTAGCTCCTCCCTTAGCTTTCATACAAACAACACATTGCTCCACATATCTCCCGACATCTCTTGCCAACTTAGGCCAATAGTAGAACCTTTGCACTAGTTCTAATGTCTTATTAATGCCAAAATGTCCACTAAGACTACCATTATGCTTTTCTTGAATGAGGTTTTCTCTCATTGACCCTTTTGGAACACATAACTGATTTCCTTTAAACAAAAATCCACTTTGTAAAGTATACTCTGAGTATTGGCTATGAAAATGATTCTCAAAGTTAGAACATACCTTGTAGGCCTCTGAGAAATCTTCATCCTCCCCATAGAGATCCTTGAAGCTCTCTATTCTAATGCTCTTGATCTATATCTCTTGGATTGTCATCAATCTTCTACTCAATGCATCTGCTACCTTGTTCATTTGTCCCTTCTTGTGCTTGATGGTGAAAGTAAAATCTTGGATGTACTCCATCCACTTCAAGTGTCTATTGCTCAACTTCTCTTGGTTGTTGATATAACTAAGTGCTTGATTGTTAGTAAAGACCACAAACTCCTTGGGTAGAAGGTAATGCCTCCACTTCCTAAGTGACTGAACCAAAGCATAAAGTTCTAGATCATAGGTAGAATACTTCTCCTTAGCTTCATTAAGCTTTTCATTGAAGAAAGCTATGGGCTTTCCTTCTTGACTAAGCACTCCTCCTACTACAACTCCACTAGCATCACACTCTACAGTAAACAATTTGTCAAAGCTTGGTAACAAGAGAATAGGTTGATTTACCACTTCTTGTTTCAGTTTCTCAAACCCTTTCCTAGCCTCTTGAGTCCACACAAACTTAGTTTTCAAACCACCCTTGATTGTCTCTAGGACTGGTGCACATATGCCACTAAAGTTTCTTATGAATTTCCTATAAAACTAAGCCAATCCATGGAAACTTGTTACCTCAGTCCCTGTAGTTGATGTAGGCCAATTTAGGATAGCTTCCACCTTGCTTGGATCCATTTTCAGTGATCCTTGAGACACTACAAAACCCAAATATAGAATTTCTTGTTTGAAAAACTCACACTTCTCTAGGTTGATGGCTAACTTATCCTCTTCTAATCTTCTAAGAACCAACTCCACATGCTTTAGGTGTTCTTCTATTGTCTTGCTAAAGATGAGTATATCATCAAGATATACCACCACAAATAACCCTATAAAATCCTTGAGCACTTCATTCATGAGCCTCATGAATGTGCTAGGGGCATTAGAGAGGCCAAATGGCATAACTCTCCACTCATAAAACCCACCTGTTGTCTTGAATTCTATTTTCCACTCATCTCCATCCTTGATTTCAATCTGATGGTATCCACTCTTGAGATCCAACTTGGTGAAGTACTAAGCTCCTCCAAGACAATCCATCAAGTCTTCAATTCTAGGAATAGGGAACCTATACCTGATTGTGATCCTATTTATTGCTCTAGAGTTAGTGCATAATCTCCACTTGCCTTGTTTCTTGGTTGTTAAGACCACTGGTACTGCACATGGGCTGATGCTCTTCCTAATCAATCCTTGATCCAATAACTCTTGCACTTGTCTAGCTACCTCTAGATTCTGATCTAGTGTAAGCTTAGAAGCTTCTTTGTTAGCAATGATGCTCCAAGTATGATGTCAATCTCATGAATAATGGCCCTTTTAGGAGGTAAAGTTGTAGGTGCACCATCACTCACTATGTCCTTATACTTCTCAAGAAAATTCTGGATAGCTCCGGGTATGACTGTTTTCTCAGTCTTGTCTTCTTTGGACTACAACATGATCACATAACCTTCACCCCCTTGATGTAGGTTGTTGAGGAACTCCTTTCCACTACTTAGCAAGACACTTGGTGTCTTTGACTATCCTTCATTTTCTTTTGACAATGACTACAACTTGAAAGTCTTTCCATCCTTTTTAAAAGAGATAGTATTCTCCTTCCCATCATACGTGGCACTTATGTCATACTGCCATGGTCTGCCCAATAGTAGATGGAATGCATCCATGGGTAATACATCACAAATTATCTTATCCTTGTACCCTCCAATAGAAAAATCCACTGTTACTTGCTCATTAACAAGAACACTCTGCCCTTTGTTTAAGCATGCCACTTTGTAGGGGTTGGTGTGGGGTACCTTCTCCAATTTGAGCTTCTTTACTACCTCTTCTGAGATGATGTTGTCTATTGAACCTGAATCTACAATGACCTTGCATACTTTTCCAATTATTTTGCACCTCACTCTAAATAGAGCTCTTCTTTGTTTTGGTTCCTCTTTGACCGGTTCTCTGATCAAAACTCTCCTAAACATCAGATTCTCTCCCATTTCAGATTCAATATGACTAGTCTCAGGTGATTTGATGCTCATGGTTTCCTCTTGTGCAAATTCCACCCTCTTCTCAACATTTGATGATGATGCTTTCTCTAGGAACCCATAACCTGGATGGCCTACTTGAACACAATGGTAACATTTCATGGTAGAAAAATATGAATTGCCCTTGCCTACTCCTCTTCCTCTATTTGATCCTCCTTGAGAACCTCTTCCTCTTCCATAACCTCCTCTAGAAGGTGTTTCAACTCCATGCTCTATGAGTTTAGATTCACCTTGGTTTCTTTGTTCATTTCCTCTACCTTGGTAGCGACCTCTATGTCCTCTTTGATCCCTTTGATCTCTACCTTTGCCTCTACTCTTAGAAGCCTGATCATGTTTCCTCTTGCTTCTTTCCTCAATGTTGATAGTTAATTGATAGCATTGATGTACTGTCTTAGGACTTAGAAGAGTCATCTATTCTTGGATGCTCCACTTCAATCGATTCAGATACCTACCCACTTTGAGGCTTTCATCTACTGAGACATAGGACCTCATACAAAGTTTTTGAAACTCCTCAGTGTAAGTGTTCACATCTTGGTCTCTTTTCCTCAAGCTTTGTCTCTTCTTGTGTAACTGAATCTCATAATCATCAGGTACATATGCTTCTCTCACTTTTGCCACCAAGTTGAAATAGGCCTCTTGCCTTCCTTTTCCCTCTCTGTCTGAATGAATTTCCACCATGTCAAGGTATATCCTCTCAATCTAGACTTGGCCACCTTCACCTTCTATGCTTCAGTGAATCCATCACATTCAAAATTGTTCTCCATGCCTTCTATCCAATCCAAGACTAGCCCAACTTCCAATTTACCACTAAACAGTGGTATACCTTCAAGTGCCTTCCCACTTTAAGCTTTCAATTCCTTTAAGAAAGGCTCCTCTTGCAGAACTGGGTCAGGTTCAGGGGTCTTGTCTTCCTCTCCAACCTCTTCACTCTTTGGTACCCTACCCTCCAATCTGTCACTGACCTCATCAGCCTTGACTTGAACATTGCTCAATGATTGTTCTAGTTGAGGTAGTCTTTCTCTCAACCTCCTATTATCTTCCTCCTACTCTTCAACCTTCTTTTCCAACTCAATGTTTGTCACCATGGTTGTGGAACCATTGGATTCAAGGTCTGAGATACAATTTTCTTCCCCAAATCTTTAACTTGCTCCGATACCAATCTGATAGGGTAGGGTTGGATGGAACACTCACTGTTCCATGCTTTGGATCCTTGTTTGCAAGATCTCCTTGGTGTCTTCCTTCACCATCTAAAACTTTAGGGAGTTCCTCAGATATATGCACCTCTATTTCTCCTGGCCAACGCCACTATCATGAAAATTCAGCTTACCAAGTCAAACATGGTGCACTACCACCTATTCTTCCCTAAAGGCTAATTACTCCCAAATCTCTTTTTTCTTTTTGTAGGGGTTAGAGATGTTTCTACTAGATTAACACCATCCTCCTAGGGTTCTTGGAAGCTCACCAAACCCTCACCTAGGGTTAAAAAGGCTACTAGCCTTTGAGCCCCAACTAGGTCTCCAATTCCGAGAAAACTGGTTGGTTCTCCAAACTTTTCCAAAGTACCCCAAATATTTTCTATGGATTCATGGTCCTAATTCCCATCCCTCAAAGATTATGAAGGTCTTCATCCTCATCTGATCGTACATAGACCTAACCTTCAATATAGCAAACTTTAGGTCTTTTGACTGTGTTTTTTAGACTGTCAAAGGTTTTCTCTCATCAAACAGGTTGATGGAGTCTCCTCAACGTACCCATAGATTGGTGACGATCACTCCATTCCTTTCCAACATGTAACTTTCTTTGAATGGGAACCCCTACACTTAATAGTGCTTTGCACTTATTGTCTCTCCTAGCTAAGAACTGTCAAGCTCACCTAGGAGTAGAATTTATTCATGCCTCCTGGACTCCTAACTACTCCTAGACCTACTATATTTACAACCATTGAGTCTAGCCTCATTCCCAAAAATACCGTACACTAGGTATAGTGGTAAAGAGTACTAAATCTCCATTCTTGACCGGTTGCCAGTCAGATCAACAACTCAAAGAAACAACAAATTAACTAGCAAACACACCTGCCAATTGGACACACAAACTTAATACTACAACACACAACGTCTACCACACTTGCTCTACATTCTACAACATGTTACAGAGCCATGATCGCTCTTGATCACTCAAACGCAAAGAAAATACATAAAATTAGCAAATCTTCTCACTGTCCTCACTTAGCATTCATGAATTTTCAAAATTATAAAAGTTGCCAACCTTGCTCTCAGGTCGAAGCACACCTTAAATAGGATTTTTGATTCAGTTAAGCTCGAGCCTAACTGGTCCATGGCCTCTTATGGTTTTGCATAAGCCTTATTTGCAACATTTTAAAACAAACTATCACCTAGGGAGGTGTACAAGGTTTTTAATCATCTTTATAGCCAAACCCCAATCTAGTAAGTGGTCAACATGACCTTGATGAACACAAATCAATTTCTCAAATTCCTCAAAGGCACAAATTCAAGGAATGGAATTAATTTTCTACATGTTATCTAAAACAAGTTGTTAAGTTTTGACCTTTTGATTAACCCTCCTAGATGCACTTTGGGGTGCTCCTGCACCAGAGAGAGAGGGAGTTTGAGAGTATAGGAGAGAGGGAGGGAGAGAGGGCTAGGATTTAAGGGTATACAGTTGAGGGATGAGGGTGGAGGACCTACAGGGTTGATGGTTTAGAGTATTGGGTTAACGATGTAGGGTTGAGGGGTTAGGGTTGAGGGTAGAGGGTATTGGGTTGATGGTAGAGGGTAGAAGTTTTAAGGGTTTATAGTATAAGGGATAAGGGTTGAGGGTAGAAGGTTAATGGTATATGTTTGAGGGTATAAGGTTTAAGGACTAGTGTTGAGGGTCAAATGTATAGGATAGAGGGTATAGAGGTTGAGGGGTTTAAGGGTTGAGTATTGAGAATTAAGGGTTGAGGGTTTAAAGTATAGGGTAGAGGGTGGAGGATTTAAGGGTTTAGGGATTAAGGGTTGAGGGTTGAGTGTTTAAGGTTGAGAGTAGAGGGTATAGGTGTGAGGGTCTAGTGTATAGGGTAGAGGGATTAGGGTTTAAGGTTTGGGGGTTGAGGATAAAGGGTAGAGGGTAGAGGTTTTAAGGGTTGAAGGATTAAGGTTTAAGGGTTGAGGGATTATGGTAGAGAGTTTCCTTGGGTTTAATAGTTTAAGGGTTGAGAGACTAGGTTGAGGGTAGAGGATATTGGGTTGAGGGTAGAGGGTAGAGGGTTTAAGGGTTGAGAGTTGAGTGTTTTGGGTTTATTTTTAAGGGTTTAGGGGTCGAGTGATTAGGGTAGAGAGGGAGGGATGGATGGAAGGAGATATGGAAGGAAAAGTGAGATATAGATAAGGGGAGAAGAGGAAGGAGTCAAAAAGATATATGGGGGTTGAGAATTGAGGATATAAGGTTGAGGACCTATAGGTTTAATGGTTTATGGTATTAGGTTTAGGGTATAGGGTTGAGTGATTAGGGTTGATGATAATTGGTAGTTGGTTGAGGGTAGAGATTAGAGGGTAGAAGGTTTAAGGGTTTATGGTTTAATGGTTTAGGGTTGAGGGTTTATGGTTGAGGGTAGAGTGTATAGTCTTTAGGGTATAGGTTTGAGGATATATGGTTGAAGGATTAGGGTTGAGGGTCCAATTTATAGGGTAGAGGGTATAAGGATTGAGGGTTTAGGGTTTAATGGTTGAGGTTTGAGGGATAAAGTGTTGAGGTTTGATAATTGAGGATTAAGGGTTTAATGTATAGGGTAGAGGGTAGAGGGTTTAATGGTTTAGGGTTTAAGGGTTGAGGATTGATGATTTAAGGTTGAGGGTAGAGGATTGAGGGTTGAGGGTATAGAGTTGAGGGATTATGGTTGAGGGTCCAATTTATAGGGTATAGGGTATATAGGTTGAGAGGATTAGGGTTTGAGGGTTTTAGGGTTCAGGGTTTAAGGTTAAGGGTAGAGGGTAGGAGGGTTTAAGGGTTGAGGGTCAAGGGTCTAGGGTTTAGGATTGAGTGTTTCAGGGTTTAAGGGTTGAGTTATTAGGGTAGAGAGGGAGGCATGGATGGAAGGAGAGATGGAGGAAGAAGTGAGATAGAGAGAAGGAGAAAAGAGGATGGAGGGAAAAATGCATATAAGGGTTGAGGATCCAATGTATATGGTAGAGGGTTGAGAATTGAGGGTATAGGGTTGATGGATTAGGGTATTGGGTTGAGGGTATAGTGTTGAATGATTATGTTTGAGGCTAGAGGGTATGAGGTTAAGGCTACAGGGAAGAATATTTAAGGGTTTAGGGTTTAGAGCGTTTATGGTAGAAGGTTTTAGGGTATAGATTTGAGGATATATGGTTGAAGGATTAGGGTTGAGGGTCCAATGTATAGGGTAGAGCGTATAGGGGTTTAGGGTTTAGGGTTTAAGGGGGGTATGTGCAGGATCATGATAGGCAAAAAAGTGGCGATATGTATGCCATATGATGGCCCATGTGACTGACGACATTTTTTCTACCCAAAATTGATAAAACGAAAAAAAAATTTAGAGGAGATTCTCATATTTCCACCAATATAAATTATGCTTTAATTTGAATTAAATAAATAATTATTATTCATTTTCTATTAGAATTATGAATAAAGCCCTAATTGATAGGTTGATTGAAATACATCTATAACTTTCAAATGGTATCACATTTGTTGAATCTAAAACATGGGTCAGATTCTATGCTTCGCATATTATAGGACTAAAAAAAAAAAATTGAATTTCATGATTTTTTGACCAAGTTAAGGTGGTTAGACAGACGAGATTTTATATTTTTTTTAAATTTATAATAAAAAATTCATAATTAATAATTTACTTGGAAAAAAATGATAATAAAATATGCATCACATTGTGAAATGTGTCCTCTACTTATATCTAAAATCTTATAAAAAAATATTATAATTTTATTGTGGTTAGGGTGGTCAGACAAACACCTACTTCTTATTTTTACCCTGAAATTTAAATACTACTGCATTGAAATTTCAAATTTTCACCAAATAGATTTGTTTTTTAAAAATATAGGTCTAGTATTTTAGAAATTACATTCAATTTTCTACAGATCCTATTTTTACATTTTTTTGAAATAATATAGATAAATTATTCAAATTTTTACATCAAGTTGTCTAACTCTAATTTTATGTCTTTTTATTACCACTTAAGGGCTTGTTTTTTCCATGATGATCCTGCACATACGCAGGGTTGATTTAAGTTTTAAGGTTTGAGGGTTGAGAATTTAGGGTCAAGTTTTTAATGTTGTAGTGTAGTAAAATGCATACCCTTGCATGTTCACACTTTTTTGGGCCCACCTTGCTTTATTTATCCTCATTTGTGGCTTAATTGGTCCTATTTTGCATCCATAAGCCCTATGAATTACATTTTTTTTTCTCGTTAATCCTGACATTCTCCAATGCATAAATGATAATCTAATGTTCTCATCTATGTGTCCCTAATTTTTGGGTCAAGACTAAAATTCCACCTAGGGCATCTTTGTCCCCCAAAGGTTTCAAGACCATGATTTTCATGGCTTGGGACTAACACAACACCTAAGCCATATTAGTCTTCCTTGAGTCATTTTTTGGATTTAATTTCAAAGTTTGGTTGGATTTAGCCTCATTCGTTTAATGGATTCGTATATTAACTTGGTGTGATATAATTTGAAGATATTAAGCATAAGTAAGTATAAATACAAGGTTCACTCATTAATTTCAATCCAAGTCTTTTTTGAAAGGATTCATAATATCAAATTGTGTTCACAAGAGTATGCAAGAGAAATTCATAAAGCATTTGGAGCCATCATCAAGATTCAAACATCATATCAAAGATCTTCTTGCATCACGTGTGTTGTTGTGCTAACATTTGTGATGTAGGGTTTGTGATTCGAGCAAGTGTTTCAGTTAAGATCAACATCATTCAAGCAAGATTCAAGAACCACATCCATTGTAGCCATTTTACACAAGTTTGAAAACTTTACAAGCGTTTGGTGATTTGTAGCATTGCATTTTTTTCATTCACCATTTCCCTTCATTACTTTATTTTATTTCAAGATTTAATTATGAACAAGGGGTTTGACCAAGGAAAATCCCCATTCAATAAGAAACATCACGATTTTCCCATATTTTGTATTTTTTATTGGAGGTTTAGGCTGAAGTCTTGAAGATCATTTACAGTGAAAATTTGTAAAAGTTTCAAATTTGCATTACAAAGTTGTCATCTTCATGAAAACTCACCCACAGGTCAGATCTAAAAATGTCAGAGCCTAAGATCTGAGAAGAAGCAAGTGCATACCTTGGAGCTCAGGATCACATTCATAGGTTTTAGAAATTCAAAACGATAATAATACGCCACCTTGGGTGTCTTAGTCCTCACATGAATATATTTCAGAGATTCCTTCAAATCTAGTTTCAACATCCAAAGATTTTGTATTTTCCCCAAAAAATAGCAGTAGGACTAATATGCCACATAGGGAATCTTAGTCCTCCATAGCACATTTTGGCAACTTATTTGGATTTTAAAAATCATCATAACATCTCCAAACTCCCTAGGTACACATATCATATCTCCCTATTGCATAATTTTATTATTTTCATATCACATTTATCTTGCAAAACTACGTTTTGTATGTTGAATGTTCATTTGTCTTTTCCAAGCATTTGCTTGGTGGTGAACCCATTGAAGCTGAAAGAAACCCCTCCTAAGTCCTCCTCATTGTGAATTGATTCACCTTTTGAGGTTTCCTGTCAATCCAATTATGGCTCCTATGACATCTTTGAATGATTTGTGGGAAAAGGGAGTGACATTTTTATATTCCCCCTTTTTCTTATTAATCATTTTGGTGAACCCAAAAATTTTGAGCATTCACTTTCCAATTTGGATTCCATTAAATTCATATATCTATGTTGCATTAGTTCTTGCATAGCATCTTGCATTAGTGAAATTGCATCTAGGTTTTTTCATATTTAGTGAAACTGCATCTAGGGTTTCTTATATTTTCATTAGTGAAAGTACATATAGGTTGCATTTTTACTTTCTTGCCTTATCTTATTTCATTGAAAAAATGAAAAGTGAATTATTCATACTCTTGATTGCATTTAGGAACATTATTATTGTGTTCAATTGGGTATGTACATGATCATCATGGAAAAAACAGGCTCTTAAGTGGCGATAAAAACTCAAAAAATCAAAGTTAGGTAACTTGCTGTAAAATTTTGAATAAGTTATCTATATTATTTCAAAAATATCTAAGAATATAATCTATATAAAATTGAATGTAGTTTCTAATCTACTAGGTTAATTTTAAAAAACAGAAAAATATTTTTGGTGAAAATTTGAAATTTCAATGCCGTAGTACTTCAATTTTAGGGAAAACATAAGAAGTAGGTGTCTATATAACCAACCTAACCACAATAAAATGATAATATTTTTTTATAATATTTTCTATATAAGTAGAGGACTCATGTTCCGATGTGATGCATATTTTTTTGTAATTTGTTTCCAAGTAAATAATTAATTATGATTTTTTTATTACAACTTTTAAAAAATATAAAAAATTGTATGTCTAACCACCTTAACTTGTTCAAAGCTTCATGAAATTCATATTTTTTTATCATATAGTATGTGAAGCATAGAATGTGACACTTGTTTTGGATTCAAAAAATGTGATACCATTTTAAAGCTATATATTTTGTTCAATCAACCTATCAATAAGGACTTTAGTCATAACTCAAATAGAAAATGAATAATAGTTATTTATTAAATTCAAAGTAAAGCATAATTTATATTGGTGGAAAGTTGAGAATATCCTTTAAAAACCCTTTTCATTTCGTCAATTTTGGGTAAAAAAAAGTCGTCAGCCACATGGGCCATCATATCACTTACATATCATCACTTTTTGGCCCATCATGATCCTTCACATACCTAATTGCTTGTTCCTATTAGCTTTTTCTTGCACTCATTTGCAATCTGGAAACATTGTAAACAACTCAAAATTTTCTTTTTTTTTGTGAAAAAACTCCCTTGGGACAAAAACTCCCTTCCTAGAATCTTAGTCCTTCTTTGAGTTTTTACCTTGGAATCCTATATAAGTTGATTGTGTTGGAAAAACAAGGATAGACAATTGAGAGGGAAGGTGGATCAGTTTTTGCATAAATTAAAATTATTCAACCTTAATCAACCTTCAATCACATATCTAATAATTAACAGTGCAAACATAAATCAACAACACATCAAAAACATATGATGTTCACCAATATTTTATACGTGGAAACCCCATTAGGGGAAAAACCATGATGGATGTTAGTCCATGATATTAGACCCTATTATAAGTATAGTGAAAAATGAATAAGGAATGCATATGAATTCAAGCAAACTACCTAGAGCTCAGTGCTCAAAGGGAAGTTTCGCTGCATTCAATAAGAAAATGAGATTAAATCCATCTGATGAGGTTGAATCAAGAGATTAAATTTTTCAAAAGCTTGATGACAATTCTGATTAGGCATTGAAACACTTCTTCACACTTCGCTCAAACTTCTTCACACTCTGCTCTACATTCAAATGATCTGATATTTATTCACACATATCTTGCATGCACTTCACACACACACACACACACACACCATAATGAAGTAAAAAAAATCTCTTATATATCCGCTACATGGATTTACAATGACAACTCTATCGGCCACCAATAAAGAATAAATGAATTACAAATTGTTAGACTCAATATATGAAAAAATCTTAATACGCACCAACCTTAGTCAACCAAAACATAGTGAGGACCTAAATAAATATCCTCAAACATGCTAAATAATACAAGATTAATCCATAAGGATCCACAACAAGCTACCATCATCCTGTTGGCCAAGAACATGAAAAATCAAACACATAAAGAAAAATCTATAATCATGAAAACACCAATCAATGCAGATGTACCACATTAATAGAGAATGATCTAGAAACATAATTTAACATCTCAAGAACATACACAACAACTCAATTGACTAGAATTGCAATCTCATCTTCTAGAAACACTTTCTACAGTAATTGAATAACTTTAGAAACAAAAAACTTCATAATTATTGATGTGTACCACTAAATTTTTTAGACAATATACTAGATAGGCTTAAAAAAAAATACATTAATGTGTACCTATTGAATATCAAATTACACAAATTTTGACCATTCTAATCATCTCAACTTCATAGTGCCTACAATATATTTATTAAAATTTTCTCAATCTCCTCGACATATACAACCTTTAGAATCATCAATGCTAATAGTATTGACATCAATGACAACCAAATATCAGCAATACAACCAAAAAATCCTACAATATCCCCCTTTGGAATTGATGGAAATAAATGATGTAAAAAAATACCATCCACACAACTAGCTCTTCACACAGTACTCTTCTCTTCCTTACATGACTCTTCTCCCCCTTTACTCAAGAGTTTTTCATGTTATTCTTCTCCCCATTTGACATAAATGGAAAAAGTACACATGCTCTAATCCACATATCATTTGAATCATTTGACTACTCCCTCTGAGTAGCAACCACCACAACATCAATTTGAAACAAGATCTAACTGTAAGTCCACGAATTGATGGAAATAATTGCATCTTAGTTCAGATTAGGAGGGGAAATTATCCCTAACTTGCCTTTGAGATACTCAAAATTATCCTTAGGCACCAATTTAGTAAAGATATCTACAATTTGTTCCTTTGTAGGAACATATTCCAATCTAACCTCTTTATTACTTACTTTGTCTCTCAAAAAGTGATACTTGATATATATATGCTTTGTCTTTGAATGTAGCACCGATTTCTTGGAAATGTTTATGGCACTTGAATTTTCATAGAATATAGCAATAGGCCACTAACTTATTTGACCCCAATTTCCGACGAAACCCTCTGAAAAAAGCTATATAATCAAATGTATCATCGGGCACTTGTGCAAATTTTCATTTTTTTTCATTTTTACCCTAATGTTCATCAGAATTTCGACGAATGGTTGTTTTGTCTATGTTTCAACGAAGGTATTTGGCTGAAATTGTGATGGACCTGCAAAGTTAAATTGTGGTAGGTATAAATTGAAATGAGCTCGACTATTTATTGCGACAGTGTTTTGCTCGACGGTTTTCTTGGGGAAAATCAGAAGAAACTCAAGAAGATATCACCAGATTGAGGGTAGTCATTGTCTTTTTATACAATTCATTTGTGAAGTCATATTTGTACTTCCAGGTTTGAAAATCATATTTTAAATCAGCATCTCATCAAATTTTATTTTTAGTCTTGTGCATTTTTAGAATTTCATTTCCAGATTTTAGGCCTGGCTTCACAAATTCTTTATAAGGGAATTGTTTATAACTGATGGAAAATTCTTGATGGATTTGGACAAAGATTATATTTGCAAGGTTTCAATTTTAACCATAATGATCAATTTGAAATAGATTTGGGAGCCATAGCTAGATAATATCAAAGGTGTTGGTTGTTTTTTTACTGTAACCAAGTTTATCTTCTAGACACAACATATCAAATCTCAGATAATACTACCTTACAATACAATCAATCTATATTCTAACCCAATACTAATTATCAAATCCTTATATGAACATAGTCACCTATAACCTAACTCAAGCATTTTAATTAATTCCTTGAATTAAAGCCAAAATGAGAATTAGACACACCATAATAGTGAGATGAAAAAAATAAACCCTAATCATTTTATTCAAGATAATAATATATTCATACAATGGAGATACATGACCTTGAAATGAGTAATTTTCATTTAGATGCTAGTATTGTCTTGAAAATTAAGTGCCCATGAAACTAAAACCTACAACAAAATGACACCAAACCTAAGAATAGTATCTTCACTATAATATTAGGCTCTTTACGAATTCATTTTGAAACTTCAGTTAGACTTGAGCTAAAGATATCTAACTTGCTAAACCGTATTTCTAATCCAAAAATCCTTCTTATAGGGAAAATGAAGGAGTAACAAGCATCAAACCAGAAATACACCTGTCAATGGTCACTTGGACCGCCTTATGACATTTCAAAAATTGGTTACAGCAGCTGAGTCTATGGAGAATATTCTTGTTCATCCTGTCCACTAGAGAATAACTATTGCATTTGCCAAACTTTGAAAACTTGCACCAAAATTGCCACCAAGACATAGCCAAAATTTGTTATAACCATAATCATTGAGTTGTTAACTGTCGATTGTAGACTCTATCCCATTCTTGTTCAGTTAAGTACTTTTCTACCCATCGTTGATATTCCTCATTCGTTGGCCAATTAAAATTTACCACCTAATTTACCTTGGCACTATAAAGTGTATACTTTACTGCTACTTGATTTGCCTCCCTTTTAAAAGACTCCAAAAATGTGCTAATGTTAATGATTTTATCCATACTACTCATCAGCATGTAATAATCTGAGTCATCACAAATCAATTTGATTTGTGCATTGATGATTTCATCTACCCTATCCTGCCATTGATGTAGTGACCTAACATTTCCTTGGGCATCTACAATATCTGGTAAAGATGTGTCACTCAAGTCATCAAAACTCTTTACCAACTCTTTAATCCTCTTGCTGAAATCATCAGGTAAGGCTTGGAAACCTTGCAGTGACTTCACAAAGTCTTGAGTAGGTCTAAATTTTTGAGGCCTATTAGCTCCATCTTGAGAATTTCATTTCTAGATTTTGTTGTGCAAGTTCAATATTTTGATTTTAGGAGTCTAACAGTTGGAAATCGTAGTAAAATCAGAATTTAATAATTTCTGGAATTAGCATTTGAAAGTGTTTTTCGGGGTCATTAACTTTAGACTATCTTCTCTTTTGTAGGGGTGGTTGCATGCCAAATTTTCTTAGTGTAAAATATCATAATTATTATATTTTGTTACCTATGTATGATTAAAAATTATTGAAGTGTGAGTTTGATATTTTTTGAAAATCTAAATATTCAAGCTTGGTAAAAAAAAATCATGTAAGATAATATTAGTTCAGAACAAAATGAAGAGACATGATTGTGGGCTATTATCGTCCATTAGTAAGTTGTTCATTATATGTGTTTATATTGTTTTAACATTTGATATATATATAAAAAATAACTTGATCATGATCATGGTTTATTTGTGTTTGTCATTATTATAAAGGTGGGGTGCCCTAGGGCAGACGATATGAATTATCACAGCCCTGAGAATGTGGTTTTGCAAGTGGAGGAACATGGTGTTGTGAATATCAAAGATGAAGTTAATGATCCTATGGAAGAAGATGATCATGCACTACAAAACACAATTGAAGATGATGGTACAAATACATTGATCCATGACACATGTAGTGGTACATTTGATCATGTTGATTGAGATGACTTTGATGATGTTCATGATTTACCTATACTTGAGAAGGCATACAAGCCCCTTTATGAAGGCTCCCAAACAACTCTTCTTTTTTTTGTATAGTTGTTGGTGAATTTGAAGGTTATGAATGGTTTATCCAACATAGCAATCTCACGGATGTTAAGGTATGTCATATATGTCATCTATTTTCATCTATTTTAATTGTTGTTAGTTCATCGCTAGTAAATAAAGGATGAAGTATGTACCTTTAATATTCTTTATATTAAGACATTATTTTTTGTTGTAGATTGATTGGTGAATTTTTGTTACCACCATCAAATATTTTACCTCGCTCATACCGAGATTTATATAGCATTATGAAAGATATTGGAATGGAGTATCAAGCAATAGATGCATGTCCCAATGATCATATTATATATCTAAAAAAAATGAATTTGCAACAGAATGCCCAGAATGTCATATCAGTAGATATCAAATAGATCAACTAACAAAAAAGGTGTCTCGCAAGGTTCTTCGTTATATTCCCATTATTCCATGTATGTAACAATTATTTAGGTGTGAAAGCTTAGTGCAATTTATGGATTACTATACACGTAATAGAAGTTGAGATAAGATTATTTGAATGCCTACACATGGTTCTACATTTAGGGACATGGAGGAAAAATGGCTACACTTTAAAGAAGAACCTCGTAATCTCAGGCTTTCATTGGCAGCAGATGGTGTCAATCCATTTGGAGAGCAAAGATCTATTTACTCGGTGTGGCCTGTTTTTGTTATCAACAATAACATTCCTCCATGGATGTCAATAAAGAAGGAGCACATAATGTTGGCAATGATTGTTCCACATATATGTTTACGTCAATTTTATTTAACATAGTAGAATCTCATTTGTCTTATTTGTTGCATAATGACTTATATTTTTTTTCATTTAATAGTCATGTACGTGAATTTATATATATTGCAGTAAAGTGGTTATAATAATTATGTAATGTTTATGTTCATTCAACTAGGTAAGTACGAAGTTAAAGATATGAATGTATATATTGAGCCTCTTATCGACGAGTTACTAAAGTTATGGAATGACATCACTATGTATGATGTATCTAGACCAATAGGACAAAGACAATTTCAATTCCATGCAATGCTTGTATGGACAATTCATGATGTCCCAGGGCTAACACATTTTTCTGGTATGTTATAACATTCGACTGCATGACTTTAACGATATTTAATTTTATGAAGTAGATATCATGCATTTTTTTAAAATAATCTATTCATTATATATAATTATAAAAATTAACATATTTAATCCAATTATATATGATTTGCAGGTCTTCAAACAAAGGTAAAATTTGCATATCCAATTTGTGGTCCAAAGATGAAACCTCATTGTTTAACAAGTTTAGGAAAGTAGGTGTTTGATGAGTATAGGCACTTCCTCCACATAAATCATAAGTATCAAACTACTGCAAAACATCTTTTCAATGGGAAAGAATAGACTACATCAAAACCACGAAGAATGACACCTCGCCTATCGAAGTTGGAATATAATAGAATTAATTGTCAAGGTTATACATCGGATCAAATTTTTTATCTATCATTTATGATATTTTTTGAATTCATATTTTTATATTGTGTTGTGTTTACTCATGTTGAAATTGACAATGATTGTCATTGTTAATTTGTTTAACTTATATGCTTCATGAAGGTCGTGAAGGCATTAATGGTCGGCTTCCAAAGGGACTGAAAAGTTATCCCAGACAAATTAGTAGGTTGCCCTACTATGAGCAGCTACAAATTGTGCATTTTTTTGATACAATGCATATCAGAAAGAATATGACAAAAAATTTATGGAAAATATTGGATGGAAGGCATGACAAAGAAAAAATTGTCAAAATTTGTAGTGACATTCAGGAAGCTAGTCATGCAATGAAAAATATCATTCAATTAAATAGCGATGGAGACCAAATTAATATAAGTGCCCTTCCTTGGTTATTAACAGAGCAACAAAGCAATGCTATAAAACAAGTCATATGAAAAATTCGATTTACCACAGGATTTTCTATGAACATAAACAATATCATAACAAAGAAAGGTTAATTTGGGTCAAGGATGAAAACACATGATTGGCATACCTTCATTAAGGTGATTATTCTGGTATATTATATATATATTTGTATACTGCATGTACTTTTCAGTGTATTATGTTTACTACTTTTGAAAAAATATTAATGAAAACATCATTTTATGATTTTTGTAGTACGTTTTACCTCTATCTCTCCCAAAAAAAAATTGACAACAATTTCACCCAAGTTATATATGATCTTGGAAAATACATGAGGTAAGTAGCGATAATTGTTCAATTCATTGTATATTTTTGTTAAATCTCATTAATATATTTGTGCCTTGAATCACTTGTAGATGGCTGTCATCTAAAGAAAACCATAAAGAAGATATTAATTATTGGAAGAGAAGAATTCCTTGTCTAATGTGTGAAATGAAAAAATGTCTACCTTCGACATTTTTCAATGCCCAAGAACACTACCTCATACACCAAGTTGAGGAGATTGAATTGTGTGGACTTGTACACACAAGGTCAATGTGGATGGTTGAGAGGCAGTTAAAATTTTTGAAGGCTTTGGTTTGACAAAGAGCACATCCTGAGGGTTCTATGGTGGAGGGATACATGGTATACCAGACCATGGTGTACATTACTGAATATCTTCCTAAGTTTGCAGCAAAGATCCATGTAGATTGCATTTGGGATCCCAACTCCATTAACAAATTCGAAGGGGAGTACCTGATGGGGAAAGGTAGATTGAGGAAAGTGTTAGGTAATTATAAGATGGTCATGGAGATTAATTAGAATACATTTTACATTTGGTTTTTTATGTATATTGTACTTATTTAATTATTAATCTTCAATATTGATCAATTATAAGTTAAGGTTGTATACCGTGGTAGTTAACTAATTATACATTGTTTGTGAATTTCATTTTTTTTTATACAGTTGGTCGAGAGTGGGATGCACTACATTTGTACATCATAAAAAATCTTGATTGGATGACGATATGGATTGAACAATGTCAACAATCTAGTCACGCATTAACATGGGAAGGTGTGGCTTCATTGGTTAAAGAAGCTCACTGTAATGGAGATTCCAATGTTACACCAAGGGAAATTGATTTAGCATATGGTTTAAGAGATAAAAAGGTATGTATAAATACATTAATCACCCATATTATTTAATTATTTTGAATTATATTGATGTATATATATGTTGAGATTTTTTTCTTTGCATACATTCGGCCAAGAATAAATATGTTTATCAACTGACGATATTGCAATAAGTTTTTCATGTTTTACATATTGCAGGTGAAACACCACAAGGCTATGTGGTGTAATGGTCATAAATTTTGAATCAAAAATTTGGATGACATGAAAAAAACTTGTGATTCTAGGATAACTGCAGTCTTCCAGGTGACTAATGCTTCATCTAGAGCCACATACATCTAGAAGTCTCATAAAATCAATACTATGGGATTTTGGATGATATACTTGAGTGTGACTTTAAGTCCTTCAAATTAGTTATGTTCGTTGTCCTATGGTATAGGCTACGATTGAATGAAAATGAACCCGAGAGAACAATTATTGAACATGATAATGGATTTACCATGGTTAATACAAGGTATTTTGAGTGAGCTAGAAATGAGCCCTATGTTCTTCCAAGCCAATGTGAGCAGGTATTTTACTTAGAGGTTCCAGGTAAAGCGGGTTGGTCATATGTTGTTAGACATGATCCAAGAGAAGGTCGGTAAAGTATAATGTGGTGGAAGAAGAAGATATTGAAGAAATAGAAGATGATGTAGATGATGATCAGGATCAATAGTTAGTTGATGATGTGCCTCATGAAGATGTCGAAGAGGAGGAACTAGATCATGATGATGTAGGAGTTAATGTTCATGAAGATGATATCTGTGTGGATGATGAGATTATTGAAACTGATATCAATGACCATGATGATGATATGACCAATCTTTACAATGTTGAATCTGGATTGGATGATACAAACAAAGAGTTGGATGAAGAAGAAGATCAATGACATTGAAATGTATGAGTTATGTGATTGTATTATCTATTTGATATTAATTTCTTGATAGAATTATATTTGACTTATGTGGTTACATAATTAATTTATGATGTTTCTAATTTTAATTATATTTTAATTATATTAGAAAATGTTTAGTTAACAGATGTAAAAAATAAAATTGATAAACCAAAAGATGAAAGTGTGAGACCAATGCCTTGTTGGGTGTATGGAGTCTAATGAAGATCTATAAAAGTGTAATCTATGATGGAAATATTTTAAAGTGTTTGGCACATAGATGCAGTTTATAACTTCTATAAATGTGCAAGTAAATGACTGAAAAACTCTACTTGAGATAGAATGACAATCCTAGTTATGTGATTCTTCTTATTGATCCAATTAATACTCTTTAGTTACTATGATTGACTAGAAGGGTTTAATCTTTACTTGAAAGAACCAAATAATCACATCACACAAATACAACAAATGTGTATCGGTAAACTGAATATATATATATATATATATATGCTTGATATATCAATTTAAATAACAGAAAAGCATCAATAGTATCAAATACTTGGAGCATGAGATGATTACAATGACATTTCACCACTTAAGATAGTCATTTAATTTGAAATTTGGTAGCAAGCTCTAAGCTAAGACAAACAAACACAAAACCTTACAAACACATATGATTTAGGCCAGTGCCATACACTATTGGGGAGTTGAATTCATAAATATTTAGATTTCCATAACAGGTTCAAACACATAACATATAAGATCTATGACAATATTGCATTACAATAGTGTCAATTTCTATCCTAACTCAATACTTCTTATCAAATTCCTTTACAAACATATCCATCTATGACTCCATCCAAGCATTTTAATTTACTCTTTGAATTAAAGAAAAAATAGAAATCATACACACCATAATAGTGAGATGAACGCCATAACCCTCGATTATATTATTCAAAATTATGATAGTTTATACAGAGGAGAGCCATGAGCTCTAAATATATCATTATAACTCAAATGCTAGTACTATCATGAAACATCAAACCTTCATGCTGTTGGAACTGTCAAATTTTGACAAATTCATTATTTCTTCATGATTATTAGTCTCCCAAAAAAGATTCATAATGCAGACATAAAAATCCTCACATAGCATTTTTTACCAAAATTCGATTTAAAATTGTGCCATAACACCCCATAAATCTCATTTGACATTAAAATGTTTACATATGAAAATATCGGCATAAGTTGATGTAGGTCTCATTGATGATAATATACATATCCTAAATGTATCGGCAAGACATCAAAAGGATAACACCGATCAAGTTATACACAGAGAGAATGCAGGTTTGTCTATCTTATCGACGTGATGATGTAAGGTCACATCGAGCTAAATTACCTTTTGACGATTGGAGTAACGTAAAGTCTATCAAAGAGACTTTGGTCATTGGAGAGAGATTTTAAAACACTTCCCGTAGCGTTATTAGTCTTGCTGATAAAGCAAGAGGAGGACTCACTCGGTGAGACAAATGATGTCGGGGAGAATTCAGAAAGTCTTACCAACTAACAGAACTTTACATCGACAGAACTGAGCATACGAAGATAAAGGGTGTCAAGAAGAAAATGCGCATTGTCTTGCCGAAGAAAAAGTGTATCGGTGAGACATATCACTATGGGGAGATCTAAGAGACATCAAAGCGAGTATCATTTTGTCAGCAAAACAAATACTTGGTCATGGAAATATAAGTCAATAAAGTGAGCATCTTGGTGAGATGAAAAGCTTTCAAAGTAAGGTGAAGAACTGTTGGCCCAATTCATTAAGTCTGGGCAATAGTTTTTTGGTGAAGGTCATGGCAATAAAAAAGTAGAAAGAAAGAAACTATCGAGGAGACTTGTGATGTCAGGGAAACTGCAAGACATCTTAGCGGATGGGTGAATGTTGAACAGGTTGATCGGCCAGAGGTTTGAAATGTCTTATCGATGTGATCTTATCGGCAAGACATCAAATGGGTCATACCGATAAATTTATACACTAGGAGAATGTAGGTTTGTATTACTTATCGAGAAGACAAAAGGTATCAGCGTGACAATGTGAGGTCATATCAAGCTAAGTTACCTTTTTTCGATTGGAGAAAATTAAAGTCTATCGGAGAGACTTTGGTCATCTGAAAGAGATTTCAAAACATTGGCTAAAGTGCTATTGGTCTTGCCGATAAAGCAAAATGAAGACTCAATAGATAAGACAAACGATGCCGGGAAGAGTTCATAAAAGTCTTACCGACCCCTCAAGTTACACCGAAATAATTGATCATGTAGAGATAAAGGGTATCGATAAGACGATGTTTGTTGTCTTGCCGAAGAAGAGGCGTATCAGTGAGACATGTCACCGCGGGGAGATCTAAGAGACATCATAGCAAGTATTATTCTGTCAGAAGAACAAATTGCTTGGTCTCGGCGACATAAGTCGATAAAGTAAACATCTCGATGAGACAAAGTACTTTTGGAGTAAGGCAAAGAACCATTGGCCTGATTCATTAAGTCTGAGCACTATTTGTTTCGGTGAAAGTCATAGTGATATAAAAATAAAAAGGAAAGAAACTATCAGGGAGACTTGTGATGTCGGGGAAACTATAAGATGTCTTGGTGGATGGGTGAATGTTGAATAGGCAGATCAGCCAGAGATTAGAAATGTCTTGTTGATATGAGCCCTGATGTGACAACGAGAATTTTGAAAAAAAAACTTGCAGCATTCATGTCTCAGTAAAGACATTAATGGTGCCACGAAGCATAGGAGATTTTACATATCAGGGTATGATCAATTGAAATCATTGTCTCATAGAATTCAATGTGAAGGAGAGCAAGGGAACTAGTAGAGCAATTAAGGCATTCAGCTGGCTTGAGTTTGGAGGAAGTTACAGTAAGTTTCTCATCCTCTCATAATTCGTAAAAAATTGAATTATGGAAGGCACTAGTTCAGGAAAACTAAAGGGCAGAAAACCTGGGGAGGGAAGCCAATGAAAAGAAAAAAAAAAGCAAAAGACTGAGTTGGAACTAGAAGGTAGTACAAGGAAGCTAAATCAAGACCTCATAGACCAGTTACCTGGTTCTGGACCTAAAGCTAGGTGTTTTGCACAACTCAAAGTGGAAGTTGAAAAATTGGATGACAAATGCAAATTTATAGGTGATGTTTGGACTCCGATTAGAGGCTATGAGTTATTCAATTTCTATTACCATAGGAGAAATCGCTTTGAGCTAGTATGCAATCCATGGAGGCTCGATTTAGGGAAATTAGTGTGCCCTAATGTTTTTATTGACGTCGAACTAGCAAAATTGCTAGTTGGACACTATGATTCGAAATAAAAAACTATATGTGATTTGTCAGGGAATCCATTGATACATGCATCTGAGAATGCAAATGCTGAGGTTTTTAGAATGGAGGGAATATGCAATGAGAAAGTAGTGAGTGAAGAGCTCGATAGTGAGTTTAGAAGGATGGACACCATTTATAAAGGGTGGAGGTTACCTTTGCACAAAATTAGGTGTCATGGCAAACCTACTCCAATGGAAGACAGTGAGGGGCCACCCTTTCATGTAGACCTCTTTGAACCTTACCTAAAATATACTTAATACTTAGTGGGATAGGTATTAGGGATGGAGGTACCTGAGCATATGGCGGTTGTTCCCATGGTGATTGCTATAGACATTTAGTATCACAATTCTAGATCATTTGACTATACTACACATGTTTTTAAGGAGCTGCATGCAAATTTGATGGTGATAAAGAGTGGTTCTTCTATTCTCCATCTCAGAAATTACTCACTGCTAATGCACTTAGTGTTTTATTTTGGACAAGAGTTAGGTTTATGGCCCTAGGAGCTGAGGATTTCACAATTCGACAAGGAAGGTAGGCCATTGCTTGTTCAATTATGGACTGTTGTTTGGGACAACAGGTTTTCCAATTCAAATTTCTTACATTTTGAGGAATTCTTTGTGAAACCCTTGTATAGATTTTTTAGCCATCCTTGTGATTATTCTTTATCTGAACAAGTAAAATGGTTTTTAAGGCCTAGAGATTACAATGGACCAATTAACCACAACTGAGGGGATTGGTATTGCTTAGAGAATGCCACAATGATTAGGGTTTATGGATTTGAGGATACACCTTTCATTCGACCCAAAAGTGTCCCGGATAGAATTGCATACCCAGAAATTGTTAGGAAAATGGATTACTCCAGTGTTATGAACTTAAGTTCATATGGGAAAAAGGATTTTATGCCTAGTACATTGTGTTTTAGTGATTTCACTGTATTAGCCAAGGAAGCTTATGATATGATTATGGACAAATTATTGCACTACAACATGAGAAGAGCACTAGTGAGAAAGAACTTTGATCTAGAAGGGTATATCCACTCTACCAGACAAAAAATAAATTTGGGAGGGTACCATCATGTGCCCTTTAAATCTGATGACATAATCAGAAACCTAGAGGTAGAGGAAGCTGAAATTGTGATTGAAAAACATAATCAGGAGTTCATGGATGCTGAGTTGTTATCCTCCATTAAGGGGATTTCAAAAATAGACAGGCCACAATGCTCATCTAGGAAAGTTTCAAGAATGAAGACTTAGGAGTATGCCTATGTTGCCACAAAAATAGATGTTGAGGAAACCATGGATGTAGATACAAGACATGAAGACTATAGGTCTTTCATATCAGATGATGAATTTATAAAGACCTCGGAGTTTAAGACATTTTTATATAAGCAAAAAGGGAAAGAGATAAGGGGATAGGTTGACAATGTCACTCCAGGGAATGAGGATCAACTGTTAAAAATCTTAAAGGATGAAGTAGACAAAGAGACGATTGACATGACCCCTGAAAAGGGGAGGGAGCTTCTTGAAAAGGTAGGTGTTATGATTTTTCTAGGTTTGGATATGAATTTAGCATTAGTTTTTGGTAGTTTATTAAAAGATAACAATGCTACCCACAAGCTCAGTATAGAGAAGGTGATAGAGGTATACACAGGATCAAGATACAATCTTGATGATGAAACATTGATGATTTGGGCCATGTATCCTCATCACAAGAAATCAATTATTATTGATACTAAAAAGGCATTTAGACATGTCATGATCTTGAAGGCTGGGGAGGTTGATCCTGTAGTGACTGTTGATATTGGGATAAATATAGCCAAGTTGAATAAATCCCAAATCCAAGCATTGATAAGGGAAAGAGAAGTGTACAAAACCAATAATGAGAGGATGTTGAGAGAGAATGAATGCTTGAAAGACTTGGTAGGTGGTGTAACAAAACCAACAAGGATGCTCACTCAAGGTGAGAGTTCATAGAAAAAATACCATTGGGAAGAGTAAACTGCATACTCTCAAGGGAGAATGGATGCATTTACTGCAATAATAAAAAAAATGTAGGTTGTTTTAACCACTTGGTTAAATAAACTATGGGGAAAACATTCACAGTACATAGATGCAATAAAGGAACACAAGAGAGTGGATAGTAGAATTCAGAAAAGAATTGAGGAATTGGAGCAGAAGGACACTCCTAGTAATGAAGAGATTGAAAATACCAATTGTATTATGGATAGGCACGGGGATTTCTTTGAGTTACAAGGGGATATGCAAGGATTGATAGAGGCTACCGAAGATAGATTGACCAAGTTATGTGATGATGAAGGGAAAACGAAGGAAGTGACTACATGGAAAAGTGAGTGTGAAACAACACTCCAAGGGATGTTGGAGACAACCACTGTGAAAGATGTGATATTGGATGCAACATGTGAGCAAAATGAGTGAATAATAATGATGGAAATTGTGGTCCATGATGCGTTGGGAGATGTCGAGACTCATGAGCATGAGGATTATATGGAGCATATGTCTGCAGTCCATTTTTGGCTTAAGAGAAATTAGTTGATAGTCGATTTGTTAAACCTTTTATGCTTTAAAACTTTTTGAAAAGGTACGTCCTTTTGCAAATTGATGTACAAGTATCCGTTGTTGGATAAATGTAAAGGGGTAGAAGATAGAATTAGAATAGGATAGACTGTTGTAAGCATTAAATTTGCAGAAATGATGAAATTCAAGGAGACTATGTTGCATGTATGAACTTTGAAGGAGATAATGAAAGACTATTGATTTAGTGGCTTCATTCTGGTATCAATTGTTTGTTGGATTCTTGTGATTATTTGATTGTCTCCAATATGATGTTTCTTGGTTGTTTAAATTGAAGTATCAAGTATATATTTGATCTATCAATACACATTTATTGTTTCTATGTGATTTGGTTTATTGGATTCTTTAAAGAAGAATTAAAATTCCTTTCAATAAATTATAGTAATCTCAGAATGCCATTTGGATCAACAAGAAGAACCAGATAACTAGATTTGATATTCTGCCTCAAATAGGGTTTATCAATTACACTCTTACATGTTTATACCAGTTGTAAACTCATAGTTATATGCCAAATAATTAAAGGACCTGCTAGATAGAAACCATTCATTAAAGGCTTTCATTTGACTCCGTTTTACCCAATAAGGCACTAGTCTCCCTTATTTACATTACATTAGTTTTATTCATTTCATTTAACATATCTTAATTGAACATATTAATTCATACCTTGATATTGCATATACAATTTATACCAAAGTAGGATCATATCTTTCCACTGTTAAATTTCCATTTGTGGATAGTTAGATCAAGTAGGAAACATAAATTGAACATATTAATTTAGTATAAGAGTTAACCAATCATAAGGAAAATATAATATGAAGATAAATTTTCTCAAATCTTGTGGTTGTAGATGCCCTTTTGAAATCTATGCAAAATGTGGGAGGATAGACAAAGCTCATGAACTATTTGACACGGTGCCTCAAATAATTGTAATCTCATTGAATACACTCTAATTAGAAAAGTCTCATCATTGCCCTCATAACAATCTATCAATTATTTTTAGTGTCTATTGTGTTATACCCAATTTGGGACATGGGGTATAACAAAATAGACACTAAAATAAATTGAGAGATTACAATTCTTTGAGACATTTTGTCAAATAGTTCACAAGCTTTTTATATCCTTCCACATTCTATATAAATTTTAAAAGGGCATCTACAACCAGAACATTTGAAAAAATTCATCTTCATATTATGCTTTGATGGATGTCTATACCTTGTTCCAAATCTCCCATATTAAGGAAACCAATAAGGATTTTGGTGAAGGTTGTCAAATTTTTCTTTGTATCTACCAATTGCATTTGTTTGAAAGTTTCTAAAACCTTTTCAACAAATCCATTATGTGTATATTCTAAAATCATTATATTACACAATTTCACATTTATTTGGCTTTGCATCTACAAATTGTATTTTCTTGAATTTCCCTACAATATTTTCAATGTAGATCTCTTTTGTGGATATCTTATAGTCCTTGTAGTCCATATCACTTTGTTTTTTGAAGAAACTATTACCATATATTTCTTATTTATGTTCTTATTTTGCATACATGTTTATAAGTTTGATATTACAATTAATAATATTAATTTTGGCAAGACATTCAAAGATTTTATTGATTTTAAAAATAGATGCATCCCAATGTAAAAATTCCAACAATGGAAGCAATGATTGTAACACATAATTTTTTATGTAGTATCCAATTCAAAGGATCATGTTACAATTTAGGGTTATGATTGGGTATTTGATTAGGGTTAGGATTTAGTGTTTGGGTTAGTGTTAGGTTTAGAGTTAGGGTTAAGGTTAGGAAAAATAATGTTAGGATTAGGGTTAGATTAGGGTTTATGTTTTATGGTTAGGGTTAGATTTAGATTTTTGGTTATGGATGGGATTAGATATGAAATTAGGATTAGGGTTTAGGATTAAAATTATGGATTATAGTATTAGGGTTATATCTAGAATTAAGTTTTAGGGTTATTGTTATGATTAAGGGTTGTTTTTATATTTGGCTTAGAGTTGGGGTTAGGATTAGGGCCAGGGATAGGGCTAGGGTTAAGTTTAGGGATAGGTTTAGGGTTATTATAGTGAATGCAACTAATGAATAAAATAAAAAATATTTAGGGTTAGGTAATTGGGGTTAGGGTTGGGGTTAGATTTTTAGTTGCAGTTAGGGTTATAAAGATAGGATAAAGGTGAGGGTTAGGGTCAAGGTTAAGGTTTCGAGAAAAAGGGTTAGGTTATGATTTGGATTACCATTAACTCTAACCATAACCATAAATCTAATCCCAAACCTAACCCTAAAGAAAACACATAACCTAACCCTAATTGTAGTGTTTGAGGCTAGGCTCAAACACTATATAACCTAACAAATAACCTAGCACTATAAAAAATTCTTCTCCCAAACAATCTCCTCTACTTCTATTCATGCCTACTAGAATTGAAACATTCAACATTGGTGCTTCAACCATTCATTCAAAGCTAAGAATTTGAAAGCAGTGTTCATTTGTAATATAATTAATCATCTAGCAATATTATAATTATTATTAATCTAATACAATATTAATATTATTAATAATATACCAATAATATTAATAATCTAAATAATTACTATTAATCTATAGATTATATATAATCTTAATATATCAAATATATCATTATAATTCATATAATGTAATATAATATTGTTATAAAATATATTAATATTATAACATTACTATTAATCAAAGTGCTTTAATATGTATGTCGAGTTTTAGTACATTATATGACAGGTTACTAAAGCGACTTTGAGATGCACGTGCTCAAAATCGATGGTGATGTTATAATCTTGATGAAAATTTTCTTGACGGTTATGTTTAGTGTTGGTGACTATTATGAATGAACATGATTGCCAATGGTGGAGATCAACGGTTGCCCACTCTCGCGTGATACAAAGATGCAAGGTGTTTATTGATTGCGATATCACGGGTGAGCGCCACCTGTCTTTCCTTGGCGATGCATAATGTGGTGGGCCCTTGGTGTTGAGATGGAGATTACATCAGCCTTTTGAAGGCAGTCATTTGATAACTTCTCAAACACAAGAAGATGTGATTTTGGCCCTATTAGGAGAAGAATAAAGAACAATGGAAAAAATTTAAAAGTTGATTCTCAACATGAGAATGTATTATACTCATGAGGTAATAATAATTAAAAAATAAAAATGAATGTTATTATTGTAAGAAAAAGGATCAGATAGTGTGGACTTGTGTAACTCGAGCCAATGATGTTCTTGAGGGAGAACTTAAAGAAAAATAGAATGATGTTAGCTTAGACTATATTTTTTTTTTTGTTTCAATCAACATGTTTTATTGTGAGGAATGTAAAACTTAATGGACGGTGTTAGAATATTAAGATTAACATTAATAAATTCACCTTACTAACTTATTAAAGGTGCTACTTTTCATAACTCTCACTCTCTTGGAGGAAAAACGTGACATTATTTAGGATATTCAATGCGTAGATATTTTTTGGAAAGCTTTAAGGTCATATATATAGTGGCATAAAACTCAATGTTATAGGTAATCATTCTTAGCCAAGCCCAATTTGTTAAATTCCTATGGATAGAAGGGGGTTGATCATAAGGAAGTGTTGAGAATCCTAAGAATCTCTTTTACCTTTTAGGTTTCTCCTTCCTCTTTAAGGAAACATATCATTTCTAGAGCTGAGAAAAATTATCATATTAAATTATGAAGCCCCTTTCTTTGGCAAGAAGATTCCATGTGTGTTCAAAAATTCTTGTTGCACACATTTCCATTACTCATGTTGTTAAGAACCTTGAAAATCCTCATATTTGAAGATTGAAAAAATCCAAAGGTATATTTTATGGCCTCCCTTTAACCAAGGAAAATGGTTTCACAAAGTATCCAAGGAGTTTTATTATTTCCCTGATGACTATAATAGGCTTGGCTTACTTTATATTCACTACTCTAAATGGCGCCATAATAGGCTTTGCTTGCTTTATATTCACTACTCTAAATGACGCCATAATTTTTTTAAATTTAATTAACATACTCTAAAACCTAACTAAAGCAGGTTGTAGCTCATCAAATTGGACAAATGAAAGGTCAATACTAGGAATGAGGAAGAGTTTGGAGGAGTGAAAACAAGGTCAATACCAGCGTCGACAAAGAGTTTGAAGCTAAAATAAGGTCAATACCAACGCCGAGGACCAGGTTGAGGGCACTCAGGGAAAATCGATGACCAAGGGACAATGAGTACTGTAAGTTTGGCACTCCCATTCTCTTTAACTTGCAATTTTCATGCCTAGTTTCCAAAGATCTTCTCGTACATTGGTCCCCCCATTCTCGTAAAATGGTATAAGATAAGACAAAAGAAATAAAATAGCTTAGTCTTTCACATTTTTATAGTGATTACTAGAGGCACATAGACCAATTCTTCATAATAGAAGAATTTGATCATACTTTTCCAATGATGGCATTATGAGAAAACCTTAGGTTAAATGAATAATTCCTAGCTAAGTTCTTGAAATCATGTCAAACCGTATAAGAGAAGACCATCGCTATGTGTACTTAGATAACATGGAGAAAGGCTCTTTGGGCTCTTTCATCAATCTACATATTGTTAAATTTTAACATTTAAAAGTGAGAATGAAGAATCTTTCCTAGAATGGTGGCCAATTATGCTTCTCAACACCTAGATTACAAAATCCTTGTCAATATCATTTCCATCATAATTAAACCTATTGCTTAAGATATAGTCATAGAGGTAAACAAATTATCTTTCTTGATAGTAGATACATTCTAGATTATTCAATCCTTGCATCAGAGATTTTTGAATGGGCCCAAAAAACTACTCATGATGCCCTTACTATTAAGTTAGACATTTGACAAGGCATATGATTGTATCAAATGTCCTTTCATTTATAAAAGGCTCAAATGGATTTATTTTCAACCCTAAATTATTATCACACATTAAAAATTACAAAATACCAGTTAATGAAGAACCTTCATTTGAAGGTGATGTCGTCATGACCTTTGAATCAAGAACCTTCATTCAAAAATGATGCCATGTCAAGACTTTCAAATGAAGGTATTTTTTATTTTAAATATTTCATGTCCAAAATGTTTTATAAAAGTAACCTTGGCATGAAGGACCTTCAAATGAAGACCTTAATTCAAAACAATTAGACATAATTAATTTTAATACCCACTCCAAAAATGTAATGGCCGAATATATCTCACCCAAGGTTTTACATGGAACATTAGGATTTATATCAAAGCCAAGGTAAAACACAACCTTAGGTTCCTCCCAAACAATGTAAGCAGCCAAGACAAGGGAAAAACATAAATGGAATTTAAAGAAAAAGATTTGAAACTCTATCAAATCCACCATGATGCACACCAATCCACCAAGTTACAGTTCCAAGACAGTGGGTGGATTGGTGGATGTCATTTCTATTTAGCCCTCAAACCCTTACATAGGCACAATAGGGCAGCCCCTGTATTTGATTGTTTAATCCCACAAAACAGTGATTGAGAACTTCAAAAAAAATGCAAATGAAAGGGAACACATATATTTATCTACACCAATGATATCAAAGCATTTCAAGCTTGTATGGATCCATACAACACAAAAGAACTTCAGAAAAATTGTAAAAACATAGAAAATTGCTTCAAGAATGTGGTATCTGATATGAAATTTTGGTATCAACTCCTCCAACAATTGCAATGGGATGGGAATACAATATGATAGAAGTGGGATGAAAAAGGCATCGTTTGAAGCATCAAACCAATATACAAAGATGAAAGAAAGTGCTAACCCCTTAAACTGAAAAAGTTTCTTTTAACTTTAAGTTTGTTGGGTACCCAATTCTTTTAAGTTATCAAATCCTACCATCATACATAATCAAAATTTTGTTGTTTCAAATGACTATAAGCAAAAACTTTCACTATTTGAAGATTTTTAAACCTTGTCATAGAGAATTAGAACATTGATGCGACCACTCATCCTACCTTAAAACATATCAAAAGTCTCCTAGCAATTAGACATAGGAAGATTTAAGATGACTTAAACATTTTTTATTGCCAAAGCATAAACTTATGATGACTTTACCAAGCTTAGTACACACTCCCTCCCCATTAACCACTTAGACATATGGAAATTAAATGTAAATTTGCTGCTATTTTTAGTCATGTAGGTGTCCAATAAACCACTTGGTGGTGTTTCCCTTCAAGTCTATTTACTTGAATGAAGAACAAAAATCCTTTGATTACAATTAGAGAATACATTTGACACCTTGGTTGTGTAAATAGTGGACCATAGTCACATTTAACACTTGTTACAAATTTTGGGAGTTAAAATGTTAAGTAGATTGATTTGTGACGGACACATTTGGACAGTAGTAACAAAAGTTGCAATCTATCAAGACTTGATTACCTTATAACCTGTCAAATTCTAGTAGTGAAATAATAGATTAATCATAATGTCACCTTCGGATCACATCACCATGAAATAACTTCATCCAACATCCTTATAAGTGTAGGTACCACCAAATAGGCAATTTTCAGATTTGTCTTCCTCGAGTGAGGGAAATTTAGGAAGAGAAGAGGAAAGCAAGACATGTAGTAGGTCTAAAGGAGGGAGATCAACTAGAGGTCAAAAGATTAGAAGAAAATTTTGTAAACGTATGGAATTTTTTCTTGCTGAAGGGGGGTCATGTTCTTATGATGATGAGAGCATAGGCGACATTGAGGTACCCTTGAGATACAAACATCTATAGAAACAATGGGTACCCAAGGAACTTCCTCCAATAAACACTAATCTTTGTGTCAATGAGAGGATATATCGCATAGCACCACTATGATTACATAGTTTGGGCCTATTTTGCATGGATGGCATATAGGTCTATTACGAAAAAGCTACTGAGTTGATGGAGTATTTTGGACCCTATTACAGTTACAAAGATTGGATACAGCTAGTTCGATATACATGAAGTATGCATAGGTATGCACTATCAGCAAATTATATACAACTTAAAGATAAGGATCAAAATAAATGAGTGGCTAGGTACATTGATGGGAGGCCAAAAGCATCAAGGAATATTGCAGGGTTTATAAATAGTACACAACCTAGGTCAACAAATAAGCAACCCAATCGTATATTCGAGGTGCAAGAGGGAAACTGTGTATTCGTATGTGCGATAAAATCAATAACTGCAGGGAAAGATTTTCTAATCGATTACAATTTGAATCACTTAGATACAAACATAATTACTATGGGGGTGGTATGTACTATATACCATTTTACCCAACCTCCAATTAATGACTCCAATATACCATTTTATTATTATGTTTTTTTTCATAATTCTATAGGTTTCATTTCGGTAATGTTTTTTATATTTAATTTTTGTCACAACAGAACATTGATCATACAAGGAAGGCTCTGGCCTAGAGCGCAGATCACAATCCATCTTCAAGCGCTTCTATCTAACAGGTTTACCTCATTGTAATTGTACAAATTAGATATGAGAGAAATGTTTTATTATTATGTTTTTTTCATGAGTTTATTGGGTTAATTTTGATAATGTTTTTAATATTCTTGTTGCAGTTGGCTGATCACGGAAAAGCACTAGCAATATAGGAGAGCATCCATATGGAGGTGCAGTCACTATTATGCGATGATGACATCTCATTATCCACAAACCTTGTGGATATGATGAGGAAGGCCCAAAAAAAATGCAATGAAGAAATCCTTTAGTTGGTATTCGTAGTGCCTCAAATAGATGAGATAAGAGAAAGGGTTAAAATATTTTCTAAGAGAGCATAGAACTTGGAAGTAAGCTATCATGAGATCTTTAATTATAACATAAGTTCATTCATGGTTTTATATTTTGTACTCTTTTATGTCATGAACTAAAATATGTGTTGTTTTTACAGGATTATTTGCGTCCTCATCATGTTGTTGGCCATGATCAAGGTACTGCAAGTGTTTCCTGGGAACTAGGGGATGGTACAAGTGTCAATCCTCATCTTCCTATGCATAAAACACATCATCCAACCCCATCATCTGTGCCTATATTGTCATCTAAAATTTTGGCAATACATACCATGCAAACATTTAGTAGTCCACCCTCTGGCAGCGAACACATGCCACTACATGTGTCAATACCTATGGATGTAGATGCCACTACTACTGGTGATGTTTTAGCAACATTTCCTGGATCTTCCCATATTACTAGTACGAGAACATTGTCGGTCACATTTGTGGTGACTGAGGATTTCTTTCCCATAAAGATAGAGAAGGTCCCAAGTACTTTAAAATGTTTTGATTATTATTATTATTATTTTTTAAGTAAGTGCTAACAATGGGGATAGCGCCCTATTATATTGATTTACAAAATGGCAATATTTTCCTAGATTATAATTGCCTGTTTATAGCCACTATATATCCGACTGTATGCTTATCATGCTTTATGCTACTAAATAGCTATATACTACTCCCAGTGCATACCCCAACTTTAGTGCATGCTTCATTCTCCTTTTGTTGAACCAATCCTCATTTTGAACAAACCTTGCAAAGGCATTCATGTCATTGTTGATTATGCCCGCCCGATATACATCCCATGCATTGCCTAGGAAGCAGCTCATTGCTTTGGTCTGGTGCTATGAGTTGCTAGTGCATTCCACCCCAGCTTCAACCTCCAGTTCTTTTGCATCTCTCCCTGCCCCATTTTCTCCAAAGATGTATTTCAGGGAGCTCACCATACCTTCCGCAGGTAGTTCCAAGATAGCATTTGCCACCGCTTGAATGTTGATCAGCATAAAAAAACTCCCAAGCTTCTCCAGTAGTACTTCTCTGACACCCAGACCATCTATTAATAGGCTTAGGACTACCTCATTGATTTTTCCATCACACCAGTGGTTCCCTACTATAGGATCTCTTGGGTTATTTTCTCTATTGCTTCGATCACTTGTAGAGAACTGACTGAGAAAATTCTTTTGCACTGGGCTCTCAATCTCTTGTTTGAGCAGATACAGTTCACACCAAACTTATACACCATTGTCCTTCTGAAGTTTGAGTCTAGATCAATGCCTTAACACCTTTTTTCCCTCGGCTTCCAATAAATTCTAGGACTTGTCCCGTGAGTCTAGCACAAATTCCTATTGCTTTGGCTAAATGTTGCTCAAGTCTTATCTGTTATCCCATCCGATTATCCTAGCTCACTGCTCTTTAGATATTTCGAAGATCTTTCATCCACCCAAACTATCGATGATTAGAAGTGTTGGCAATTCTGACCACTGCTCCATGTAGTTGTCAATTTTTATTACCTTTCCTTGATTTACTCTATAGTTTTCCAGGAGGCCCACAACCTTGTTAGCTTCTCTATAGAAATGTGATAGGGTATATTCATTTAACTTCCAAAGAAGGGATTTGATTGCTCCTATCCAATTGTCTAGTTTCCAATTTGGTGTTTTCCCCGATGTGATTGCCTAAATGCAGATTTGAGAATCACCTTCTATTTCTACCGAATCAGTTCCTTTCTTTATATAGACTTCCAATCCCAATGCGAGCGCCTCCATTTCCGCTATATTATTCATGCACATATCTAATTTTTTGGAAGTAGCCCAAACACCTTGTGCTTTTGAGTCTTTAATTATACATCCTGATCCTACAGGAAATGATGGTTTTTATAAACATCTAAGTGATATTTCATTGGAGCTCTTCGGGCCCACCATACGTACACAGTGGAATGCCAAAAATCAATAGTTAAAAGATGAGCTCATTAACCATTTAGTTGTGTTGTTCGATGATAAAACATTCAACCGAACCAAGGTCCTTAAGAAAGCTAGTACCTATCTAAAGTATGTGAGGGACCAATATAAGTCACATTTAGAGAAGAACAGAAAGTACGAGCGTCCCCCCATGATTCCGGAAAGGGAGTGGAAGGACTTGGTGTCAGATGGAAAGTAGAAGGCTGAAAAGAAGAAAGGAAAAATACCATCGGGCCAAGGAAGGTATGTGATACTATCAAAAATCTAACTATATACTGATTAATCTTTCTTTTTACATAATCTAACGTATTTCAAATTTTTCATAGGCTGCCCGACACATCAAAGGCAACAAAGGCAAGAGTAGAAAAACATGGGCAGCACAAACTTGGCTCTGGTGGTTATATGAAAATAGTTGCACGATTTGTGAGTATCAACAAATGAAATATTGCATCCAAATAATAAATTGCAAAAAATTTCAGTTTTATCACACCATAGAAGAAAAATTCATGATCGCATGCAAAAATGCAAGGCTTTGATTTCAACAAAGTGCCCACAGAAGAGGACCTAAAGATTGCCTTCGACCAAGGCTATGGAGCCCTATTTGAATAGCTAAGAGTCTCGACTGGGCAAACACAATCTTCCATTGCATCCAACAGGAAGGTAAATAAACTCAATAAATTTTATTTCAAATTGAATACTTGTGCAATTTGTTCAATATTAATTTCCACCATAATAATGTGCCTTTTTTTCTTACACAGATAAGCAATGATAATCCTGCACATGACATTGGAATGCAGCCTGATGAGGGTGGAGCACAACCTACTGATGAATTCCATGGTGTGCATCCTAGTACTCGATGTATTCATGTGCTATACAAAATGCAGTATGGATTAATACAATTAAACATCTTTAATTGCATTTAGTGTATTAATCAATGAAACCTTTCATGTTTCAACTTTAGAGCATGTAGAGCGTGATCAACATGTTGAGCATGATCAGGCTAGACAAGATTAGGAACATGATGTGGCTCCATTAGGTAAAGAGGACCACTCTAATGTTCTTTTAAACATATTTAATTGCAATTGGTACATATTAATTAATGTAATATTTCATATTTCAACTCCAGATCAGGATTTAGCGGGTGTTCAACATGTTGAGCATGAGGCTATAAGACAATATCAGGAACATGATGTGGCCCAATCAGGTAAAGAGCACCACTCTGATGTTCTTTTAATTAATGAAATACGTGTAACAATAATAATAAAACATATCAATTTAACATTTATTTGCTATTGTAGCAGACCCCCCCTTGCAGCCGCGTCCACGTTGTGAGTACACAACTAGGCATACATTAAGATCATGAGGAGAGCTCTAAACAACTCAAGGGGGCACAAATGATTTTTAAAATGATACTCCACTTCAGCTTTTTTTAGCTACAAAATAGAAACAAAAAAAAAGTGATTGTAATCATATTATGACAGCCATATTTTTGATAATATCTAAAAATTGAAAAATTGAAATATGTTAATGCATGAATGTGAATATGTTATATGTTAATGAATGAATTTTATATGTTATTAATGGATGGATGAATGAATTCTATATGTTATTAGTGGATGAATTAATGAATGAATGTGAATATGTTAATGAATGAATGTTATAAGTTATTAATGTAGGATGAATGAATGAATGTTATATGGTATTAATGGATGAATGAATGATTAATGTTATATCATCGGGTATGGGGAATTGAGAGTGATGTGAGGGGGGGGGGAGGAAGGGCCAAATGAGCTTCCACCTTCATGTGGCTGGACCTTTTAAGTAGAGAATATTAAACTATTCTCAAAACAAAGAGAAGCTCAATAAGGTAAGTAATGCACTTTTCAATATAAGAAATGCATTGTTTGAAGCATCAAACCAATCTGCAAAGATGAAAGAAAGTGCAAAATTTTCACTATGAATATTGTATTGTGTGTGGATTTGGTTTCAAAGCTCTATTGATGGAGATGGCTTGTATGAAAGCCAAGAAAATAGTTATCATTATTGTTGCTACAAATAGGCCTAATATCATCAATCCTACATTATTAAGGCCTATCCGACTTGACTACTTTTATATATCACCCAGAGCCACCCCGATAAGTATTTCAATCCATTTGTATCTTCATCGACAAGAGATCATGTATCGCTAGGATATTCTATAGTTTCCCCGATGTGGTGAGTCTCCCCGATGATTATTCTTTCGATCTCAACTATGTCACCAAGATTCCTACCAATGTAATCTTATTGGTGTCACATAGCTGGTCGAGTAGACATTCAAAACTTACTCCGATGGTATATGTATTGCCGATATGCTTCCCTCGTGCTTCATCAATGAGACAAGATGTGTATCTCGCTGATGAAACATCATCGCTGAGACCAAAATCCAGTCCTCTCGATATATCTTCTCAGGCAATTTTGATTGTTGTAATAGTCTTGATCTTTCACCAATATGCATACATTTAAATGAATATTTTTTTAAAAAAATTTGCAATGTTTCATTGAATTTCTGAGGAACCGCAAAAAGCGTCTAACGAATTTGCAATGTATTTGACAAATTTTTTCCCTAATGACTTGCCTATTTCATCACGCGTTTGAAAAACTTTTGTTGCTATTTCAATCTAAATTATGTCGCCAAGACTCCTGCCGATGTATTCTTAATGGCATCACATAGCTGGTCGGCTAGACATTCAAAACTTACTTCGATGGTATATGTCTTGTCGATATGCTTCCCTCGTGCTTCATCAATGAGATACGATGTGTATCTCATCGATGAAATGTCATCGCTGAGACCAGAATCCAGTCCTCTTGATATATCTTCTTAGGCAATTTTGACCACTATAGTAGTCTTGATCTTTCACCGATATGCCTACATTTAAATGAATAGGTTTTTTTTTTTTTAAATTGCAATGTTTCATCGAATTTCACATGAACTACATAAAGCATCCAAAAAATTTGCAATGTATCCGGTGAATTTTCGCTGTAATGATTTGCTTATTTCATCGCGCGTTCGACGAACTTCTATTGCTATTTCAATCTAAATTATGTCTCCAAGACTCCTACCAATGTATTCTTAATAGGGTCATATAGCTGGTCGGGTAGACATTCAGAACTTACTCCGATGATATATGTCTTGCCGATACGATTCCCTCATGCTTGGTTGATGAGACAATATGTGTATCTCGCTGATGAAACTTCATCGCTGAGACCAAAATCTAGTCCTCCCGATATATGTTCTCAAGAAATTTTGATCGCTATAACAGTCTTGATCTCTCAATGATATTGCCAATACGTAGAACTTTTGTCGTAATGACGATGGACTTATGTTATTAATCCGATGATTTGGAAAAGGTATGCCTCCCATGCTCTGGGTACTATTCATCGCACAATCAACGAAGTGGGCATCGCGGTTTCGATGAGCTTGCGTCGTGAGGTCGACGTTTTACAGTCCATCGGGATATAGACAAAAATTGAGTGATGGCACTAATTTATGTGATTCGTCGGTCAGTCGACAATGTATCATTGAGATTCCAATGAACGACCGTCAGAAATTGGGGTCAAATCCTATAGTGGGCTCATCATACTCAACTCTGATATCTGTCAGCAACCTCTTCATCCACAACACTTGAGTACAATTGTTTGCAACAACAATATATAATGCTGCAATAGTAGATAAGGAAATGAAATTTTTCATTTTACTTAGCCAAGACACCAACTTCTTTCCCAAGAAGAATGCACCACCACTTGTAATTTTCTTATCATTAATATTACCTACCCAATCTAAATTTGTAAATGCATTCAAAGTAAGATCATCTTCCTTAAGATACCAAAGACCAAAATCAATTTTTCCTTTTAAGTATCAAAAAATTCTCTTTATTCCAATCATGTGTGATTCCTTTGGATCAACTTGATATCTAGCAAACATGCACATAAAATTCATAATGTCTAGTCTAGTTTGAGTTAAATATAGAAATCCACCAATCATTGACCTATATCTTATTTTATTTTCCTTAGGAGAATCACGATTTTGTGTTAGATTGCATTTGGTTACCATAGGTGTACCAACTAGCATTGAGTCCTCCATGTGCCAAACTTTCTTAGTAACTTTGTTACATATTTGGATTGAGATATGAAAATTTCATCCTTTAGCTGAGTTAATTGCAATCCTAAAACCAATTTTTGCTCTCCTATTATTGATATCTTAAATTCACTTTTCATTTTATTAGCAAACTGCATGCATAAGTCATCATCACCTTCAAAAATAATGCCATCAACAAGAACTTAAATTATCAATTCTCTATCTTGATCCAACTCGAAATACAGATTGTTGTCAATAGTACCTTTATTGAATCCAATCTTTAACAAGTATTTATCCAGTCTAGCATACCAAGCTCTAGGTGCTTTCTTAAGTCCATATAGATATTTCTTCAATCGGAAAACCCTATCTTTTTAATCAGTTAGTTGAAATCCATCTGGTTGTTCAATATGTACCTCTTCATTTAATTCACCATCCACAAATGTTGACTTCACATCCATTTGATAGAATTTGTAATTCTTGAAAGTAGCATAAGCAAGAAACAACCTTACAACTTCAATTCTAACAATTGGGGAAGATGTTTCTTCAAAATCAATACATTCCATATGTGATCATCCTTTACATACCGGTGTTTCTTTATTCCTTATCACTTCACCTTTTTCATTTAACTTATTCTGAAATACCCATTTGGGGGTATGTGTAGAATCATGATGGGCCAAAAAGTGGTGATAAGTAAGTGATATGATGGCCTATGTGGTTCATGACTTCTTTTTTTACCAAATATTAATGAAACCAAAAGTTTTTTTAAACGAGATTCTCATCTTTCTACCAATATAGATTATTCTCTACTTTGAATTTAATAAATAATTATTACTCATTTTCTATTTGAATTACAACTAAAGTCCTAATTGATGGGCTGATTGAAAAAATATATAACTTTCAAATAGTACACATTTTTTAAATCCATAACATTCATCACATTCTATTCTTTGCATACTATAGGATTAAAAAAATTAGAATTGAATTTCATGAAGTTTTGACCAATTTAAGGTGGTCAGGCATACAAGTTTTTATAGTTTTTAAAAGTTATAATAAAAAATTCACAATTAATTATTTACGTGGAAAAGAATTACAAAAAAATATGCATCACATTGGGACATGATTCCTCTACTTATATCTAAAATATTATAATATTATCATTTTCTTATGGCTAGGATGGTCAGACAGACACCTACTTCTTATTTTTCGCTGAAATTTAAGTACTAGTGCATTGAAATTTCAAATTTTCACCAAATAGATATATTTTTTAAATAAACCTAATAATTTAGAAACTAAATTCAATTTTCTACATATTTTATTCTCACATGTATGTTTTAAATAATATAGATAACTTATTCAAATTTTTATGTCAAGTTGCCTAACTTTGATTTTCTAATTTTTTATCACCACTTAAGGGCCTATTTTTTTCATGATGATTGTGCAGATACCCTTGGTTCCAATCACATTATTGTCTTGAGGTCTAAGAACAAGAATCCATGTATAATTATTCTCTATTTGCATCAGTTCTTCCTTCATTTCTTCCATTCAATATTCATCTTTACATGCTTCACTGACATTGCTAGGCTCAGTCTTGGATATTAGACAATATTCCTCTACAATTTTTCTTCTAGTTTGAAAACCTTTGTTCGTGTCTCCTATGATCTGACTTTTATAATGAATTTGCTTCACATGCCTTAGAATTTTGGGTTCTTCTACTCTTTCTTATGTATTTCCATTATCTTCTCCTTCATTATTTTCTTGATTCATTAGAACAATTTGAGCTTGATTCTATTTCTATGCATTTTTTGCATTCTCGTTATTTTTTAGTTGGTCATTTGAATCATATCCACAATACCTAGATGATCTTTCAATGTCCTCATCAACTTTCAAATTTGCGCTTTCAACCATCTTTGTCAATCTTTTATTGTAGCATCAATAGGCTTTTCTCTTAGTAGAGTAACCCAAAAAGATTCCTTCACCACTTCTAGCTTCAAAATTTCCTATATTTTCATCTCTTTTGATATAACATCTACTTCCAAATATTTTGAAGTATTTAACAGTACGCTTATAACCAAACCATAGCTCAAAAGGGGTCTTAATAGAATTACTATTGACATTCACCCCATTGATAGTATACGCAACAATTTTTACAACTTATCTCCAATAGATATGAGGAATATTACCTTCCAACGTCATAGTTTTTACAACATCTTTTTTTTTTTTTGTTCTTTCTCTCAACAACTCCATTCTGTTGTGGGGTTTGGGGAGCATATAACTGTCTTTTCATTCCATGCTCTTCACAAAATGAATTGAACTCTCGGGAAGTGAATTCACCACCTCTATCTAATCTCAAAAAATTGATCTTCAAACCGATCTCATTCTCTAATGCCTCATGCTTCTCTCTTAAGAAAGCAACCCATACCATTCTAGAATAATCATCAATAAGCAACATAAAGTACCTTTCTCTTTGTAGACTTATGATTCTAGATGGACCACATAGATCAGTATGTACCAAATCTAGTACTCCATTGGAATGATGTTGTTTGATATGAAATGAAATTCTTGTTTTCTTTCCCATCTAACATTCCTTGCATATAGTGTTAGTAGGCTTCACTAACTTAGGTAGATTTCTGACTACTTGCGCAGAGCTTATTTCGACAATGTTATCAAAATTCACATGACATAGCTTTCTATGCCATAACCAGCTTACATCAACTTGAGCAATCAAACAAATTTCACTAGTAGCATTTAAGTTAAAAATATTACCTCTTGTCTTTGTACATGAAGCAATCACATTTTGCCAGCTTCGTAGTATCCTGCATTTACCACCTTTGAACTGAAAATTGTAACCTATGTCAACCATCTGTCCAACACTCAAAAAATTATTCTTCAAACCTTCAATGTATAGGACATCAGCAATATTGAATTTAACACCTAGAGAAGTAGTGCCTCTGCCACAAATCACACCAACATTATTATCTCCAAATCTTACAACACCACTATAATATTTTTCCAAGCTTAGAAACTTACGTTTGTCACTAGTCATATGATATGACCATTCGTTGTCAATCACCCACTCATCCTTCTCATCAATCCTAGTTGTAGGATATTTTTTAGTATTTTGATTACTAGCTAATTCAATGGACATCAGACAATTTTCCTTGATAGCAATGAATACCCATTCATCTTGATTTCCAGTTTCTTTATTAGATTCATCATCAGTAACACCTTCTTTAGCATAATAACATTTGTTTTGAAATTTATTCTTGTCAATTTTATACTTAAAAACTCTTTCAAGACACCTTGATGCAAAATGACCTATCTTAATACAAGAGAAACATTTAATAGGAAACTTTCCTTTATACTTACCTTCTCCTCTGGCTTCTCTTTTCACAATCAGTGCTTCAAGTTCTTCTAGATCTCTTTCTTCATCTTCATTTAGTTTCATTTCATCTTCATACTTGAATGTTTTCGTGGAACTCTCTCCCATTTCATATCTTTGTTGGCTTTTTCCGGAAATAGTAGCTTGGAATGCAGACTTTGTCTTAGGAGAAGATTCATAAAATTCACTCAACTCAGAGCTAGCAATTTTTCCAATCAACATGTTGCTTGTCACATTTATTACTATCTTGAGCTCTTCAATAGCATGAGATTTTCTTTTTTAAGAAGTAGGCATAGATCTAAGTATTTTAGTCCCAATCTCATCTTCTTCCAAGATTCCACCATCACATCTAGTGCCCATCACTACTTCATTTACCTTTTGTGGAAAGAAAAAATGTTTTCATCTACACTCATCTTCATGTTCTCCCACTTGCCTTTCAGAATTTGTAGCTTACAAAATTTCACTAGTGCATATCCTTCATACAATGTTTCAACTTTATCTAAATCTCATGTGCAGTCTTCAAACCTATGAAATTTATCATCTTTCAATCTATCAAAGCACTTACCAATGATTCTATAGCCATGGTATTATTTTCTACTTCTTTGATCTGATCAAGAGTAGAGGGACCATTCTGAGGAATAGTAAATTCATTCTTTGGGATAGGTGCATGGAAATGGGTAGCCATTTCATGGAAAACTTACTTTTTCATCCCGAAATAGCAAAAACGTGAACGTGTTATAGTAAGACGCGCTCGCGCTATGGCTTGGTAATGACTGAGCCTAGGCTCGGTCATTACCAAGCCTAACATGGGTGTTTTAAAATGCGAGCACATTATAATGTGCTCGCGTTATGGTTTAAAATTTTAAAAATTGTGTGCATTTGGAGTTCAAAAATGTGCAGTTTTTGAAATAAAAAAACATTTTCAAAATGCGAGTGCGTTATAACGCACTCGCATTTTGGTCTACATTGAAAATATTTTCTTGTCTTTTTCTTCTTGTTATCTTTTAGGGAAAGTATATACATGAAATAAACATTTAAGTATACGTTGACATTTATATATGGACATTTACTTACACTCAAAATTTTAAGATGGAACAAAAAGAAGGATTCAAGTTCTCTGATTCTACTTTCTAAACTACTAATTTATTTTGAAAATGGTTGAGATTAAGGGGTTCAAATGAGGGACGTACACAAATTGGTATTGTTTTTGTTAGAAAAACATAGCATATCAACTCTTGTATGACCCTTATACGGTGAACTTTTTTTTAGTATTTTTAAAATCACAATGGTCAAAAGTTAGTTAATAGTATGTAGTTGATGCATGATTTTTCTGATAATTTTTTAATGAATATTTGAGTTTTTACTAATTTTCGAAGGGGACATTTCCTGAAAAATAGAATTTTGGCCGTGCTACCCCTAAAAATTTTGGAAACTTATTGAATTTTTTTTTTTTTTAATTTGTAGAATGGAGTCTAGTTTCTAAAAACATAATTTATTTGAAAAATCGATTAGCAGTTAATTTATAATGAAAAAATTACCAAACACTAATTTTTAGCAAAAAAAAGACATAAAAATAAAATAAATTATGGATGGAAGGCTTAATATTTTCAGAAAGTGAAAAAAATTACATCGTTGGATAGCTAAGAGAGAACCCAACATTACCCATGTGCTTGATTTTTTTGATATTGAACCATGTGCAATCCTGATGGTGAGCACAAACTTGATTATGTGAAATATGGAAGATTTTTTAAAAACATGTCTCATGTCATTAGGAATGCCCTCCAAGCCTTTTGGTTTGGTATTCCAAAGCAAATACAAAGCCCAAGGTTTGGGAATTCCCAAAGCAAGATATAATGCAAGCGCATTATAATGCGCTCGTGTTATATCTTAGTTTTGACCTGTTTTGTGAATGCATTTTTTGCGTTTTGTGAATACATTGAAAAAACACGAGCACATTATAACGCGCTCGCGTTTTGGTCTACATTGAATTCTTTTTTTCTCTTTTTCTTATCTCCTCCTCTTGTTATCTTTTAGGGAAAGTATAAGTTGACATTTATATATGGACACTTAATTTCTTATACTTTAAGTTATATTTCATGTATATACTTTCAGGATGTTTGAGAGTGGTCTCAGATCTATAGGAGTTATAATTCAAATTCTAGTTTTTGGAAGCTCTTTAAAATTTAAAACTTAGTAAAATTTCAGTAATCAACATGTCAAATTTCAGTAATCAAGAGGTCAGATTTTAGTAGTCAAAAAGTTCTATCATTTATCTCTCACTCTCTCCTTCTCTCTACTCTTTATCTCTCCACTCCCTCTCTCTCTCCCTTCCTCCCTCTCTCCCCTCTCTCTCTTCTAGTTTTTGGAAGATCTCACAAATTTCAAACTTAGTGAAATTTCAATAATCAGGAGGTCAAATTTCAATAATAAAAAAATTGTATTATTTCTCTCTCTATCTCACTCATTTTTATCCCTTACACTCTAGAACTCTCTCTCACTATCTCTATCCCTTTTTTTGACTATCTCTCCCTTGATCAAAAGAAATCTCTCTCTGTCTCTCTCTATCTCTCTCTCCTTTTCCCTCTAATTCTCTCTACCTCACTTATCTCTCCCTCTCTCTCACCTTCCCTCCCTACCTGTTTCTATCTCCCTCCCCCCCTCTCTCTCTCTCTACCTACCTACCTTTCCCTCCATCATGCCCTACCCCTCTCTCTATTTCTCTCTAGCAAACCTCTATCTCACCTCCCTCTCTCTCCCTCCATACTTCTCTCTCCCTCTCTTCTTCCCTATCTACTCTCTATCTCCCATCTCTCTTTACGTACCTCTACATCCATCAAACCTTAACACTCTCTCTACGGCTCTCTCCCTCCCTCCCTCATTCCCTCTCTACTTCTCTCTATCTCACCTCTCTCTCTACCTCTCCTTCCATCTCTACTTATCTTTATCTCCTCTCTCCCTCTCTCTACCTGCCTCTACTTCAAACACTCTTTATTTCTCTCTATCTCACCTCTCTCTCCCTCACTACATCTCTCTCCCTCTCTCCCTCCCTCTCTACATATATATATCCCATCTCCCTCTCTACCTAGCTCTCCATCCATCACAACCTACCACTCTCTCTCCATTACTCTCTATCTAACCTCCCACTCTCTCCATCCATACCTCTCTGTCTCCTTCCCTCTGTACTCTCTACCTCCCTAATCCTTCTCTACCTGCTTCTCCATCCATCACTCCCTAAAATTCTCTCTAGACCTCTCTATATTTATTCTCTCCCTCCCTCCCACATTCCCTCTCTACTCTCTCTCTCTACCTCTCCTTCCCTCTCTAATTATCTTTGTCTCCCCTATCCCTCTCTCTCTCTCTCACTAGATGTCTCCCTCCCTATGTTTTCCCCTATCTACTCTCTATCTTTCCTCTCGCTCCCTCTAACTCTCTCTCTCACTCTATCTCACTCCTCCCTTACCCTCTTTCTCTCTCACTCTCTCCTCTTTATCTCACCATTCTCTCTTTCCCTCTTTGTAACTCTCCACTTCTCTATATGTCACCATTCTCTCTCTACATATCTTTATCTCACCTATCCCTCTTTACCTCTCCCTTCCTCCCCTCTCTCACCCACCCTCCCTCCTTCCCTCTATCTCTATCTCTCTCTACTTCTCTCTATCTCACCTACCCCTCTCTAGCTACATATCCCTCCATCACTCCCTACCACACTCTCTCTCTCTATTGCTCTCTATCTCACCTCTCTCTCACCTCTCTCTCACCTCCTCGATACCTCTCCCTCTACTTCCCTCTCTACTCTCTATCTCCCTAATACCTCTCTACCTACCTCTCCATCCATCACTCCCCACCACTCTCTCTATACCTCTCTATATCGATTCTCTCCCTCCCTTATTCTCTCTCTACTTCTCTCTACCTCTATGTCTTTCTCTAATTATCTTTATCTCCCCTAGCCCTCTCTCTCACTAGATATCTCTCTCCCTAAATTTTCCCCTATCTACTCTCTATCTCTCCTCTCCCTCACTCTACCTCTCCCTCTCACTCTCTCTCACTCCTCCCTCACCCTCTTTCTCTCTCACTCTCTCCTCTCTATCTCACCATTCTCTCTTTCCCTCTCTATAACTCTCTCCTTCTCTATATGTCACCATTCTCTCTCTACTTATCTTTATCTCACATATCCCTCTTTACCTCTCCCTTCCTCCCCTCTCTTGCCCACCCTCCCTCCTTCCCTCTATCTCTATCTCTCTCTACTTCTCTCTATCTCACCTATCCCTCTCTACCTGCATATCCCTCTATCACTCCCTACCAAACTCTCTTTATTTCTCTCTATCTCACCTCTCTCTCACCTCCCTCTCTCTCCCTCCATACCTCTCCCTCCATCTATACTTCCTTATCTACTATTTATCTCTCATGTATCTCTACCTCTCCTTCCCTCTCTACTTATCTTTATCTCCTCTATCCCTCCCAACCTCTCTCTCTCTCCCCAATCCCTCCCTCCCACTATGAGGGTTGAGAGTGTAAGGTTTAGTGTTTAAGTTATAGGGTTGAGGTTAAAGGGTTAATTGTATATGGAATAAGGTTTAGGGTTTAGGATATTAGGTAGAAAGTTGAGGGTGTATGGTATAGGGATGATGGATGAGGGTTTAGGGTTTAAGGTATAGGGTTGAGGGTTGAGGGATAGTGTTTAGGGTCGAGGGTATAAGGTTAAGTGTATAGGGTATATGGATTATGGTTTATTATATTGGGTATATAGTTGAGGGTATTGGGTTGAGGATATTAGGTTTAGGGTGGATGGTTCAGGTTCTAGGATTTATGTACAAGTTTAAGAGTTGAGGGTTGAGGTATAATTTTCAGGGTTCAAGGTATGAGGGTAAGTGTATAGGGTATAGGGATTAGGGTTTAGGTTGTAGGGTTAAGGGTATAAGGTATAGGGTTAGGAATTGAGATTGTAGGGTTTTCTGTTTAAGCATAGGGTTGAGGGATAATGTTTATGGTTTAGGGTATAAGGTTGAGGATGTAGGGTAAAGAGATGAGGCTTGAGGGTTGAGGGATAGTGTTCAAGGTTGAGGGTATAGGGCTAAGTGTATAGGGTATAGGGTTGAGGGTATAGGGCTAAGTGTATAGGGTATAGGGATTAGGGTTTAAAATAATGGGTATAGGGTTGAGGGTATTGGGTTTTAGATTAAGGTTTAGGGTTTAGGGTTTAGTGTAGAAGGTTGAATGTAGGGTTTAGGGTTTAAGTATAGGGTTGTGGGATTATGTTCAAGGCTTAGGTTATAAGGTTGAGTGTATAGGGTATAAGGATGAGGGTTGAACTTGTAGGGTTGAGGTATAGTGTTCAAGGTTGGGGGTGTAGGGTTAACTGTATAGAGGGATAGGGATTAAAATATTTGGCATAGGGTTGAGGGTTCAGGGTTCAGGGTTCAGGGTTCAGGGTTTAAGGTTTACAGTACTAGGTTTAATGTACGATTTAGTGTTTCATTATAGGGTTCAGGGTTCAAAGATAATGTTCAGGGTTCATCGAATTTGCAAGCTAGTGGCTTGTTTGAAAAAATGGGTCCAAGAAATGGGGTCTCCCGGTGATTTAAATCACCTGGAGACCCCATTTCTTGGACCCATATTTTCAAACAAGACAAGTTAGGTTGCCAATTTCACCAAATTGGCAAGCTAGTGGGCCCACTAGCTTGGCAATTCAGTGAAATTGGCAACCTAACTTGCCTATTTGAAAAAATGGGGTCTCTCGGTGATGGACCCCATTTCTTGGACCCATTTTTTCAAACAGACCACTACATTTCCAATTTCACTAAATTGGCAAGCTAGTGGGCCCACTAGCTTGCCAATTTGGTGAAATTGGCAACCTAACTTGTCTTGTTTGAAAAAATGGGTCCAAGAAATGGGGTCTCTCAGTGATTTACATCACCGAAATCACCGGGATACCCCATTTTTTCAAACAAGCCACTACATTGCCAATTTCACTGAATTAGCAAGCCGGTGAGCCCACTAGCTTGGCAATTAAGTGAAATTGGTAACCTAACTTGCCTATTTGAATAAATGGGCCCAAGAAATGCGGTCTCTCAGTGATTTACACCACCAAGAGACCTCATTTCTTGGACCCATTTTTTCAAACAAGCCACTACATTTCCAATTTCACTAAATTGGCAAGCTAGTGGGCCCACTAGCTTTCCAATTTGGTGAAACTGGCAACCTAACTTGTCCTGTTTGAAAAAATGGGGTCTCTCGGTGATTTATATCATCGGGAGACCCCATTTCTTGGACCCATTTTTTCAAATAGGCCACTACATTGCCAATTTCACTGAATTGGCAAGCTAGTGGGCCCACTAGCTTGGCAATTCGGTGAAATTGACTCCCTACCAAACTCTCTTTATTTCTCTCTATCTCACGTCTCTTTCACCTCCCTCTCTCTCCCTCCATACCTCTCCCTCCATCTATACTTCCTTATCTACTCTTTATCTCTCATGTATCTCTACCTCTCCTTCCCTCTCTACTTATCTTTTTCTCCTCTTTCCCTCCCAACCTCTCTCTCTCTCTCCCCAATCCCTCCCTACCCAATCCCTCCCTCCCCCTATTTCTCTCTCCCCCTATGAGGGTTGAGAGTGTAAGTTTTAGTGTTTAAGGTATAGGGTTGAGTTTATCGGGTTAATTGTATGGGGAATAAGGTTTAGGGTTTAGGATATTAGGTATAAAGTTAAGGGTATATGGTATAGGGATGATGGATGAGGGTTTAGGGTTTAAGGTATAGGGTTGAGGGTTGAGGGTTGAGGGATAGTGTTTAGGGTTGAGGGTATAAGGGTATATGGATTATGGTTTAGGATATTGGGTATATAGTTGAGGGTAATGGGTTGAGGATATTAGGTTTAGGGTTGATGGTTTAGGTTTTAGGATTTATGTACAAGTTTAAGGGTTGAGGGTTGAGGTATAATGTTCAGGGTTAAGGGTATGAGGTTAAGTGTATAGGGTATAGGGATTAGGTTTTAGGTTGTAGGGTTAAGGGTATAAGGTATAGGGTTAAGACTTGAGATTGTAGGGTTTATGTTTAACATTATTCCTAAACCCTAAACATTATCCTTGAACCCTTAACCCTATAATTAAACACTAAATCCTACATTAAACCTTGTACTCTAAACCCTCAACCCTAAACCCAATACCCTCAACCCTCTACTGAATATTCTAAACCCTAATCCCTATACTCTATACAGTTAACCCTACACCCCCAACCTTGAACACTATACCTCAACCCTACACCTTCAACCCTCATCCTTATACCCTATACCCTCAACCTTATAACCTAAGCCCTGAACATCATCCCCCAACCCTATACTTAAACCCTAAACCCTACATTCAACCTTGTAGACTAAACCCTAAACCCTAAACCTCAATCTGAAACCCAATACCCTCAACCCTATACCCATTATTCTAAACCTTAATCCCTATACCCTATACACTTAGCCCTATACCCTCAACCCTATACCCATTATTCTAAACCCTAATCCTTATACCCTATACACTTTGCCCTATACACTTACCTCCACTCTCTCCCACTCTCCCCCACTCTCCCACTCTCTCCCTCTCTCCCTCTTTCTCTATCTCCCACTCTCCACTTCTCCCCTTCTCCCACTCTCTCCCACTCTCCCCCTCTCTCCCTCCCTCTGTATCTCCCACTCTATCTCCCACTCTCTCCCTCTCTCTTTCTCCCACTCTCCCCTTCTCCATCCCTCTCTATCTTCCACTCTCCCCCTCTCTCCCTCCCACTCTCTCAGAAACCCCTATACTATCAAAAATACACTAAGAAAACTTAATTTAACATAACGCGCTCGCGTTATAATGCGTGCGCGTTATAACGCTAGTTATAACGTGAGCGCGTTTTGTAGTTTACTAAAATGGTAAAAAAATCAATATACCCATGATTTGAAGGCCCACAGTCTGCATATTCCCTTGGTTTTGTGCGTGCTCCGACAAAAAATATATATTTGATGATGTTGTGAAGTGTGCAAGCATCTTTTTCACTTTCCATCACCTTTTCCATGATCTTTTTACCACCTTTGCATGAAATAGTAGAGTCTCGACGTTGAAAGACATATAATATCAATTGAAGTTTGAATTCCATTGAAAACTGATATACAATTGAAGTGTGGAAGGGAACAAGCTTTTGAACAAGTCAAATTGTTGTGGAGTTTGAAGAAAGAAGAAGCTAAGGCTACATAATTGGGTTGAATTCCTCCATTTGAAAGTCTAGTTTTTAAGGTATGTGAAGTCTTTACAAATTTTCTTTCATTCTATTATGGCTTGCTTTCATTTTTGTTTGTCATTATAACCTTAGGTTGTCAATGCACATTTTAAATTAGCAAATTATATACACAATTATTTACACTTGCCAATTACCATTTTACACTTTCCAATTATAGAAATTCAGAACCATTCACCAAAATTCATCCTTTAAGACCATTCCCAGACCATTCCAAAGCATCAAACATCTTCAAAATACCCTGCACAAGGTCAAAAGTTCATTACATAGACCAGTCCTTCAACAATTGATGGGGAGTCTTATCTTTGAAGAGAAATCTTTCTCTTCCCAAGACCTATTATTTGGTCTTCCTAGGGTATTCCTCTCTACCCTACTCAGGGATCCCTCCTAAACCCCTCTCACCTCATAAGACTCTACACCAATTTCAAATTCTTCACCATTGCTCTCAATTCACCACTAAGCTTCCCTAGGCTCCACACTGACCCAAAGTATCCTAACCACTTGAGGGGCTACAAAAGGGTATTCTCACTATCCCCTTGTTGATTTGAATCCTCACTGATCCATCTCATAGGATTCTTTCACCTTGTACCCATCACTTTCTTGAAAAACCCAATTTTAGGCCTTGTAGCCTTTTGCCCAATTAAGCCTCCTAGAACCCGTTTTCTTGCCTTTTCTCAAAAACGGTCTTAACAACCCCCAAATATTTTTATAGATTATTTCTAGTGGTATCATAGGCTTCAATATTTACCAAGTGTTTAGTCCCTTTGGCATCCATACATAGGACTGTCCTCATACCCCCT
>CM021100.1:268574697-268861134 GCA_007115665.2 Sequoiadendron giganteum | reverse complement strand
GCCACTACATTGCCAATTTCACTGAATTGGCAAGCTAGTGGGCCCACTAGCTTGGCAATTCGGTGAAATTAACAACCTAACTTGCCTGTTTGAAAAAATGGGTCCAAGAAATGGGGTCTCACCAAGAGACCCCGTTTCTCGGACCGATTTTTTCAAACAGACCACTACATTTCCAATTTCACTCAATTGGCAAGCTAGTGGGCCCACTAGCTTGCAAATTTGGTGAAATTGGCAAGCTAACTTGTCTTGTTTGAAAAAATGGTTCCAAGAAATGGGGTATCTCAGTGATTTACATAATTGGGAGACCCCATTTCGTGGACCCATTTTTTCAAACAGGTCACTACATTGCCAATTTCACTGAATTGGCAAGCTAGTGGGCCCACTAGATTGGCAATTCGGTGAAATTGACAACCTAACTTGTCTGTTTGAAAAAATGGGTCCAAGACATCACCGAGAGACCCCATTTCTTGGACCCATTTTTTCAAACAGGCCACTACATTTCCAATTTCACTAAATTAGCAAGCTAGTGGGCCCACTGGCTTGCAAATTTGGTGAAATTGGCAACCTAACTTGTCTTGTTTGAAAAAATGGGTCCAAGAAATGGGGTCTCCCGGTGATGTACCCCATTTCTTGGACCCAATTTTTCAAACAGGCCACTACATTGCCAATTTCACTGAATTGGCAAGCTAGTGGGCCCACTAGCTTGACAATTCAGTGAAATTGACAACCTAACTTCCCTATTTGAAGAAATGGGGTCTCCCGATGATTTACATCACTGAGAGACCCCATTTCTTGGACCCATTTTTTCAAACAGGCCACTACATTTCCAATTTCACTGAATTGGCAAGCTAGTGGGCCCACTAGCTTGCCAATTTGGTGAAATTGACAACTTAACTTGTCCTGTTTGAAAAAATGGGGTCTCTAGTGATTTGGTGATGTAAATCACCAGAGACCCCATTTCTTGGACCCATTTTTTCAAATAGACCACTACATTGCTAATTTCACTGAATTGGAAAGCTAGTGGGCCCAGTAGCTTGGCAATTCGATGAAATTAGCAAGTTAAATCATTGAGAGACCCCATTTCTTGGACCTATTTTTTCAAATAGGTGGTGCAGGAGCATCTTAAGGTCTTTTGGAGAGATCTTGCAATTTTGGCTTGTAGGTGGTTCTAGCCAACCACCAAGGTAATAAGGACTAATTGATAAAGTCCCAAGGTTGAATTGATGATTGTGTAGTGGAAAATTTAGGTTAGTTAGAGCCTTGAGGTTTGGGAAAGTCTCAATGAGAAGATTAGGCAAAACTAGACAATGTTTGTCTTGGCTATTTGTCCTAAAAGTTGGAAAATGACATAAATGATGCTCTAAGCCTGACCCAAGGATCCTAGCACATGGGAGAAAGGTATATAAGATCAGCAAAACCCTAATTGAACATGTGGGAAAGCTATTGTATGATTTGGAGTTTTGGAAGAAAGTGTTGTGAGTTGGAAGAGTGCAAATTTGATTGAATTTTCTGTGTTTGAACCTTCATCCAGTCAAGAATGGATTGAAAGGGTTTTACTAATGCTTTGAGTTTTTCATTTGTGAACTGTTCTTGCTTTGAGTGGCATTAGTTTAGTCATTTAATTCGACTGGTTAATATTTTTGTGAGTTTTTGGTGTTCTTGGTCTCATTGTCGGTTCAGGTCAGTTTTGTAAATAATGAGCCCCACTTGAATTCCCGTGGCAAAGCTACCATGGCCACTTGGAATCAAGTAGGGTACTATTTTTACAGTGTAAATACGGAGTTTGGAGACTTGGTTTGCAGGGGAGATGATGAAATTATCAAGCATTAGGCGAGTGCAAGTGCATTCTGGCTAGTAGCTTGAAGAGGACAACAGCAAGGAGAGTTTCTAAATGGATTGGTTTGTGCCAATCAAGAGTATGGGAGTGTAGGCACATGTATCTCATACATGTGTGTGCAAGGAGGAGAGCTGAGGAGGCCATTGAATCCCTCAAAGAAGGAAAAGGAGCCAAAAACCCTATAAACCCTTGAAAATAGGGGGTTTGAGGACAGTCATATGTACGGGAACTTGTAGGACCTAAGACCTGATAAATCTTGAGCCTTGATGGCTAATAGGAAGAATGTGCAAAAACATTTGGGGGTTGTTAATACCATTTGTGAGAAAAGTCAAGAAACCGGGTTCTAGGAGGTTTAATCGCGGTAGAAGGCTACAAGGCCTAAAAGCTTAGTTTCTTGAATGCGATGGAAAAATGAAGAAAGAATCCTACAAGAAGGATTAGAGAGGAGAAAGATCACCCTAGGAATAGTTGGAAGACCTATTCCAAGTCCCAAGAAAGGTTTGGGAACGTTGTAGCACAATTGAGCCTATGGGAAGCTTAGTGGTGGAATGGGAGTGATGGTGAAGAATTTGAAACTGGTGGAGAGTCTTACGAGGTGAGAGGGGTTTAGGAGTGATCCCTGAGTAGGGTAGTGAGGAAAACCCTAGGAAGACTAGAGAATAGGTCTTGGGAAGAGCAAGAGTTCTCTTGAGTGGTAGGACTTCCCATCAATAGGCCACTACGTTCCCAATTTCATCGAATTGGAAAGCTAGGGTAGAGGGTTTAAGGGTTAATGGTAGAGGGTAGAGGGTTAAGGGTAGAGGGGAGAGAGATAGAAGGATTGAGTGAGTGAGAGAGAGATACTTGGGAGAGGGAGAGGGGATAGGAGGGAGAGACTTGAAAGAAAGAGAAAGAGGGAGGGAGTGGGAGAGAGATAGAGGATAAAGGGTTTAAGGGTTAAGTGTTTAGGGTTTACGGTTAAGGGTAGAGGGTAGAGAATTAAGAGTTTAAGGGTAAAGGGTAGATGGTAGAGGATTAAGGGTAGAGGGGAGAGAGATAGACAAAGTGAGTGAGTGAGAGAGAGAGAGACTTGAGAGAGGGAGAGAGAGTAGGAGAGAGAGATACTTGAGAGAGAGAGAGTGAGGGAGTGGGAGAGAGATAAAGGGTTTAATGGTTTAAGGGTAAATTTTTTAGGGTTTATGGTTAAGGGTAGAGGGGAGAGAGATAGAGGGAGTGACTGAGAGAGAGACCTAAGAAAGGGAGAGGGTTGAGAGAGATAGCAAGTGCGGGAGGAAGTGGGAGAGATATAGAGGGAGGGAGGGTTAAGGGTAGAGGGTAGAGATTTTAAGGGTTAAGGGTTAAGGGTAGAGGGTTAAGGGTTTAAGGATTTAGGGTTTAAGGGTTAAGGGTAGAGGGTAGAGGGGTTAGGGTAGAGGGGAGAGAGATAGAGGGAGTGAGAGAGAGAGAGAGCTGAGAGAGGGAGAGGGGGTAGGAGAGAGAGACTTGAGGGAGAGAGATGGAGGGAGAGGGTTGAGAAAGATAAAGGGAGGGAGAGGCAGTAGGAGGGAGAGACTTAAGAGAGAGAGAGGGAGGGAGTGGGAGAGAGATAGAGGGAGTAAGCAAGAGAGAGACTTGAGAGAGGGAGAGGAGGTAGGAGGGAGAGACTTGAGATTGTAGGATTTTCCATTTAAGTATAGGGTTGAGGGATAATGTTTATGGTTTAGGGTATAAGGTTGAGGGTGCAGGGTAAAGAGATGAGGCTTGAGGGTGTAGGGTTTAGGGTTTAAGCTATAGGGTTGAGGGTTGAGGGAAAGTCTTCAAGGTTGAGGGTATAGGGCTAAGTGTATAGGGCATAAGGATTAGGGTTTAGAATAATGGGTATAGGGTTGAGGGTATAGGGCTAAGTGTATAGGGAATAGGGATTAAGGTTTAGAATAATGGGTATAGGGTTGAGGGTATTGGGTTTCATATTGAGGTTTAGGGTTTAGGGTTTAGTGTACAAGGTTGAATGTAGAGTTTAGGGTTTAATTATAGGGTTGGGGGATGATGTTTAGGGCTTAGGTTATAAGGTTGAGGGTACAGGGTATAAAGATGAGGGTTGAAGGTGTAGGGTTGAGGTATAGTGTTCAAGGTTGGGGGTGTAGGGTTAACTATATAGAGTATAGGGATTAGGGTTTAGAGTATTCGGTATAGGGTTGAGGGTATTGGGTTTAGGGTACAAGGTTTAATGTAGGATTTAGTGTTTAATTATAGGGTTAAGGGTTCAAGGATAATGTTTAGGGTTTAAGGTTTAGGAATAATGTTAAACAAAAAACCCTACAATCTCAAGTCCTAACCCTATACCTTATACCCTTAACCCTACAACCTAAACCCTAATCCCTATACCCTATACACTTAACCTCATACCCTTAACCCTGAACATTATACCTCAACCCTCAACCCTTAAACTTGTACATAAATCCTAAAACCTAAACCATCAACCCTAAACCTAATATCCTCAACCCATTAACCTCAACTATATACCCAATATCCTAAACCATAATCCATATACCCTATACACTTAACCTTATACCCTCAACCCTAAACACTATCCCTCAACCCTCAACCCTCAACCCTATACCTTAAACCCTAAACCCTCATCCATCATCCCTATACCATATACCCTCAACTTTATACCTAATATCCTAAACCCTAAACCTTATTCCCTATATAATTAACCTAATAACCTCAACCCTATACCTTAAACACTAAACCTTACACTCTCAACCCTCATAGGGGGAGAGAGAAATAGGGGGAGGGAGGGATTGGGGAGGGAGGGATTGGGGAGAGAGAGAGAGAGGTTGGGAGGGAAAGAGGAGATAAAGATAAGTAGAGAGGGAAGGAGAGGTAGAGATACATGAGAGATAAAGAGTAGATAAGGAAGTATAGATGGAGGGAGAGGTATGGAGGGAGAGAGAAGGAGGTGAGAGAGAGGTGAGATAGAGAGAAATAAAGAGAGTTTGGTAGGGAGTGATAGAGGGATATGCAAGTAGAGAGGGATAGGTGAGATAGAGAGAAGTATAGAGAGATAGAGATAGAGGGAAGGAGGGAGGGTGGGCGAGAGAGGGGAGGAAGGGAGAGGTAAAGAGGGATATGTGAGATAAAGATAAGTAGAGAGAGAATGGTGACATATAGAGAAGGAGAGAGTTATAGAGAGGGAAAGAGAGAATTGTGAGATAGAGAGGAGAGAGTGAGAGACAAAGAGGGTGAGGGAGGAGTGAGAGAGAGTGAGAGAGAGAGGTAAAGGGAGGGAGAGGAGAGATAGAGAGTAGATAGGGGAAAAGGTAGGGAGATATATCTAGTGAGAGAGAGAGGGATAGGGGAGATAAAGATAATTAAAGAAAGACAAAGAGGTAGAGAGAAGTAGAGAGAGAATAAGGGAGGGAGAGAATCGATATAGAGAGGTATAGAGAGAGTGGTGGGGAGTGATAGATGGAGAGGTAGGTAGAGAGGTATTAGGGAGATAGAGAATAGAGAGGGAAGTAGAGGGAGAGGTATGGAGGGGGAGAGAGGGAGGGGAGAGAGAGGTGAGATAGAGAGCAATAGAGAGAGTGTGGTAGGGAGTGATGGAGGGATATGCAGCTAGAGAGGGATAGGTGAGATAGAGAGAAGTAGAGAGAGATAGAGATAGAGGGAAGGAGGGAGGGTGGTTGAGAGAGGCGAGGAAGGGAGAGGTAAAGAGGGATAGGTGAGATAAAGATATGTAGAGAGAGAATGGTGACATATAGAGAAGTGGAGAGTTACAAAGAGGGAAAGAGAGAATGGTGAGATAAAGAGGAGAGAGTGAGAGAGAAAGAGGGTAAGGGAGGAGTGAGAGAGAGTGAGAGAGAGAGGTAGAGGGAGGGAGAGGAGATATAGAGAGTAGATAGGGAAAAGGTAGGGAGGGAGACATCTAGTGAGAGAGAGAGAGGTATAGGGGAGATAAAGATAATTAGAGAGGGAAGGAGAGGTAGAGAGAGAGTAGAGAGGGAATGAGGGAGGGAGGGAGAGAAGAAATATAGAGAGGTGTAGAGAGAATGTTAGGGAGTGATGGATGGAGAAGTAGGTAGAGAAGGATTATGGAGGTATAGAGTAGAGAGGGAAGGAGAGGGAGAGGTATGGATGGAGAGAGTGGGAGGTTACATAGAGAGTAATGGAGAGAGAGTGCTAGGTTGTGATGGATGGAGAGCTAGGTAGAGAGGGAGAGGGGATATATATATGTAGATAGGGAGGGAGAGAGGGAGAGAGATGTAGTGAGGGAGAGAGAGGTGAGATAGAGAGAAATAAAGAGTGTTTGAAGGAGAGGTAGGTAGAGAGAGGGAGAGAGGAGACAAAGATAAGTAGAGATGGAAGGAGAGGCAGAGAGAGAGGTGAGATAGAGAGAAGTAGAGAGGGAATGAGGGAGGGAGGGAGAGAGGTGTAGAGAGAGTGGTAAGGTTTGATGGATGTAGAGGTAGGTAAAGAGAGATGGGAGATAAAGCGTAGATAGGGAAGAAGAGAGGGAGAGAGAAGTATGGAGGGAGAGAGAGGGAGGTGAGATAGAGGTTTGCTAGAGAGAAATAGAGAGAGGGGTAGGGCGTGATGGAGGGAAAGGTAGGTAGTTAGAGAGAGAGAGGTGGGGGGAGGGAGATAGAGACAAGTAGAGAGGGAATGTGGGAGAGAGGGAGAGATAAGTGAGGTAGAGAGAATTAGAGGGAAAAGGAGAGAGAGAGAGAGAGAGATTTATTTTGATCAAGGGAGAGAGAGAGAGTCAGAAAAAGGGATAGAGATAGTGAGAGAGAGTTCTAGAGTGTAAGGGATAAAAATGAGTGAGATAGAGTGAGAAATAATACAATTTTATTATTATTAAAATTTGAGCTCCTGATTATTGAAATTTGACTAAGTTTGAAATTTGTGAGATCTTCCCAAAACTAGAAGAGAGAGAGGGGAGAGAGGGAGGAAGGGAGAGAGAGAGGGAGTGGAGAGATAAAGATTAGAGAGAAGGAGAGAGTGAGAGAGATAAATGATAGAACTTTTTGACTACTAAAATTTGACCTCCTGATTACTGAAATTTGACATGCTGATTACTAAAATTTGACTAAGTCTAAAATTTTAAAGATCTTCCAAAAACTAGAATTTGCATTATAACTCCTACAGATCTGAAACCACTCTCAAACATCCTGAAAGTATATACATGAAATATAACTTAAAGTATAAGAAAGTAAATGTCCATATATAAATGTCAACTTATACTTTCCCTAAAAGATAACAAGAGGAGGAGATAAGAAAAAGAGAAAAAAATAATTCAATGTAGACCAAAATGCGAGCGCGTTATAATGCGCTCGTGTTTTTTCAATGCATTCACAAAACGCAAAAAATGCATTCACAAAACAGGTCAAAACTAAGATATAACGCGACCGCGTTATTATGCGAGCGCGTTATAACACGAGTGTGTTATAATGCGCTCGCGTTATATCTTGCTTTGGGAATTCCTGAACCTTGGGCTTTGTATTTGCTTTGGGATACCAACCCAAAGGCTTGGAGGGCATTCCCAATGACATGAGATGTGTTTTTAAAAAATCTTCCATATTTCACATAATCGAGTTCGTGCTCACCGTCAGGATTGCACGTGGTTTAATATCAAAAAAATCAAGCACATGGGTAATGTTGGGTTCTCTCTTAGCTATCCAACGATTTAATTTTTTTCACTTTCTGAAAATATTAATACTTTCATCCATAATTTATTTTATTTGTATGTCTTTTTTTTGCTAAAAAGCAGTGTTTGGTAATTTTTTCATTATAAATTAACCGTTAATCGATTTTTCAAATAAATTATTTTTTTAGAAACTAGAATCCATTCTACAAATTTTTAAAAATAAATTAAAAAAAATTCAATTAGTTTCCAAAATTTTTAGGGGTAGTACAGCCAAAATTCTATTTTTCAGGAAATGTCCCTTTCGAAAATTACTAAAAAATCAAATATTCATTAAAAAATTATAGAAAAATCATGCATCAACTACATATTGTAAACTAACTTCTGACCGTTGTGATTTTAAAAATACTAAAAAAAAGTTCACCGTACGAGGGTCGTACAAGAGTTGATATGCTATGTTTTGACAAAAACAATACCAATTTGTATACGTCCCTCATTTGAACCCCTTAATCTCAACCATTTTCAAAATAAATTAGTAGTTTAGAAAGAAGACTCAGAGAACTTGAATCCTTCTTTTTGTTCCATCTCAAAATTTTGAGTGTAAGTATCATCAATTTCACGTCCAAGGTCAGTATTTCGTAATTTCAGAAAAAAGTTGTCCACTTAAGTCCCCCTTTTGGGAACCATCTTGGTGCACTTACCCTTTGTAATCTTCCAAAAAGGCTCACCAATGCACTTCAAATGACACTCCATTATGACTTTCCACAAAGAGTAGCTTGTACTATCAAATATAGGGCTATCCTTCTTGTATGATGCCATCTCAGGTCACCTCAAGCTATTAAAATTATTGAGAGGAACTAGCTATGATACCAATTATTCAAAAAACAAGGATAGACAACTAAGAGGGGGGTTGAATCAATTGTTACATAAATTAAAAGTATTCAACCTTAATCAACCTTTAATCTTAGATATGATAATTAACAATGAAAGTATAAATCAACAACACATCATAAATAAATGAACACCAAGATTTCATATGTGGAAACCCTATTAGGGGAAAAACCATAGTGGATGTTAGTCCACAATATTATACCCTATTAGAAGTATAATGAAAATTGAATAAGGAATGCACATGCATTCAGGAACACTACCTAGAGCTCACTTCTCAAAGGGAAGTCTCGGTGCATTACAAAAGACAATCAGATTAAATCCATCTGATGAGGTTTAACCACAAGATTAGCTTCTTCAAAAGCTTGATGATAGTTTTGGTTAGGCATATAAACACTTCTTCACACTTCTCTTAAACATCCTCACACTCTTCTTTGCATTCAAATGATCTAATATTTATTCACACATATCTTTCATGCACTTTGCACACACACATTCACACACATACCAAAATAAAGAAAAAAATCACTCTTATATATCTACTACATGGATTTACATCCACAACTTTGTTGGTCACAAATAGAGAATAAATGAATTAAAAATTATCGGCCTCAATACATGGAAAAATCTTAATGTTCACCAACCTAAGTTGATCACAATATAGCCAGGACCAAAATCAACATCCTCGAGCATGCAAAATTATAGAATATTAATCCATAAGGATCCAAAACATGCTACCATCATCAGTCAGCCAAGAACATGAAAACTTGAACACACAAAGAAAAATTTTCAATAAAAACACACTGATCAATGCAGACATACCACATTCATAGAGAATGATCTAGAAACATCACTAAAAATCTTAGGAACATATACAACAACTCAGTTCATCAGAATTACAATCTTATCTTCCAGAAACACTTGTCGTAGTAACCAAATAACTGTAGGAACACATAATTTCACAACTTTCTCAATTCTTGATGTGTACCACTTACACTTTCAGACAACATACTAGATAGGCTCAATAAAAAACCCATTAATGTGCACCTATTGAATGTCAACTAACACAACTTTCCACCATTCTGGTCATCTTAGCTTTAAAGACTGTGTGCAATATATTTATTACAATTTTCTCAATCTCCTCGACATATACAGCCTTCATAATCATCAATGCTAATAGTATTGAAATAAATGGCAACCACATATCATTAGCACAACCACAACATCCAATATATTGCATTCTATTTCAGTTTCTAAAACCCTCAAATTCCTTCAATAGAACCAAGACTCCCTTAATCATGTCTTAGTCCCTATTGAGTTTGAAGTAATAGTTTTAAGGGTTTAAATCTTCTTTTATGCGCTTTTGTTTGCTTGCATTGGTTACCTGTTTTAGTGGATTCATTTTATATTCCATGCATTTTACTAAATCTAGGTAAAGTAAATTCATTTCATGCATTGCTTAATTTCATCTTTGTAGTTACCATTTCATTTTCAGATCATTGCATGAAGTAATCAGTAAATTAAATTGGTTGAAATCTAAAAATTATATTTCATTCAAGGCCTTTACATTGCATTTTAATTTTGCATAACTTATTGTTTAAAAATGTTAGTTTTGGTCCTTTCCTTGTTTGAAAAGTAAAATCTAGTTAATAACCATGTTAGTCATTCATTTAATGCACTCCCTAGTAAAGAGAGTCTCTTAGCACAAGAGAGTGCAAATTTTAAAGATTTCCTTAAACTTACACCCTCTCTTATCTCCTCTATTTGTGAGGATGATTTAATAAAGGAGAATAAAAACATAGATAATCACAGTGATCATAACTTTTCTTCTCTAGATACATCTCCTTTAGTGATGAGGGTATCTTGGTGAGAGAAGATACAATCATTGAGAATCATTAAGATCTTTCTTGTCCTTCTCCTCATCCCCTTTGGGAATATATTATAGCACAAGAGAATGATATCATAGACACATTTATCAACATTACTTTATGTAATCTCCATTCCCCCTTTGCTTGTGAGAATAATTTAGTGGAAGAGAATAACATTGTAAATGATAAGGATGATAGATTGGTGTTAGATGATCAAATATTTAATGTCTATAATAACCTTATTTATGATCCTTCCCCTACTTATCCAATTTTGGAAGATATTAGGGGAAAACTGAATAAAATCATACAGGATCATGAAAATCATACTTTTCCTTCTCCTAATATCTCTCCTTATTATCAAGAAGATACTTTGATCAATAAAAGTCACGAGAATTGCAGTTTTCCCCCTTCGCCTAGGGAAACCCTTATTGAGAAAGAATATTCAACCAATGATAACTCACTTACATCTTTTTTGGCGTAGTAAGGAGGTATTTAAATCTTGTGTGATATATATGTTTTACCTTTGGTTATAGTTTTATTGGAACCTATCTTTTCCTTTATCTGTCACCCTTTCAATTCTACCACTTTCTTTGGATTTATTTCTAGTATAATCATTCGTAGACCTATTCAGTTTAGATAAAACTATCATATCAAGTTCATTCCAACAGGCTTTAATCATTTCAGATTGGTCAATTCCTTGATTTTATATTAGATTTTTTTTTCCCTATTTGCTTCTCGGAAAATATGTCTTATTGAGCTCGTATCTGTACTTTTTGCATCAATTCCCTTTTTCTGATTACTTTAGACTATAAATTCTAATCATCGATTTTCTTTATTGTAATGAAATTTGTGCTGGCTATCAAATCACTTTCCATCCTAGTATTTGTCATACCTTTTTCTTTGCATAATAGTTTCCCCCTTAATATGCATTCTATCTCTATTGCATTGTTTATTGATATCGAGATTTTGGTTGACAAGGTTATTAATAATTGTCCTATCTCATTTCTTTAGCTTCAATCTTCCCCTTGGTGGGTGGTTCCATTTTTCCTTCAATATTTTCAGCTTAGGGTCCAAAGCAAACTAGAAGAATAGGGAACCTTCAGCAAATTTCATCTCTTCATATGTTGATTATTCCATAATTTGATTTTTTGTCCTTTTCAAATAGATATAATTATTCATCTATTCTAAAATGAGAATTCATTTATTAACATAAAAATTTCCTTTTTATTGAATGATGGTAAGCTAATAAAAATGACCCATAGTTTATTTCTTCTCAGAGTAACCCATCCCAAAAGTTCTAATAGCCAATCCCAACATTAAATAAAATAGTAACAATTTAAGAGGAGGTGATCTACATTTTCTTCACTATATTTTCATGTGATATAGCATTTGGGGCCTTCCATTCCAATTATCTTCCTTTGATCACTTGTATAATCCTACCATGGAGTTTCATCCACTTAAAGGCTCTTGCCTTACGTATCCTGAAAATAGTTTTTGAGGCCACATTTTATCACTTTGTTTCATTTGGATCTAATATAACAAATCAATAACAAATAAAAGCTTGATAACAAAAGGTATGGACTATTGGGTTATGGATTGTTGGGTCACTGGGTTGAGCTCAACCTAGGTACCTAAGGTATGGATCCCTTGCGGCATAAAAAATAAATAATAATATATATTATATTATTATAATTTAATATAACCAGCTAAAATATATATTAAATCAACTATATAAAAAATTATTTAATATTATATTAAATTATTATAATATAATAATAGTATAATGTTATTAATATTAGTATTATTTTCTATATGAATTTTTTTTATATATATTTTAATTAATATGTTTATATTATTAATAATAGATCAATTACATTAATATTATTATTTTAATATTATATTCCTAATATAATATTCTTATTATTTTTATATTTATAATAATATTTTTATATTAAACTTATTTTTATCATTTTATTACTAGTATTAATATTATAATTGCTAAACTATTTTTATTATTATTATTTATTTTATTTTGTGAAAATATTAAAATTTTAATTTATTGATTAATTTTTCTAAAGTTCAATTTGTTTATATGTTCATTTTAACAAACAAAATTATTTTAAAAGGATAAAAAATTAAGTATTCAATTAACAAAACTCATTGTGATAGTATTATTGAACCCAAGTACTAGTAAGATAAGTATTTTTTAACTTTAGTTTTCATCTCTCTTAATGATTGAGAAGCCTTAAATTATTATTAAAAAAATATTTATTTTACTTATTTAAGAGTATTTTATTTTATGTTAAAGTATATTTTTATTTTGTTTTCTAATCTAATGCACCTTTTTATATTTATAGAGGATTATATAATGTGTATATATATATATTTAAAATTATATTATCTATGAAGAAATAAATTTATTTATTTATTTAAACACTTGTTTTTTTTACTTAAGAGTTATTCTATAGTTATTTACTTATTTAATAGTTACTTTTATTTTATAATTATTTAAGAATTATTTTTGGAAACGACTAAAATATTACCTTATCTCACCATGTGTAATTTTAGCCTATCTTATGTCTTTAACTAAATAAATAATGTTTACTTAATTAATTAATTTACTAGTCATCTCTATTCCATCTTCTCCTAGCTCAGTAATTAAATAATTGCTCATTAATTATTTAATTAATTTATTTGTTACCTTTATCTATCACCTTTAATTAAATAAATTGTATATTTAATTAACTAAGTCCAACCTTATCCCAAAGTCCCCCAAATATTTCAAATAATGAAATTTTAATTATTTAATTAATTTAGGCTAATTAATTTTTATTATATTTTCTTTCATTATTTAATTCCACTTTATTCTTCACCCTTTTTCCATGTAATCCTATCCATTAAATTTATTCACATCAATAACAATCTAAACTTGTCATCATTTGACAAGTGTCCCTCTCACATGTTTAATTAAGACCTTTCCTAAGTTCATTGAACCTAGACAGTTTCCAAAAGTCAAACTAGCATTCCATCTCATCCATCCAGTTCAATCTCACCTCTTAATCTCAGCCATTCTGATAAGGATGTTTCCCTAATTCATTCCAAACCCTAGCCCTAATCCTCATGAAATCCTAACCATCCATTATCCAATCCATCTTAGCCCTTGATTTCTCTCATGGAATTTCTATAAATGTGAGCTCTCCCATCTCATTTGCAACAATCTTCCATATTCATGGCCTTATGCTACTGCATTTTATATCTACCTCTTTCATAGCCTAGCTAAGCTTCATCATATCCCCATCTTAGCCATTTGATCATTCATCGCAGCAATACTGTCCCCACGCTGATGGTTTCATAAGCAACCACATTCTTCTATCAACACATCAAAAAAAGAATTCAAAGAATTCAAGTGGAGATAGGGTGCACTCTACTTTAGCTCTATCTGTGCAGAAAGAAGGGTTTTAAGAGAAAGTATTGTTCGCATATTGCATTTTTTTCTTTGTTATTTACCTTCAATCCATTTTCTCATCGTCAAATTTATTATTTTGGCAATGACATGAGATCTTTGATGTGTTAATAACACCTACAGACATAATGGAATTGAAATATGGAAAAAAAAATAGATCATATTAATTATGGATTAGAATGTTGTAGCCACTAGAGTTTTGAGGTTCCATAACCCCTATCTGAATGTTGTAGCCACTATAATTTTGAGATTGTATAACCCTTAAATACGAAATTTACTTCCACAATCCTCCAACTAAAAATTGTAACCCCTCTTACATTTTGCAAACCCTCAAACATGATATTATACAAAATTTGTACCAATAAATTTGAATTATCTACTATACCATGATCTTTAATAAGATGGAATTTAATGTGAATTTTGTTATTGAATACTATAGGAACCAGAAGAGGAACGTGGTATTAATTGCTATTGCTTTCTCCCTGTCTAATGGAAAAGATGGAAACTGGTCTGAAACATGATGATGCAAGTCCTGAGATGGTAAAAGGTTGTAGGAATTCTGCAATAAATCATTTTGACCTAATTCTAGATGAAATGGTCACCTGCATTTTGTGTAAACTCAGCTCCACTTCAAACTATTCTAGAGATTTCATTGGAGCATTTTTGGTGTAAGAAATCTTTCTTTTTTTAAATAGTCTTTTAACTATAACAAAGTTTTTTCTTTTATTTATAGATTTTTTTTTAAATTTTATTTATGCAGATGCAGGAGGTTTAACATGCTAGGCAGGCAGCCAATAGTGTTGCAATGTGCCTCTCAATCCTTGTCCATTTCACCGAAAATTTATTTCATCAAAATATGTGCAGATTCTGGAAACATGGAGGCCTGCTATACGCTTGGCATGGTAAGAGGCCAGTTTACATGCACTGCTCTCTTATTTTATCATAAAAATGATGTTGACCATATTTCCTTGTTAAATTTTTCATGGTTTACTTTGCTCAAAATATACAGTCTGCCCCACACACTGTATTGAACCTTTTCGATTCCAAGGTAACCGAAAACAACAAATGCCTTTATTTTCAGATCTATTTGTCTATATGCTATTTAACCTCTTAATTATGTTTAAAATTTTATTAGATTTTATTTTCACCCTCCTACAAATCCTAGAGTCGATCCTAGACATCTTTGTAGATTTTCACCCTTCTAACCTAAACCCTAACAGCTATGTAGAGAAGGGATATTTCTTTACAGCACCGACTCGGAATTAATCACAATACCCCTCTTACACAAAAAAAACAGTATCACTAAAACAGCTGAGTATAACCAGTAGAATATTGCTTACTTAAACCTGAAACCTGCATCGCAATATTCCTTGGATTTAGATCTGAGGAAGGGATTAGGTTACCTTGATGAGAAGTATACTCACCATAAGAATCAAGGGATTAGCTCAGCACTGCCTTAGGGGACATTATCAGCTATAGTTGTGATGTTGATGTCTATTGCATTGTGTATGATTTTACAGTTGACAAAATTACTACATAATCTCAAATTATAGAGAAATAATAATAACACTACTGTATACTCAAGAGACTGCTGTTGATTTGCTCGTTTCTAATCTTAACCTAAACTATTGAGATATTCCTTTGCCAGTTATATATTATAGTTGTCCGTATAAGTTAAACAACTGACATTAAACGCATATTACAAGAACTAATTTATATTCAAGACACCTCTTTTGATTGTAAGCTCTCTAACGTAGCTCTAACACCTGTGGAATCAACGTATTTATGTAAAACACCTCAGTGGAAATAATGATGGCTCAAATTTGGATTTACTGTATCACCGACACCTTCGGTTGTATCAGGCCAGCCCTTATAAGAAACGTCTTACTCACCCAAAGAAACATGAGCCTTTACTTTAGGGACATGATTAGGTCTAGTTGTGGATGGATAAGAGCTAATGATGTCCCAAATTTAGCTTTACTGCATCAGCATTAGATTATGAATCATAAGCCTTTGCTTCAGGAACAGTATCATGCCAAGAAGTATGTGTTGGAAATAATTCCAACATCTGTTTTTAGGGCACTACCGCGGCTTACCCTTTGAATATTCGCGGTGGCGCGGTGCTCCCGCCATACCGCGCCCTCCAACTTCTTGCCCGCGGTTGTGCGGTTAACCGCCCCTCTGCTTCCTCAGCCTTCTGTTATTTCCTTGTTTCTTCTCGCGGTTGTGTGTCGCGGTGCTGTAGGTTGGAGCTACACCGCGATACCGTGGATATGTTTGGTGCTCCTTGCGGCTGGGCGATTATCTGGCTGCTACCCTGCTGTACCGCGGCCAGTGTCTTCCTCATGCACGGTAGCACGGTTTGGGCGAGTTTTGGAGGCACTTCTCTGAAGTTAATCAATTCAAAAGGACATTATTTTAATGTAATTTCTCTCTGTTTAATGCTGTCAGGTCTTGATGTTATACTTTTTTGAATTTTCTGTAACTCATTGCAAGCTTTCACACGTTTTCTGGGTGCATGGATATATATTATTTTATTTATTCTTATCTATCATTGGTAAATGCTTAGCTCTATATATATTGTATGAAGTCAATTTTGTTGTGCACTCTCCTGAAAGAGTCCAGCTCTACACAGTTGTTAGTTTGTGGTCATCTGAAACCACCTGTTTGAAGATTAGATCTGTAAGGAGATTTAGTGAAGTGTTTGTATGAGCAGAAGTTCAATAAATCTTTGTAACTATCCATGTCAAGAGGTTTTTGTGTGAGAGAGCTCAAGCTCAATATGTTAAGGAGAATGCAATTGTAATTGATTGAATGAGCAGCAGCTCAAAAGATTTATGTTAAACTGTTTTGATTGAATCAAATTAAAATATCATGGTTTTTATTTTTTTATACATTTTTATGTTTACCCCTTCCATTGCTTTCCATCAGTATGTAATTTTTATGCTCAACTGTTTAATTGATTCTGATATTATGTTTATTTTTACGCTGAAGTTATTGTTAATAGATCAATAAAACCTACAATAAGGTCTAGTTGTGGATGGGTAAGAGCTAATTATGTCCCAAACTTAGCTTTACTGCATCGGCATTAGATTATGTTAGGCTGGCTTTAACAGGAAATGTCCTAGTCACCAAAAGAATCATCAGCCTTTTCTTCATGGACATTATCAAGTCTAGTTGTGGATGGATTAAATCTGTGTTAGTATTATCTTGTGTATTGTGGATGATTTTAAAGCTGATCAATTCGCTTGACGAGCCTAAATTATTGAAGTCGTCCTCTGTCGATTATATATTTTAAGTTTTATTGATCTATTGACAATAACTTCAGCGTAAAACTAAACATGATATCAGTATCAGTCAAACAGTTGAGCCTAAAAATTACATACTTCTTGATTAAAAAATTACATACTTCTTGATTACAAAATTGTGGCTCCTTAAACTTCTGTTGATTGTCACTTTTCTAGCCTATACCCTAACACCTCTGGAATCAACCTATTTCATTAAAACTCCCCGTATAAAACAATGATATCCCAAATTTTGCATGACTATAAAACACCCAGTAGCACGGATTTTACAAGAAATGCCTTACCCAAAGAGTCATGAGTCTTTTCTTTAGGGACTGTGGATGGGGAGGAAATTATAATGTCCCAAATTTAGCTTTACTGTATCAGCACTAGATTGTACTGGGCTGGCTTATAAGCTTTTCCCTTAGGGTCATTATCAGGTCTTGTTGTGGATGATTTAAATCTGTGGTAGTTTCGATGTCTTCTGCATTGTGGATAATTTAACAGTTAACCAACCTACCTCATAAGCTGATCAACGTAGCTGGCAAGCCTAAATTATTGAGCTCGTCCTCTGCAAATTATATATTGTAGATTTTATTGATCGATTGACAATTACTTAATTGTAAAATTAAATTTGTTATCAGTATCAGTCAAACAGCTTAGCATAAAAATTACATGCTTCCTGATAAAAAAAAGTATTGAAAAAATTTGTGGTTGCTTAACCCTCCACTGACAGGACAAATAAATCCAACCAACATTTTATAAAGCAAACTATTCAAGTTTGAGTTGCTGGAAATGTAATCTCAACTACTCCAGATGTCATCATTGAAGTAGCTGTCTTGACCGTATCAGTATTGAAGACAAGTCAGAAGCCAGATTTTAGAAAAGATTTCTGATTAACTCATCGCAAGTTTCACATGCTTTCTGGGTGCTAAATAATATATTATTTTCTGCATCGTTGTTGATCGGGATTTTATTTATTTTGATTGAAGTCTCTTTTGTTACTCACTCCAAAAATTGGAGTCCAGCTCCGCAGAGCTGCAAGGAGTCAGAAGTTGTATGGCTGTATGTTTGTGATGGAGCAGAAGCTTAGTAAGAGTCCGATAATGTAATGGTGTCAAGAGTAGCAGCTCCACCAACAGTAAGATGTATGTTCATGCCAGTATGGTTGAATGAGCAGCAGCTCATAAGGTGTCTGCAAAAATGATTGTAATGTGCAAACTCTCGTACTTGTTGTAGCGACAATGATGTTTGAAAGTAATAGTGTTCAAATGAATTGAAATATGCTTTCTGTTTGCATTTCTCTGTTCTCTTCACTCCCCTGTTTCCAATATGAGTCACACCCTCAAGCATTAGATCTATTATGTCTCGCAGGTCATACTAATGGTGTGTTTGTTTCTGTCTTGGCAGCTCAATTTCTACTGCCTCAAACGAAGGGAAAGAGGAATTTCTCTTTTGGAAAAGGCTGCCAATGCATCTCACTCCAACGCCACATTTGCATTGGCTATAATAAAGTTCAACGGCAGTGGGGGAGGAGAAGAGAGCAAAGATCTTCAAGCAGGAATTAAGCTCTGTAAGAAAGTACCGTTCTTGGGCATAAGGGTGCATATGTTGAATTAATAGTGTGTACCTCCTTGGGGTATGGCGTTCGGAGAAATGAGCGAGTATGGCCTTTGATAAAGCGATTACGAATATTCGATAATTACTTCGATTGTGATTCTACGAATAGAGTTGTAAAATTTTTATCCACGTGGTTCAGTAACCACCCACCAGGCAATGAATTAAAGTTATGCGCAAACATCGGTTGTAGACGGCCTGAAACGAGGAAAGATGAATTCCGGCGATGGCCGCGCAAACGTTGCGGAAATGAGTTTTTCTGCTCATATATTTGTTCGCTACTGTCTTATAGTTTGGGGTACACTTGCACTGGCTGAATGCCCGTCTAAGCTAAACGGCTTTTTCATGACCATAATACAAATGCCTTCATTTTCAGATCTATTTGTCTATATGTGTTTTAACCTCTTAAGTGTGTTTAAGATTCTATTAGATTTTTTTCAGCCTCCTACAAATCCTAGATTGTCACCCTTCTAACCTAAACTCTAACAGCTATGTAGAGTAGGTAAATTTCTTTAAAGCACCGACTCGGAAATCACAATATCCCTCTTACACAAAAAATCAGTATCAGTAAAACAGCTGATTATAACCAATAAATTAAATATTGCTTACTTAAACCTGAAACCTGCATCACCATATTCCTTGGATTTAGATCTGAGGAAGGGATTAGGTCACCTTTCATGAGAAGTATACTCGCCATAAGAATCAAGGGATTAGGTCAGCACTGCCTTAGGGGATATTATCAGTTATAGTTTTGGTGTTGATGTCTTCTGCATTATGTATGATTTTACAGTTGACAAAATTACTATAAGAATCAAGGGATTAGGTCAGCACTGCCTTAGGGGACATTATCAGTTATAGTTTTGGTGTTGATGTCTTCTGCATTGTGTATGATTTCACAGTTGACAAAATTACTACATAATCTCAAACTATAGAGCAATAATAATAACACTACTGTATAGTCAAGACACCGCTGTTGATTGCCACCTTTGTAATCTGAACCTAAACTATTGAGATATTCCTTTGCCAGTTAAAAAACTGATATTAAAAGCATATTACAAGAACTAATTTATATTCAAGATACCTCTGTTGATTGTCAGCTTTATAATCTAGCTCAAACACCTGTGGATTCAACATATTTCTGTAAAACACCTCAGTAGAAATAATGATGTCCCAAATTTGGATTTACTGTATCAGGCCAGCCCTTAGAAGAAATGTCTTACTCACCCAAAGAACCATGAGCCTTTAGTTTAGAGACATGATTAGGTTTAGTTGTGGATGGATAAGAGCTAATGATGTCCCAAATTTAGCTTTATTGCATCAGCATTAGATTATGTTAGGCTGGCTTTAACAGGAAATGTCTTAGACACCAAAAGAATCATGAGCCTTTTGTTGGTGACATGGACTTCTGACTGTACACATTTTAATCTCCCTTGCCTTCATTTTAATCTCCCCTGCCTTCGTTGCCAACTACCTCTTGAACCAACGCATTTATTATTTCTCTTTCTTCCCGCTTCTACACTTCTCTTTGATGTTTCTAGACTCTTCTCTATTTTGTGGCGTATTCAAGAAGCTTCTTCTTATGATGGAAATGAACTTGTTTTAAAAATGTATTAAGGCATGTTACTCTGTTTATGGCATGGATAGAAAAAAGGCATAGCTATACAAGAGCACTGGCAGCTCTGTTTTATGAAAAATGGCAATAATAAAAATCTTATCTGTTTTTGCTGTTCTCCTCTGTGCAAAATAATTTTGTTTTTGATATTTTGTATGCTGTGAGTTTACTCTGTCTTTCAAATCCTACAAGTGGTATCAGAGCAGATGACGGTCTTGGGTGAAAAGCTTATGAGAGCCAGCCATGAAGATTGAGGAAGATTGGGAAAGGAATGTGAGTCTGCAGTCAAAGAAAAAGAAGGAGCCTGAAGCTTGCTGAAGATGCTACCGAAGGAGAAATTTCTGATTGATTGAATCGTGTGAGGTAGCAGATTGAAGCAGAGATAAAAAGAAGCAAAGAGGAGGTCGCCTAGATAAGATCGTTGGCAATTGGAGAGGATTCACCATAAGAGAAATCGAGTTGATTAAGGGTTTTATTGGAGATTGCTGAAATTTCAAGATCTGCAGGTCAAATGTTAAGGGGGAGTCTGTAGGCATAAAGATCATAAATATTGTAAAGGTATTTGTGGCTGGTTGATAAAAGTTATTGTATCTTTAGACAGTAAAATGTGGAGTTAAAATGATGAAGAAAGATATGAAGAAAGAGTCATAGAATTTAAAAACTATTGTTATCAAAAGTAAATCAGATTGTTGTTTTCTATGTTAAAGTTATAGCTGTTAAAGGTGTTCTTAACCTTGAAGAAGAAATTGAAGGTTGAAGGCAGCCAGTAAGAGGAGAAAGAAATTGATTAAGTGCTCATTGAAAAGGAAGGAAATTAGAACCCATGATAGGGTAAGAGGTGTTTCTGAAGTCTCACCCAGAGTGAAAAGGTAAGTTTAATTGTTCATTGCAATGGGAAAACAAGGTATAAGAGTGTTGAAAGAAAATGCAAATTTAGCTTCTGAAGTAGATTTTTTAAATGAAGAATTAATGAAAGAGAGAAAAAAATGGTTTGCAATTATGAATGACAGGTCAGCAGAAAAATCTAAACTTTTAAATGAAATTAGTGATTATAAAGAAAAAATTGAAGAACTAGAGGATAGGTTAAAGTTTGTGGAAGAAGTACATAATTGGCAAGTGAAGGAATCGAGCAAACTTAGAGAGGAAAATAAAGTGTTAGAAGAAAAGTTAAAATTATTTGATGAGATTAATAAAAGAAATAAAGAACTAGAACAAAGAGTGAAGTTGGTTGATGACCTGGAAGAAAATATGAAGAAATTAGAAGAAGAGAATAGTTTATACAAAAAAGAAATATCAAGATTGAATGAAAAGAATGAATGTTTGAAAGCAAAGAAAGCGATAAATGTGATTTTGCTGAAGTTATTTATGATGGAGATAAAAATGTTGACGAGTCTAATGATCTTGTCAGTTGTGATAATTTTGATTATGCAAAAGCTAAAGAAAACGTTGGTCTAAAAATTATGAAAAAAATGGGTTATAAAGGTGAAGGTTTGGGAAAGAATGAACAAAGAATGAGAAACCCAATAGAGCCAGTTATGAGGCCAAAACATGAAGGAATTGGGAATGTAATAGGCAAAGAAAATGATATAGGTTCGTGTAAATTCGTTCAAGAAATGTAGAGTGTTGAGTGTACGAATTGCAATAGGAAAGGTCATACAAAAGACAAATGTTGGGACTTACATCCATGTAGAATTTGTGGTTTGAAAAACCATTCAGAAAAGACTTGTTGGAATAGAGATAACGAATCTATGATTGGTTGTATGCGTATGGATTGTGGATGGATTTATGGATCTAGTTGGTAGAAAATTACAAATATGATCAAGAATTTGTTCAAGTATAAAAGTTTGCATGTGAAAAATAATGGCAATCATGACAAGTTTGAAGGCATAAAAAATACTTTTGGCAAGGCATCTATAAATGGCAAGTTTTCAAGAAGTTGCAAATTGAAGGTTTCAGAGACTACTGCAGCAGTTGGACAAAGACATGAGAGAGAGGCATCATCAAATTTGAAGATGGTTTGAAGATATCAAGCAAAGAAAAAGATTTGCAAAGTCAGCAGACTTGGTTATGGACATCAGCAAGAGATGAAAAAAGACAGCAGTCAATGATAAATGAAGAGCAAAGGAATTGTCATTGCAGACATATATGATAGTGAAGATTAAAGGGGAGTGTTGGTGACATGGACTTCTGACTGTACACATTTTAATCTCCCCTGCCTTCGTTGCCAATTACCTTTTGAACCAACGCATTTATTATTTCTCTTTCTTCCCCCTTCTACACTTCTCTTCGATGTTTCTAGACTCTTCTCTATTTTGTGGCGTATTCAAGAAGCTTCTTCTTATGCTGGAAATGAACTCTATTTTAAAAATGTATTAAGGCATGTTACTCTGTTTATGGCATGGATAGAAAAAAGGCATAGCTATACAAGAGCACTGGCAGCTCTGTTTTATGAAAAATGGCAATAATAAAAATCTTATCTGTTTTTGATGTTCTCCTCTGTGCAAAATAATTTTGTTTTTGATATTTTGTATGCTGTGAGTTTACTCTGTCTTTCAAATCCTACACCTTTCATTCAAGAACATTATCAGGTCTAGTTATAGATGGATTAAATCCGCGTTTGTGTTGTCTTGTACATAGTAGATGATTTTAAAGCTGATCAACTCGCTTGACAAACCTAAATTATTGAAGTCGTCCTCTGTCGATTATATATTGTAGGTTTTATTGATCTATTGATAATAACTTCAGCGTAAAACTAAACATGATATCAGTATCAGTCAAACAGTTCAGCATAAAAATTACATACTTCTTGATATAAAATTTGTGGCTGCTTAAACTTCTGTTGATTGTCACTTTTCTAACCTAAACCCTAACACCTCTGGAATCAACCTATTTCGGTAAAACACCCCGTGTGAAACAATGATATCCCAAATTTGCTTTGACTGTACATGAGTCGTTTCTTTAGGGACTGCGGATGGACAGGAAATAATAATGTTCCAAATTTAGCTTTACTGTATCAGCATTAGATTGTACTAGGCTGGCTTATAAGCTTTTCCCTTAGAGTCATTATCAGGTCGAGTTGCGGATCCTTTAAATCTGTGGTAGTCTCGATGTCTTCTGCATCGTGGATGTTTTAACAGTTAACCCATCTACCTCATAAGCCGATCAACGTATCTGGCGGCAAGCCTATATTATTGAGCTCGTCCTCTGCCAATTATATATTGTAGGTTTTATTGATCGATTGACAATCACTTGATCACTTGACACTTGATTAATCACTTAATCATAAAATTAAACATTTTATCAGTGTCAGTCAAACAGCTGAGCATAAAAATTACATGCCTCCTGATAAAAAAATATTGAAGAAAACTGTGGCTGCTTAACCCTATATTTACAGGTCAAATAAATCCAACCAAATTTTATAAACCAAACTATTCAAATTTGAGACACACTCTCAAGCATTAGATGTATTGTCTCGCAGGTCATACTAATGGTGTGTTTGTTTTTATCTTGGCAGCTCAATTTCTACTGCCTCAAACCAAGGGAAAAAGGAATTTCTCTTTTGGAAAAGGCGGCCAAGGCATCTCACTTCAAAGCCACATTCGCATTGGCTATAATAAAGTTCAACGGCAGTGGGGCAGGAGAGGAGAGAAAATATCTTCAAGCAGGAATTAAGCTCTGTAAGAAAGCTACAATTCTTGGGCATCAGGGTGCATATGCTGAATTAATAATGTGTACTTTCTCTTGGAAATAATTCCAATTTCAGATTTTATCATAATATTTCGGTGTTTTTTTTGTCCCCTGCGGTCGGTTTGCGCCATACCATCACTGTGCATTTAGTTGCTCGCGGTATTACCGCCGTACCGCAGCTTGCCCGCTAGGTCCCTACGGTAGCACGGTTTCTTTGCTTGACCGCCTTACCGCGGCTTCTTTGCCGGGTCCTCGTGGTGGCGCGGTTAACCGCGATTCGGTGCCCCTCCTGGTAGTGCGGTACCACAGTCATGTCTTGCCTCGTGTGCGGTAGCATGTTAAAGTTCATTTTCGGGGGCGGTCTTAATGGATTTCGAGCTGACATAATTAATTCAAAAGAACATTTTCTTAATATGATTTGGAGATAATTTTAATGTGTTTGGACAGAGACAACTTCGGCTTTCTTAATGGCTTTTATTATTGTATTTAATGTGGGTCTTTCCAAGTTGGTGGGTATTTTTGATAGGTGCATGAATTTAAAATTTTGAGTGGTGTAGATATGAAAATGAAGGCTCTCAAGAGCAAGAATAATACATTGTATCCGAAGTTTTTAATGTGGTGGATAAAAACTCAGAAGAGTATAGAAGGTTGAATTTTTTCTGAAGTAGCATGATTAAAGGAGAAAAGAGCAGCAACTCTGTGAGAACTTGAAATATGTTTTTAGGAAAAATGTATAATATAAATTTTCTGGGTTTGAAGCATATGTCTCAATTTCTTAATTTTTAGTGTTTAAATTTGAATGAAGTTGTGTTTGTTCTTTTATGCCTCATGTATTCCAACAAATTGGTATTAGAGCATTATCAGTTAGGCTCACTGGGAGTAGAGATTTGTGGTAAATTTGAATGAAATTGTCACTGTTTAAGTGTGAGAAAGCCATAGAATGTCTAGGAGTTGTTTGTCTGCAAAATATGAGAAGTTTATCTAGGTTTAGAAATATGTGAAGAGAGTTGATAAGAAAAGAAGTTTTTTTTTAAGAAAAGGGGTCATTGCTTTAGGAAGCCACTAGTGCTTTGTCAAAGAAAGGAAATTGTTCACAACATAAGTAGTTGAGTCAGAAAGTTGTCATTCTTAGGAAGGAAAAATATCAGAAAGATTTGAAAGATTGAAAATGTTAAAGCCAATTTAACTAATAGGGAGATTTAGAGTGTTTAAAGCTTGAAAATTATCTTTCTAACTAGTTTTTGAGAGAAGTAAACAGGAGGTTGTGTACATTAGAAAAAGAAGAAAAATGCTTGAAGACGAATCATTGAGAAAAGCCATAAGAGCTGTTTTTGGAAGACTAAGAAAAGAAATCACCAACATATGAAAAGCTTTGAAGAAGCCTACAAGAAAGAAGTTGTTACAAAGTGTTTTAAATTTGTGAAGATAATTGCTGAGAGTTGTTAAAAAGCAGAAGCTTTGTTGAAAAAGAAAAATATTGTGTAGAACATTCATTTCTAGAACAAACAAAAGTTGCAGTCTTAGCTACTGAATTTCAGTCACAAGATCAAAAATGGTAAGTTGAAACTTCCTGTTATAAATGGGGGAAAGTAGGAAAAAGAGTTAAGAAAGAAAATAAAAATTTGGCATCTGCTAAAGATGTTTTAGAGGAAGAGTTGATTTTGTTTAAAGATGAACTGGGCAATGTTAAAAAAAAATGAGTGTTATTTTGAAAAAATAAAACAGATGTAGAAAGAGAACTACTTACTGTTAGAAGAAAATGATGACCTTGAAAAAGAACTGAGAAAGGTTAAAGCTAGAGTTAGAACAAAGTTGAAATCCTTTGAAAATATTAAACAAAGAAATGAGGAATTTGAATAGAGAGCAAAGATGTTTGATGAAGTAGAGAAAAAAAGTGTAGATTTTAAAAAAATCTTGAAAAGGGTAGAAGAGGAAAACTATTTACTACTGAAGGAAATCACAAAATTGAAAGAAGAAGATGGTAAATTAAGAGCATGTAATAATTCTGTGAAAGCAAAATCTTCAGTTAGTGATGTCTCATGTGACACAACAAATTTGTGTTTTTTATTTGAAAAATTTATTTTTGTTGAAAATGTTGGTGATAAAAAGTGTCAAGATGAACATGTTGATGAATTTGCAAATATGGCTAGTTTTAATAATGTGTCAGAATCTGCAAAAGATGCTAATTGTTGTGAAGAGAATGCAAGGTTAAAAATCATTAAAAGAATGCATTATACATGACAAGGTCTAGGAAAACAAGAACAAGGAATGAAGAGCCAATTGAGGTTATAATAAGGCCCAAGCATGAAGGTCTCGGTTACATCCCAGGAAAGGGAAATGTTGCTACAAGAGAAGGTAAGTTTGTTAAAGAACTGAAGAGTAATGAGTGTTCACACTGTCATAGAAGAGGTCACATCAAAGAGAAGTCCTGGAATTTACACCCTTGGAGTATTTGTGGTTCGAAAAATCATTGTGAAGAAATGTGTTGTTATAAAGAGTTAAAGAATGAGTCATCAGAATGCATAAAGATGGACTATGGATGGATTTGTGATTCAGGTTGGCAAAAGCTAACAGGTATGTTCAAAATACTATACAAGTGTTCATAATGTAAAAGGAAGACTACAAAATGATGAAAAATATATGAATGGTTTCTATTGAAGTTTTTAACAGAAAATGAGGCTCCAGCCCTCAAAGATAAACAAAGATATCAATGGTCGAAGAATTGTATTGAAACAATGTTTTCTTGATAAATTGTCAGAAGTCAGAATGTCAGTAAAATGATGGAACTCCAAAAGCAGTATCAGCCGAAAGAAGATGAGCAGTTGTCTCTAATGAGGATGTCAGAGTTGCAAATGTCAGATGGAAGGATGAAGAGCCAGTCAAAACTCTAAAGAAAGAAGAGATTCAGTCGTACCTGAAGGAAAAATTTGAAGAAGATCCTAAAGAGATTGTTGTATTCATGTAGAGAAGCGGACAAAGTGAAGGCTCATCAAGCTATCAATAAAATCAATGGAAGAGGCATAATGCAGAATTTGAAATTAAAGGGGAGTGTTGGAAATAATTCCAACTTTAGATTTTACCGCAATACCTCGGCATTCTTTTTGTCCCCCACAGCTGGGTGGTTTACCACCATACAACCACCGTGCATTTTTTTGTTCGTGGTACTATAGTATTACCGCCATACCACAGCCTGCCTGCTAGCTCCCTGCAGTAGTGCAGTTTCCTTGCTTCACTGCCTTACCGCAGCTTCCTCATTGGCTCCTCGTGGTAGTGCGGTTAACCGTGCTACCACGGTCCTGTACAATGCCCCTCACGATAGTGCGGTACCCCGTGGTACCATAGTCTTGTCTTGCGTCATGAGCGGTAGCGCGGTAAAATTCAATTCCAACAGCAGTCTTAGTGGATTTTGAACTGACATATAATTAATTCAAAAGGACATTTTCTTAATATGATTTGGACATATTTTTAATGTGTTTGGAAGGAGACAACTTGGGCTTTCTTAATGGCTTTTATTATTGTATTTAATGTGGATCTTTTCAGGCTATTGGGTATGTTTGATAGATGCATGTATTTAAAATTTTGAGTGGTGTAGATATGAAAATGAAAGCTCTCAAGAGCAGAGAATAATACATTGTATCCGAAGTTTGTAATATGGTGGATAAAATTTCAGAAGAGTATAGAAAGTTGAATTTACTTTGAAGTAACATGATTGAAGGAGAAAAAAGCAGCAGCTCTGTGAAAAGTTGAAATATGTTTTTTGAAATACAGTATAATATAAATTTTCTAGGTTTGAAACATATGTCTCAATTTCTTAATTTTTAGAGTTTAAATTTGAATGAAATTGTGTTTGTTTTTTTATGCCTCGTGTATTCTTCAGGGTATGGCGTTGGAAGAAATGAACGAGTTTGCCTTTTGCTAAAGAAAGTACGAACATTCGATGATTACCTCAATTGTGATTCTACGAATAAAATTGTAAAAGCGTTATCCAAGGGGTTCAGTAAGCACCCACCAGGCAATGAATTAAAGTTGTGCTCAAACATCGGTTGTAGACGGCCTGAAACAAGAAAAGATGAGTTCCGCCGATGCCCACGCATTGGTCGCAGAAAAGAGTTTTTCTGCTCATATATTTGTTCGTTACGGGGGTACACTTGGATTGGGTAAATGTCCAATCATTTTGAATTATCCCTTGGAAACCCTACCTTCTTATTACCTTTCCGTGTAAGCGAAATGGCTTTTTCATGACCATAATACACATTTTGCTTGACCATTTGTCTATATTTAGGAACCAAATAAAGCAATTCTAATTCAACCTTTCTTAATCTCTATATTTCGGGAAAACAACTAGTTCATTTGATTTCACGAAACAAACTCAATTAAAACGGAATTTTCAGATAGCAATATTAACAGAGAATCTATTGTGTCTATTTTGAGAAAACAATTAGTTCATTTGATTTCATGAAACAAACTCAATTAAAACAGAATTTTCAGATAGTAATATTAACATAGAATCTATTGTGTTTTGTTTGCATATAATCTTTTAGACAATTTTTTTTGATGTAATTTGTTAAATTTTCAATATTTTTTATTTATTTAAAATTTGCTTTTTATTTTAATATGTGAAAATTTATTTTATGTATAATTTTAGTTAGTTAATGAAATTACATAATTAAGTATTAATTTGTTCACATACAATTTGCAGTTATTCAAGTGAAGCGAATCAAATTAAACTATATCAAACAAAAAATACAATCATGTTATAAATAGTAATAAATGGAGTGATTGCTTACTTTCATAATCAAACAATGATTGTCTCTTGTTTAGAACAATGAGACTTGTATATGTTGGAATTTGAAAAATGCTCCAAACAATTATTTATGTTGATCAAAATTAAAATATTTATTCTTTTTTCTATGCATTAAGTTCACAATAACTTCTCTATTTTCATAATCTTGATCTCTATTGATTTTTTTATTTTTGCATATGAATTTTCAAACCTACTTATGAAGTGTAAAATGATTGCTAGGTTATTCTCATGAAATAAGTATGATCATCTATTATAGGATTCATACTTAAGTAGAGTGTAAATGTGAATACATTTTATAATTTTACCCTTTAGCTGATGCATTCTTCTTGTTTTGATTACTATACATTTACTCTTGAACATTTGTCATGCTTTATCACATAATTATGATTAAAATTATCTCACTATTTATATATTATCAACCTACTCTTGTATGCTCATGTTCAAATTGATATATCCAACGTTATTCCTTTAGTTGGTTAAACCATTTAGGTGCAATCATAAAATGTTAAATAAAAAGACTTGATGAAATGGATTATCTAATATAGTCAAAATGTTATGATCTAATTTGATATCCATATAGCCTTGTGTAAAGACCAATAAAATGAATCATGTTGATTGATATAATTATGAATGTGTATGTGAAAATTGAGATTCCCAAATATGAGAAAAATAACACTATGAAGATTATGAATGAGGATAGAGAAGGCATGGTGCCCACATTTAATCCTAAGTTAATATTGACTCAGTTCCAAAACTATAAAATTCAAATAAGATATTGTAATATCATAAGGTGATAAATTAGTAAATGTGTATGGCACATGGCATAAAAGTGTAAGATTAGTTAAAATTGGATCATGTGTGACTGAAAATTATGTCTTATGAATTCAATAAGTAAAATTCATTATATTACCATTAGTATGCATAATATGGCAATAGGTGTTCATTGGATATATAATTTGTGGTCCTAAACAACAATATAGGTCAATGATCTTAACTTAGATGCAAAGATAAGAATTTTTTTTTTTAAAGCCAAAGAGCATAAAGATAAGAGTTTATACTTACATAGTTGACAATTATAGTCAAGATATAAGATAGGCCACTTTTTTCTTTTTGGTTCTTATAAACACAAGATAGTGCTTCTCTAAGGTCATAAAATAGTGTAACTAAAAATAATTACAAAATTTATAGTCCTAGCCTTGATAAACCATGTCAATTGTGGGATTTATGAATATAATTGTGATACCTACTTTAACATAAATGAAAATAACATTTTAGATATAAAAAAGATAAAAAATAATTTAGCCCACTTCACGTGAATCCCATTAACTTTCCATATAGATGTGCTAGATGTGAAACTTGCAAACAAATTTAATAGGGTATATTAAAATTTTAATAAACTCTATTCTCATAAAATATTTGACACAAATATTAAATCTAAATCATAAAAGAGGGTATCCCCCCACAAAAAAATACTCTAACTTTATGTGCAAAGTACAGTTAATTTCTTTTAAATTTAATAATTAAAGACTAAGTTATATTATAATGATTTCTTGATCACACATGATTAACTAATTATAATATAGAACGCCACAAAATTAAATTAACAAAAAAAATGAGAACTATGCATGTATTTGAAAATCACAAATGTTTTTCAATGACATTAAAAATCAATACTTCTATTTATTACTAACATTCATTGTTAAGCATGCTTGATAAATCCACAAATAATAAGAAAACCCTGTATGATGTAGTGAAAATATGTATTTCAAACTTACACCTTAAAATATTTCGGAAAATTGTTTAGGACTAGATAATTGATACAATCAAATAACGTTGATAAATCTTAGATCAAGAAAAAAAATACAAATATAAAGTATAATGTATATATAGTATCACAACTCGTCATCTTGACTTCAAGAATGTGAGGTCGTGTGACAACTCATGTTGCTTAGTTCAAGCACATCTACTATGAGAACATAATTGTAGGAAATTAGATTTCATTTTGAATAAATAAAGTTATGGTATCACAAATCTTTCCTTGACTTAAAGAATGTGAGCCCACATGGGAAGTCATGTTGGATTAGTTCAAGAATATATGACACAAGAAGTTAATTGTAGGAAATTAGATTTCATCTTGAGTAAACTTTTTTTGAGATTTCATTTCATAAAAATAAAAAATAAAAATTCTCTATTTGTGTGTATAAGCTAATGTAGTTAACAAAATCATTTATTGGACCTAGTAACTATAAAACTTCAAAAAAAATCTTACATCTCCTGACTTGATTTAGTTAAACCCATTCAACATGCATGGCTTAAAGTCATGCCTTCATTTATGTGCCAACAATAACCCAACACACATCCAAATACAAATCACAAAAAATATATTTTTAAAACATGTTAATGTTTTTTTAACAACCTCAAAATATCTATTGAGCCCATCACATCTACCTATATGCACATTTCATCACTATATAATCTTATTTTGTTGAAAAAGGGATCCTAAGTCTAATGCATAGATCACTAACATCAATCCTTTTTCAAAGAACATTAGGATGAAAATTAGCACAAAAATTAGATCAAATTCCAACTTTGAAGGTGAGCCAATTATGCTTGGATATAAACCTTTAATTCCTTAGAGAATTAATTTGTGATGAGATTAAATGATTGTGAAAATGTGTTGTTCTAATCTAAATATAGAAAATCAACATACTAATAGTCAAATTTGAGGACAAAAATAGAAAGAGTGGACATGTATGCACCTATGGTTTAAAATTGAGCTAGATTTTGGTGGACTAGGGTGGAAGAATTCTCAAGTATGGGTGTGGAAAATTGAATTCTGATTTTGCAATCCTAAAGTACCAAGTTTGTAGCTTCTCAATTCTAGATCCCTTGTCGAAACTTCGTTCATCAATGAGATAATTGAGTTTCCATTTCTTGCCAAGTTGTATGGTTTGAATGAATTAATTTTATTCAAATATTCCTTCAATAATATTCAAATATATACTTTCACATTCAAAAGGAAAGAAAAGGTTGTGTCATATATTAAATTGTTGTAGTCAAACCTTGTGTTGGTGCTTCCACCTCCATAGTGGTAAAATTGATGAAGGATAGTTTATCCTTTGAGGAATAGAGGCTAAATGACAAATAAAAGATGAATAAACAAAAATTTCTAACTAACAACTCAAATCCGATCTCCTTGAAGGATTGAAGTCATACAGATTACCTCAAGGCTTGATTAAATTTTTTCTTATCTTACTTTTAATTAGCCGATAGGCTACTTACGGGGGGAACCCCACCAGCATTTCCAGCAGTCTAACGCCGGAAACCCCACCGGGAACCCCACGTGGTATAGCCATTGGAGGAAGAGACGCTCAAGACAGCGTGTACGGTGGAGAATTTTACGTGTCCGCCCTTGACGATGCAAGTGAGGTAAGGGTTGCCTCGCACGAGGGGGAACCATGAGGGAGCTCCAGAGTAACACTCAGGTCGTTGTAGTGGGTGAGAGTACGAGAGCCCGAGGGGGCGCAGGAGATGATGAGATTGGCGATAAAGGCTTGGAATAAGAGGGCCGAATAGACGACCTGAGCCGGGTAGCAGACTGTGAGGGCGCCATGCTTAGATTGGAAAAGGTACGGGTGAATATATTACGCCGCATATTAGTGGAGCGAAAGAAATATCCTGACTAGAATTGTGGTTCAAACCTTGGACCTCCTGCGATTGGCCCTATTCTTCTCCTTTTTTTTCCCTCTTTGGTTACTGTTGTAGTGCCGAGCTGAAACCCTTGCGAGAGTGCCAAAGGTTTTGAGAAGAAGTAATTAGTATGCAGCAGCAGAGGGCGCAGCAGTGTCGACGGGGCAAGGTTCGAACTGGGTTCGCGAGGATCTTGGTTCGCTTAATTTGGATCACCGGCTTAGTGGCGGTCAGTGTGGGGGCCCTGGTTTTTGTTCATATCTTTCCAGGCCCGCACTCAATCTTTTGCTCGCGTCACTCTTTCGCCGACCTACACAGCATCGCAAGGTATATTTTCAACTATTCTGAGCTTCCTGGTTCGATTCCAACGTAGTTAGGGCTGCTAGTTAGAACTATTTATTTTTGCTCTGTTACTTTTGGTAATTCAATTTGTTTGCCAGAAATTTAACACGTTTATGGGAATTTTTTGCGCCAAGTAAATTCGCAACACTTTCGGTGTGCGATCATGACGGACGACAACTTTTAACGTCCTCTAGGTATGGAATTTGCAAGGCTTGTCAAAACTGTCATTCGGATAGACATTTAAATTTGTTTCTAACCTGGCTACTTCAATGCATCAGAAGTTGCTACCGTAGTTTTTGTTGTTGTCGTGGCTCTTTTCTTCCATGTCCTTTAAACTTTCAGAAGCATCGCTTTATGAAGTGTCTTTGAAGCTTGATTCCCCAAATCTTTAGAGTAATTATCAAGCAAGATTTGTCTGTATTTTGATCATATATTTTTGTATAAATGTTGGCCCTAATTTTGATTACTTCTTGCAATTGGTCATTGTAAATTTTACTTGTTTTTTTATGCAGCTACGTAGTTGGGTAATTTTTTGTGGGAGTAAAATGATCAGATTTATTATGTCTTTGAACGTTGTTCTGTCAGCACCACGAGTGTTCAACAAGCAATATATGCAAAATTAACAAATGTGGCCTATTTCTTCATCTAGGTTGGAAGTCAGGGGTTGTTGTGAGGCTGGGTTTGTGTGGTTGCTGTTTTGTTTTATTTACCAGAGAACTTAGGGTAATTTTTTTTTCTGTTTTTCTTGATTCATGTAAAAGCATCTGTGAAAAATTTAATGTCCTTTGAAATGTTTTGACGCGTTTATGTAAAGTTGTTGACAATGTTCTTGTAGATGATCTTGTATCTTATTATGTATGCAATGTCTTTGAAACTTGATCCAATTTTTATCAAGCAAGGCTCACCTTATTTTGAACATTTTTTTCCATGTAAATGTTTTTCTTTAACTTGGTTGTTTTGCCTTGTTCTATCTATTTTACTCTTAGTTAAGTGTAACTATGATTTGTTCCATCATTTAGCCATGAAAAAAGTCTAATATTTCTATGCTTAGGGAAGTAGAATTTCTTCACACTCAAATTGTAACCCAAATATGTGCCTGATTTCCAAGATTTGATTTCTACTTGCCATGATCAACAACGAACTTATTGCAGTTTAACTTCATTGCTTCTTTAATCTTGCCAGTTGGCTGATTTGAAAAAATAAACTTGTTTGTGGAAAACTTTGTGTGAACTAAATCCACCCTACTAGGTGTATATGATGTCTCTAAAGTCAATTCTGTCAGCACTTTCAAATGTTTGTCAAGCAAAATTTGTGATATTTGGAAAACGTCTTGCCGTACAAATGTTTTTTGATATAAGAAACTTGATTTGTTGGTGAAAGACATTGGGGAATTGCTGCCCCAGTTAGATTTTTTACTCTTTCAGGTCTGAGGTTCGACTCTATCAGCACTTTCAAATGTTTGTCCAGCAAAACTCTTTACCGCAACTGCTAGTTATGAATTCGTCTGACGCTGATGCCTCAAGTCGGTCTGTGCCTATCGGCTAATCCGTTGCACAGTTTATCGGATATTGTGCAGCTGCTAGTACCTACAAGTGATATACCTCATTAAAAATGTATGCATAAACATAAACAAACTAACATAAAACATGAGATTTAATTCTTTGATGATGAAATGCTATAATAAATCTCTAAGTTGTTCTCTTGACTTGATCTTGAAGTACAATAATTTTTCTGCAATAGCCTTTGATAATTGATCTCTTTTAAAATTGTGAAGATACTTAGTTTATCTTCTTTTGGATTCCTTATTGTTTAATTTACTCATAATTTCTCTTGTTTATCGATTTTATGTCTCTTCAATTTTGTTATTCTCCCCTCTTGAATCTTGTGCATCCTAATCTCCTCTTTATATCTAGGAATGCTCTACATTCACCCATTTTTCTCCTTTAGCTCTATTCATCCTGATAATGGTGCAAAAAAATCCGCATAGTAAAATCTAGAAAAAAAAAGCACTTTAAGATACTTAGTGTTTATATGAAATTGCTCTATCAAAATACTTAGTGTTTATACATTCTTTGTGCTTGTTAAGATTAGACCAATATGAATACACACATTTATAATGGCATGAAGAAGAAGCCATATGAATGTTACACAAAATTAGATTGTCGTAATGGTTGATGCCCAGGGTTTATTTATAATTTAAAGTTATTGATGGCTATATAAAGGACATGAAATTCATATCATTCTGTTAGCGCATTGTCTATTGGCTCATTATGTTCCAAATTCTAAAGAAAACTTATGGAGTTCTATAAATTGTATATAAATCCTTTCTTTGGATATAAATATGTATATATTTTATATTCCATAGGTTGCATAAAAGTGAAATATGGAAGTGTGCATTTTGTTGGCACATTCTCTGGCTCATTCTATTCCAAATTATAAATAAATCTCATGGAGTTCTATCAATTTTATACCATTTGAAAGCTATGCATATTTTTCAATCAACCTATCAATCAAGATATTAATTGTAATTCGAATAGAAAATGAATAATAATTATTTATTAAATTCAAAGTAAAATGTAATTTATATTAGTGGAAAGTTGAAATCTCCTATACAAACCATTTCTGTTTCATAAATTTTGGGTAAAAAAAAATCATCAGCCACATGAGACATCATATCACTTACATATCGCAACTTTTTAGTCCATTATGATCATACATCTACAGAGATCTATAGAGATCTACATCAAACTTTGAAAGAGTAAATTGTGCGTATTATGTGGAGTTATTGATTAAAAGATATATAATTTGATGCATTCAAAGAATGAACCCTAAACCCATTGCTGTTTTTAGGCCATGGGTTAAATACATGAATAGAGGATTTTATAATCAATTTTTGTTGCACAATTAAAGGTAGTATAAGTTTGCATGGAGTTACAATTTATTTTCTTTATATAGGTTTTGGCAAGAATACTCACAACTATTTTAGAGGGCATGATGTAAGACATAAATGACCAACATCATGTCATGTAAAGATAAGGATATGTTGAACTTTTATGTTTGAATACATTTGTAGAGGCATTATTAGTGTTAGAAAAGAGACTTTAATTATCATCATCATCTTTATGTTACATAAAATTGTAAAATGTGTTTCATCAAATTGGAGAAAAACCCCAAGCTTATTGTATCTTGCACAATATCTACCCTTGCAAGTATGAAGATAAAGAAATTACTCTATTCACATAGAATGCAATGAATCACCTGTTTTTGGATGAAGCCATTAACGATCGTAACTTGTTATTTTTATGTACTTAGAAACCATGAAAAGTTTATAATTTTTTGTGAAGACACAATCCTTATTTAGTGAAATAAGAGGAAGAATACAATTTATATTTCTTTGGACAATGAGACTAGAATAAACAAGGTTTTGCATTCAAATATGATGATTTATTTTCACCAATGCCCTGATGTTAAGTATGATAGGTACATCCATGTTATTTCCATTGACAATACCATTAAGAGTGTCACTATGAATTTGTTTGATACCTATTTAAATCCCTATTTGTTGGAATTTTACCACCTAGTGAGAAAAGGGGATCTTATTTTGTAATAAGTGAAATGCATATTATGAAGTTCAAATTAATCTATATTGTTGGTGTTTGAGAAAGTGAATTTATAATGATATTTGAACTAATTTTGGAGAAGCTAGATCCAAATAGGGGATTTATCTTTGTCAATATAAAAGGTCATTACACTACAAAAATAACATTATAATTCATTCATATTGGGCTTGTCTTTTCAATATCTTATGAGTCCTCCAGCAAATAATTCAGGACATTAAATGGATAAAGTGTAACAAGATCACATTAGAGGTTGTTGACACTAAAGGATGAAGGAATTTATATCATATCAAGTCAAATTCTAGATTTGGTATGGTTCTTTGCATGTGAATCATTTATGTTTTCCTTTTTTTTAATGCTAATAGATTTAAAGAATACATATATTGTGAAGTTTTATTTTTTTAGATAGGTAAGGAGTTTGGTGAAGAGCTTAGTATGGATGATTTCTGATAGATTTCATGAGATTATGATCATGAATTATATTCTTACAAGGTTCAAGGAGATAACTTGGTGGATTGTTTTCAAAAAATTGAGTGTCTTTGTTTTGGAAGTTGATGGGAGGAAGAACTCAAAATTCATCTCAAAGCTAGACATTTAGGAGGGTCACAAGGCAACTTGATGTTTTTCCACCTCATTCAATATTTTTTTCTTCAAAGGAATATCTTCTCATGAATTTATATATATTTTTTAATCAATAGCTTTGTTATTAAAGCCTTATAGGGGTGTCCCTTGGTAAGGTGAATTCTAAGGTTTTAAGGATAAATTTTAATGAACGATGTAATAATGGGGAAATTCTAATGAATGCTAGCATAAGGCATATGGAAGAGGTTGGGTCCACAAAAAGCTCAAAATGTAGAAATGTTTTTCCTAATTTTCAAAATTTATCATAGTTGAACTGAAAATTTTAAGTACTTACACATTGAATCCTAAAAAAATTAATTAAAATAAAATTTGGTATTTTGAGTTTAGTTTCAAAATGTGCAATTTATTAAAATAGCCAAGTGATACAAATTAATTCTTAATAGGCATGTATAAAAACCACTTTTAAAATGTTAGTATTTAAGGACCATACGATGCACATGTATGGAAACCATAGTTTAGCTTAAATAAATTATTTCTCAAATTCCTTTTTTCAAAAAGATGTGTAACAAATTGAGGATAGATGAGGATTTTTTTTATATATTTGTAATATTATTTTTTTATTGGCCCTAATTTTTATTTTTGACAACCAATGTCACTTATTTTAAAACTAGACATCATGACCTATAATGGGTTTTAAATATATGAATCAATTATAACAAATCCCATCAGCTATATTTCCAAAGTTAGATATGTCTCTACCCATTCTTAATTTTCCTGTTTGAAAAATGAAACGAGTATCCATTTTAATTCAAAACAATATCACATTCTATAAATAGAATGGGAACCCATTTATATTATAGTCAATTTCATTCTAGTTTTGTAGTACGACCGATAGTACTTATTTTTTATTCAATTAAATTATCTTATACAATATCTTAACATGTCATATTATTCATTTTTTAAGGAGAAAATCAAAATTAAATTATTTTGAAGTGGAATCAAGTATGAGGAATTTCCTTAAGAGGAATTAAAAAATAAAGAGATGGAGGGAAAAAACCAAAGAGATAGAAGAATAAGGATCCATCAAATGAAAAATATTGGTGCATCTAGTTTGATGAATCTTGAAGAGGAAACCATCAAGGATGGTGTTGGTGATTTTTTAAAAATAACCTAAAAATTCTCTAAAGAGTTGCCATTTCTTATGATGAAGAAATTGTAAGGTTAGTGGCCAACATGATGAGCCTAGGATTTGGTAATCCTTACTCCTTCACTTTTGGCTCTATTAAACCCAGGAGGGTAATTAAAAACTACATCAATATGAGATATACCAAATTAATAACAGATAAATTCATAGTCAAGTGCAAATAAACCCACCCCATTGAAGCTTTTGCATATATTTCAAGTGAATGACTATTCATTTTCTATGAATCAGAATATTTCAATTTCACACATAATTCATTTAATAGGGTTTTTAAAAGAGTGTAGTTCTTATTTCAAGTTTAAGGCAAGGTGTGCTATGTTCTCAATTTTCTTGCTAGATTTTAGTGATAAAATGGCCAATGCCTAAATAATTAGAGCAACAGACTCAAATATGTAAGAATATGTAATATACAAATTACCAAAAATCTAGAAGTAGATGAACTACCCTCATACTACTTTAAAGGCTATGAAAATTTAAAAATTCCCAAAGAAACATTCACTACTTAGCAATCGCAAGCAATTTTGTGCAAAGTTTATACCCTCTTCAAGCACTTTAATCAACTCTTTGATCTAAATTTGAGAACATGATATAGTATTCAAACATTACCATTTGAAGAAAAATGACAACAACATTAGCATTTTCATTGATAACTTGTAAGAAATATACATAGGAGAGTTTTTGTTTCGAGATAAAGATTCATTTCTATATCATTAATTTGTATAGAACTAATTTAAGATTATTACGTATAAGACATTATTCCCCAAGACCATTTTCTAGCCTATTTACCCCTGTCATATTCTAGATGCCCTTTCTCTGAGATAAGCATTCACCCAAAACCCTATTGAAAATCAAGAGTCTGACCCTTCTAATTAGCCCAAAAATCCCTTTTATAGAACAAGGGACTAACAAGCATCAGGATCAACTACATTTACATTTCATTTTAGTTTCAAATCATTTGCACAAAATTTTGAGGCATCCCAAGTCATTTAATTTGCATCATGGAAGAGTAAAAGACAAAAATTCACATGACCTGCATGTAGAAATGTCAACTCCCCCCTCATGCCGATCAAAGAAGATTCTCCACTAGAATCCCCAAAAAAAAACATGTATATATCCCAACGCTAGGAATTTCGGCACCTCTCCTATACACTAGCCCAAAAAAATTCCATGTCACCACTAGAAATAAGAAATCATGAACATTGAATAGGAAAATCCTGACAAAGGGGCTATGGTGTCATTGTAAAAAAAATGGGACATAGTCATCACTTTGAGTCATTAGCCTCAAAAGTTACTAGCCCATACCTTGCTCATGGTGGAACTTGAGGAACCATAACCACCACCTCACAGGAATCATCAAATGGTACCAAAGAGAGGGGACAATAATCACCCTCCGGGTTAGTGTTACCCTAATTGTCTAAAGGGCTATCAGAGAGCTCACTGGAATAACTGATCCTCCCTAGATAAGCCTTATGATACTTTCTGCTTTTATTTGTCTTCTTTTCATATCCCACAAACTCCTTGCCTTTGAACTTGACTAATTCTTCTAAAACTATTCAGTTGCTTAGGCGGCAACTTCTCCTAACACTATACTTCATAAAAAAATTGGGTCTTGTCCTATCCTTTGGTGTATTAGGAGCTCCCTGCATATCATCTTCATTAACCTGAGTACTCTTCTTAGAATCAAGCAAGCTTAGTCTTCTAGAACTCTCGAATGGCCTAACAAACTCCTCAGACTTATTCGTCTTCTTCGAAAAATCCAACCAATTTTTTTTTTTGACTCAAACTCAATGCAATTTCTAAATGAAGAGTATGAAAATCAGTCCTTCTTATCATGAGCCATGAAAGTGTGCCTACCATTAATTATTGAAATAAATATTTTGTCCTCATGTTGACAAAATTCTACCTTGATCGCTTTGATCCTAACCATTGATCATAAAATTAAAATGCATCAACGAATAAAATACCATGCAACCATTCATAATTGTGTTCTACTTGTGCTTTAATACCCCTTTTAGAACATAAAATAACTGAGTAGATAAACATCCACTCAATACTTAGCATTAAAAAATTTATTGCCAGAAATACTCACGCACCCATGAGAAATATTTCACTTTTGTTTCTCCCTGTCAAAAACCACGAGGATTGATCTAGATCTAATCTTAGGATATTGGTTTGTACACTACCTTGCTTTATTGCCACTTATTACATATGTACCAAATGCTAACAAAATTGATGGCTAACATTTGAAGCATGTGCCTTAAAGAACAAAGCTAAAAATAGAGGAATTTATAAATAATATCCCTTTGGAAATTTTTGGAAGCATTCCATCTTTATTAGAAACTATTCAAGCCCATTTACAAAGTCCACATGGAAAACAACCGCTTGCTCATTGAAAGATATAGGACATAGTCGGGGCCCACATGGGATGGCGGGGAGTGGAAAATATTTAGCCATGTCACATTCATTGACCATTGAAAAGAATCCCTTTAAAACAAAAATCCATCATCAAAGCTAATCGGTCATCAGAAACAACCAAGTTTTGCATTGTGCACTAGCCCATAAGACTACCACTTGCTAAAACTATAGATGAATGGGGGTGCGGGGAAAAGGTCCAAATGAGAAAAAGTGTTGTACCACATACTGTTGATCACTCTTCAAACAACATGTACCACCTAAGGAAGGAAAAAAATTATCATTAGAAAGTACCACATGGCCATCGCTTGCTAGCCATTGCCATTAGAATAATGCAAACTAACACAAGATGGGCTCGCAGGGAGCGACACAAATATGACCATGTCATCAGTCCTTTAGCCATCGATCCTCTTTTAGATTCACCAATCATTCTTACCGAAGAGATTGGGACACCATTGTATCATACACATGGCTGAAGCCTGCCAACTTGTATGGATAAAATAAGGAATGATAAAACCAAATGGGCATACGGGGAATGGTTGGGATTGATTCAATCAATGAAATGGCTTATACAAATTTGTATTTGTACATCCCACAAAATTTATTCATAAAAAAGGGGGCATGAATAGGTAGATGGGGTAACAACCCATAATGAAAGCTAAATATTTTCTTTAGATTAAGCCTTTGACCGTTAATATCAAAAAATACATGAGATAACCGTCAACCATAAGACAAATGGTCGATAAAACAACAATTACGATGGCACAAATGACAACTTAGGTGACCAACAATGGGAAAGACAGGTCAATGCAAAATTATAACAAGCAAGGGTTTTTAGGCAAGGATATTAAGAGTTCTACAAATATAAAATGTTGTGACAATGATCATAACATTGACCTTACAATTAAGCACAAAAGACAAAACCTGAATTTTCATAGTTTTTCATGATAGAACAAGGAAATTTATGGGGTTCCATTTGATGGGATGAATGTAGTTGATGCAAATGTGGAAATGGTGAGTATGGAAGAAAATGTGGTTATAGAGCCAAACCCAACTAGGTCTTCAAATTCATCTTTGAATAATATGAAAATAGTGACCATGCAAACAACTTCGAGTACATGTCTTTAAATCCACCTTTCAATGATATAGAAAATTCAACCACTCAAATAAATCTAGATATGTCTTCAAACCTACATTTTGATGATATTGATATTAATTATTTAAATGAATTTGGATATACTAATAATAATATCAATTATACTAGTCAAATAAATGGAATCACAAAGTAAGAATGAAATATCTTATATGAATGGAAAGAGAATGAAATCCCTTGTATTGAATAAAATAAAAATAAAATCTCTTATGTGGTTGAAAATGAAAATGAAAATATCTTTTTAACAAATGAAAGAGATATATCTTAGATAACCTTGAAAAATATGAAAAGTGATGAAAATTACTAATTTTTTAAAACCAAAAGATAAATAAGTAGAACAAGTCATATATGTTGTTTCTAAATCTATTGGTTTATAGGAAAAAAAAGTTGATCTAAACATAAGAATGTAGCATGACATGCTATAACAACTACTTTACGTAAAAAATCAACTTGGAATAAAATAGCATTAAGTAGTATTAGTAAATATATAAAAGTAAATCCTAAAACTTTGGTAAGAGAATCCAAGAGAAGAGAAAGTATTAAAAATGATCCAATTAACCAATGTTAGAGTTTTAGTGGTAGACTCCCAAGGTCAGACATGAAATTAACTAATGAAATCAAATATTTAATTGAAAAATATTAGCATGATAATACAAGAATATCATATAATATTGTACATGTCAAAATCTACATGAGAGACTTAAACCATTTCATGTTGTTAGCATAAGTTAGTTTAAATCAACAAACTCAACATCCCTATGAAATATAGAATCATGTTAAACAATGCAACTAATGAAAATAGTGCAAAAACATGAATCATTCTTATCCCATATTTGATTGGTGCCACTTTTATTGTGTAGAAAGCAACCCTTTCCCAACCCTTGTTAAGCCTTGAGATTATGATGGACAAAGAGATGCAAAATGAACTCAAGTTTCCTATAGTGAAAATTTTCAAATTGTAGATACAAATGAAGGTGAAAACCCCTTGGATTTATAGGTGAGATTGAAGAGAGAAGAGGCAAGGTTGAGGAATGTGGGACTAATCCTCAACCAACAGGAAGAAGCCACTTGTCACTATGTGAATGGGCCATGGTTGTGCATGTTTTGGCCAGTGTGCCCATTTGAAATTTGAAAATGTCATTAAATGTATATGGTTGAAGGATTTGGGGGGAAATTTGTTTGGACAAAAATATTCAAACAAGGGGAGTTAATGAGGGCATATTCTTTGTGAGGAAAATAGAGGTTTTAATAAATCAAACTAAATGATTTATTGTGCAAGTTGGAAAATCTAGAGGATGGGACATGGGTTAGGCTTAGCATTAATCAAGAATTTGATTAATTAAGCTAGTGATTCGTTGGTGTTACATTTGATTTACAATTTTGAATTTGTTTTAAATAAAATGAGAGGAAAATGAATATTAGTCATTTAATTAAATACATGTGATTAAATTAAATCAAGAGACTTTAGGAGATAAAAAGTGATTTATTTGATTAAAGAGATAATGCTATTGAACTAATTAAATATATTTTTTAAACTAATAGATGAAATAATGTTGAATGAAACATGATTAGAGGCATGAGTAAATTTTGCATGTAGACTATATTTTTCCCATCTTTGAAGCAATGTACTCATTGCATTGGTTCAAAGAATGAAGCTTCTGACATCAAAATTAAAACAAAATCTAATTTTTTGAATGCCTCAGTGGAAATAAGTACATTAGTACATTGCCCCCTTGAGAGATAGAGTGAGAAGATTTGATTTGAGGTCAATTACATGACAAAAAGGTTCAAAATGGATGTATGGATGGTTAGACAATATGATATATATGATAATGATGATTTAAATGAGGTTTTTTTAAGATGCTTGCTTAGAATAACAAATCTATACTATTGTAAACAACTTAGATGATGATGCAAATGGGATGTTTTTAAGATGCTTAGAATAAAAAATCTATATTATGGGTATGTGCAGGATCATGATGGACCAAAAATTGGCGATATGATGGGTATGTGGCTGACGAATTTTTTTTTACCCAAAATTGATGAAAAGAAAATGGTTTTTGTGGACGTGAAAATCTGCAAATGGTTAGCTTGATTCTAACATCCTCATAGAATAATACAACATTCTTCCAAGTAAATGATCAAAAGTAATCTAAACATGCAAAGAAGACATGAAGTAAATCTATCCTATGGTGGATTGGTGCAACTTAGTGTTGTAGGAAGCTGCCCTTTCCCAATCCATGATAAGCAAGATGCCAAATGATAGATGGTGAAGAGCAAGATTGACTCTCAAATGAAGAGAGCAACCTTGCCTCAAGATGTAGTTGCTAAGCAAATGGTGTTGTGATGAGAAAGATTAGTTCTCTCATGAAGAGAGTAACCTTGCAAGTGAGAAATATGTTGTATGTTGTTGATGATTTGTGTTGAAATGCTTTGCATTTTATAGATTGAAAGATTGAAAGATTGAGAGATTTTTAGGAATGTGGGATTATTCACAAACCAATGACAAGGTGCCACTTGTCAAGTTGTGAGAGGGTGAGGAATGTGCAAGTCTTGGCAAATGTGCCAATTTCAAATTTGAATTTGAATGACTTGACATGTTTTGGGGGGATGAAAGGTGCAATAAATGCTATGTTTGACTTGTGCAAATAGCATTTAAAACCTTGTTGGAAGGGACAAGTCCCTTTTGGGGGGAAGATTCAAATTGGAAGAATATTCCATTTTGATGCCATTTTGAATGTAATTAGAGGAAATAATAAATCAAATAAATGATTTATTGGTGCAAGTGGGTGGGTTAGTTAAGAGTTTGGATTTGACTCTAGTTGAGTCAAAAGCTAGAGAATGATAATCATGATTAGAAGTTAATTAATGTAGATTAATTAACTTGGATGATATTAGGAGGTGACATTTGATTAAATTAGTTTGATTTATTAAATCAAATGAGAAGAACGTAAGGATTAAATAATTTGATTTATTTAATGAACCTTAGGAAATTAATCAATAAATTGTCTTAATTGATTAATAGGAGAATTCGATGCACGATGTTAGTTTTGCATGTCTACAGTTTTTAAACAATATTCTCAAATTTCCACCAATATAAATTATGCTTTACTTATAATTTAATAAATAATTATTATTCATTTTCTATTTGAATTACGAATAAAGTCTTGATTGATAGGCTGACTGAAAAATATCTATAACTTTCAAACTGTATCACATTTTTTGAATCCAAAACATGTGCCACCTTCTATGCTTGACATACTATAGGATTAAATAAAATAAAATTGAATTTCATGAAGTTTTGACCAGGTTAAGGTGGTCAGACATACGAGTTTTTTATATTTTTTAAAATTTGTAATAAAAAATTCAATTGGAAAAAAATTATAAAAAAATATGCATAACATTGGGACATAAGTTCTCTACATATATCTGAAATATTATAAAAAAATATTATCATTTTATTGTGATTAGGGTGGTCAGACAGACACTTACTTCTTATTTTTTCCTTGAAATTTAAGTACTACTCCATTGAAATTTCAAATTTTGACCAAATAGATTTAAAAAATAAAAATAAGGTTATTAGTTTAGAAAATAAATTCAATTTTCTACAGATTCTATTGTTACGTATTTTTGAAATAGTATAGATAAATTATTCAAATTTTTACATCAAGTTGCCTAAATCTGATTTTTCTTATTTTTTTGCCACTTAAGGGCCTTGTTTTTCCATGATGATCCTGCACATACCCTTATCCTAAAAAACTTAGATGATTATGCAAATGAGATGTCTCGAAGATGCTTAGAATAAAAAATCTATATTATTTTAAACATCTTACATGATCATGCAATGAATGTGAGATTAGATGAGATGGATGATGTTGTCCTATGATGATATGACGTGATTATGTAGGATGCAAGTATGAATGCAGGATGGATGCATTGTTAGTGTGAAAGAGGATAAAAGAATGAGAGGGATCGACCTTTAAATCCAAGAAGATGCAGAAGTCCAACAAGTCCCTTAGTCGTCGAGACTTTATTAGATATGATTTTGATGATGATGATGATGCGTTGCTTATCCAAGGATGGGAGAGATAAAGAGCATACCCTTCTTTATGTCTGATAATACACTTAGGTACAATGCATCAAGGTATAAAGAACTAGTATGGCGTTGCACCTTGTGTGATGGACTTTGACTCGACAATCAGATAGGAGTGCTCTTGTTCACACTTGACATACGAAAACCTTGCTAGGACGGACCCTACAAAGAAAGTATTTGCTAAGTTATATTATAATAAATTCCAACAAGAACAACAGAAAAAAATATAATGATCATTTTCCCATTCCTTTCTCTCTAAACTTGTTTTGTCTAGACATCAATGAGAGCTCCTTGGAATGAGTGCCAAATAGGATCAGTCTAAAAGACCAAGATAAAGTAAACAAAAAAGTTAATGTTCTTCGTACCACTATCCAAGGCTAAACTAAGGTGATACCTAATGTTGATGTCCATCATCGGAAGGTCACATTCCTAGGACATGTTGTTATCAGGGTTTTGATAAGATTGATTGGATGATAAGTTATTGATACACATAGTTGATCAACTTGCTTCTCATTGTTCTAGACTTGAGACTTTGATGATTAGGTACTCACTTTTAAACCTGCTAGACTTGCTTCCGAATAACTTGTACCAAAGGATGAAAGTGACGATTGATTTATTATGAGAGGAAATTATTGCAGGTGAAAGAGAGATGAGATAGATGCACGATTTTGGGTTTTTTCAAGTTTTTTGAGGCTGTTTTTCGGTATTTTTAGATTTTTCAAGATTTGTGAATGTTTTTTGGATTTTTTTTCTTGGGGGCCAATCAAGAATTAGCCTTCCCTATGTTTAATCTTAGATACCATATAGTTCAGACTCTAATTAACTTGACTTCTAGTGCGATATATGGGAAAAAAAATTGTCATTGCGACAAATGCCTAAAATGTGAAATAGATGGGCAACTAAATTGCCATTGCGACAGACACCTAAAGGGCTGACCTAAACTGGAAATAGATGGGCAAACAGATTCCCATTGCAACAAACACCTAAAGGACTTACCTAAAATGTCTTGGGAGATGATCAAAGATCAACCTTGCCTACGTTCAAGCTCAAAGACAATGCAGTTTGACTAACATGTTTTTGACTTTCTAAATTTTTGAGTTGTTTTTGATTTTTTAGATTTTTGATGTTTATGGATTTTTTGAAGGATTTTCTGAATGTTTTTTATTTTTTGAAGGATTTTCTAAATGTTTTTTATTTTTTGCATGATTTTGATAATTTGGAGGTGGATATGATATCAATGCTCTATTTTATGATCTTGTTGAAAATCAAGCTAGGATTGATTGATCAGATTGATGGACTGATAGTTTGAATCGGTGTATTAAGTCAAATAAAAGTGATAATGCACTTGTAAACTCTAGGAAGTTGTGTTATCCTAGAGTAAACTTGTAAATAAGAAGATTCTTTGACTAAGCGTGTTAAGTCAAACAAGGTTATAATTGATTGGATTCGATTGATTGATATTGATGAAGCTTGATTTGGAACAAAATTGTTTTGATGATTTGATGTGACACCGACGTAAAAATTAGATGCAAATGATGTGGATTGTTTTGATCGATGTTTGATGAAAGATAAAGCTTGGTAAGGAACATTGTCTTGTCAAAATATGCCATGGGCTAGTGATTTGTATTTTTGGCTCACAGATGCTTTGATCAATTTGATTTTTCATTCACCAATGTTTGAATCACCACATAATTTGGGGGATATATATCAAGATTTATTCTCGAAGCAAGATGCAAATATCTACCTCGAGTGTCTAGCAATGTTTGAACGACCATGGGTGGATTCTTGGACAGATGTATAGATACGGTAAGCATGCAAAGGATGCCAAGGTTTGTCTTGTGACAAGATAAGGTGTTCGAGTAGAGGAATGCTCATTCAGATAATGCTTCAAGTCTCAAACAACATTGGGTGAGATAAGATTAATAAAAATGACCCATGTCAAGATTTTTTACCACAATAAAGTGTAGAGTGTGCACCAAACCTTCATCAAGATCAATATAAGGTAGATATATGGTAAATGGTTCATTGATGAAAGGATGATATGGCTGGAAAGCTAGAAAGCTAGCTTTATTATGGATGTGATAAGATGCTTTCTCCTAAAATGGTGCACATAGATGCTCAATTCTACACATGAAATTTGTTTTCCATATTATCATCATGGTACTTGCCCAAAGTGCCACCAAAGTGGTTTTCACTAGAGGATGATTTTTCACTTTACTATTTTCAATCCTTTTTTTGACTTTGTTTTGGATTTTTATATTTTTTGTATTTTCTGAGAGATTTTAAGCTCATGCTGAACCACTTGGTACTTCTATTGTTGTTTCTTGTATCATAACATGCCATTGATATCCTACTTGAAGAATTTTGTTTGCCAAGATACGTGCACTTGAATGCAACTTTTGAGATTCCTGATCTACTTTGCTGACACTAGAGTTAGCTTTGTCTTTGTGTGCACATCACAATAGAGTGTCTTTTGAATTGTTATGATGAACGGTCATTGCCAAAACATGGTCAATGTGAGAATTTGATATCATGCATGGAGGGGTAGATGGAGTGTGTTTAGGAATAGAATATGGATTGTTTGATAGTTTGGAACCTTTGACTCTCCAAACTTGGGAAGATGAGGAATTATGGGTGGATACGGAAGTGTGTGTGGAACTAGGAAAAACAACTCAATATAATTTGTATGTCACTTGAGAAGCTTTCTTTTTCCTTTGTAGACATATTTTATCGATACTTTTCCCTTTTTTATTTTTCCCCATAGTTTCTTTCACTAATGGAGTTTGATAGGGATAACCATTCTTTATAATTTTTGGTATCCATTTGTATTTGATTTGTCTAAGATGCTTCTTAGCTTCTTTTTCTTTGATAATGTTCTTTGTGCTTTGATACAAATATTTCTCTTGATGTTTGTCCCAATTCATGGATGGGGTGATGATTGGATGAAGATTCGTGATGTGGTGATGACTAGCATTGATTTCATCGTAAGGAATCTTTGTGATCCCTATGTTGACATTTGCTTGTGAAAACGTTGCTGCTAGTTTTGTGGAAGTATCACTGATATGTTTAGATCCCTTAATTGTCGAATAACCAAGGCCTTGATGATTAGGATTTCCAATAATCTGCATTGGTTCTAGAATACCTTGTTCATGTAGACCTAATCCTCTACCTTGATAATTCACTTGCTCAAATTTTTTATCTACAATGAGATATGATTTACCTTGGAAACAAGGTGTGAATCCTTCTCTGCTATGTGTTGGATCTTTAAAAGTGATAGATTTTTTATTGATAAAAAAACTTTCCCTAAAAAAGGTAAGTGATTCAACTTTATAAGTGATAGATCCTCCATATGTGGGATGAATGCCTGATTGATATCTTTAGCTTGATCTTGTGAAATATCAAATTTTAATGCTTCTTCAAGAGGTGTTGATGATCCACCGTTTACATCCATTTTTGGCATGCCTTTATAAGATATTTTTTATTCACAACTTTTGTAGAAGCCTTCTCCATGATCTATTTTTGATGTCTCTGGATTTTTCTATATCTTGATCAGGTGTACAAATGTTAAGAGTAGGAGACTCTTGTTCCTTGGTAATTATGTCAAGACTACGAGACTCTTGTTTTGAATGAAGATCATCTATGTGTACATCCAAAGAAATAATCTGGTGGGTAGATGGAGGAATATGTGTTATATGGATATTATCATCATTTATGACATCTTGTATATATAGAGAGTCCCCATTAGATCATTGTAGTATCTTGCAGATGCAAATTTTGGATTTTGACTAATTCTAGAATTAGTTTTGACATGTTTTGGATCAACTTCTTGACATGGATCAATTTCAAAAGGTGGATTGTCTACAAGGGATTGTTGGATATTTTTATTAGGAATGAGAAGTGGATCAATATCCTATTAATCTTTGAGGATTCCCTCACTACCCACAATCATGAGGTTGAGGAATGCCAATATGTCTTGGGAAGGACCATTGCTAGACCTTGATGATAGATTTTGATCATGCTTTGGAATAAATTCTTGAGATATGTCCTCTAATTAATTATGTGATGTAGAGAAATTTTCAATATGATCATTGGTCAATGCATCACAAATAATGTCAATGGGATCAAACAATACCAACACTCCTTGAAATAAATCACTAAAAAATGTCTCTTGATGTATGGTGAGTTGATCATCGGATAGGGTAGACATACATTCACAGTGTTAATTGATGGATTGATTTTGATCATTGTCTTCAATAGTTATCATGGAGAGATTTTCAATGTTTTCGATCATAGGATCAAATGATGTAAACGTTTCTTGGATTAGATCTCTGTTGGGTATTTTTGGTGAGTTTTGATCATGACTAAAAAGGGACTCTTGTTGTGTGTTGATTTGATTGTTGGTTGAGGTGGAAACATCTTCAATGTGCTCATTGATGGATAGATCTTGATCATTGTTTTCAACAACTACGGTGGGGATGTTTTTAATGTTATCACTAGTGGTTGAACTCTAATTATTGTCCCCAATAGATATTATCTTTTGATCAATTGAGTCTTGGATGAGATTTTTGAGTTGAATAAAATCTGATGTTATGTGTCCCTTTGTTTTGTGAAAATCACAAAAGTGTTTCTCGTCATCTACCCTTGTGGTTTCACCACAGGCTCTTGATAATTCACATAAGGGGGGATTTTATTGAGATTTTCTTGTATCAACCATTGCATGAATGATATGATTGGTTCCCCAAGTGTTTTGTATTTTTTTTGTTACCTTGTGAGATTCGCAATTTAAATTGACCTTGTGGCGATTGATTTTCAAAATGTGGTGATTGACCTTTGAGATGTGGTGATTGATTTTTTTGTTGATGTCATTGATCTTGATATCCAATTTCTTGACATTGGAGATATCCTTCTTGATTCCATTGTGGAGACAAATCAATTCTTTGATTACATGGTTCAACCAATGGAAGAGTGTATTGATTTTGGGGTGGAGATGACTCTTGGTGCAATGGATCAACTACTTTGGCAAGTGAAAAAATTTGATCCCCCAAAATTTGATCTTGATTTTGATTTTGAAACCCTTGATATCATTGAATTGGTTTTTGAGCAAGCATATTTGGCATGTACACTTGTGGTTTTTTCCTGGGATCATGGATAAGTTGATTCTCGATAAGGCTCTGATTTGGTGTGATGTTTTGATTTGGAATTATAAGCTGACTTTGAACATTGTTGTGGTTGAGAATCATATTCTCTTGATTTAGGTAACTTTGATTTTGCATGTTGTTATCTTGATTTGGATCAACATATGGATTTGTCAATATATTGCCTGGATTTTGAACAAAATTGGTGGGATTTGTAAGCATATTTATCCCAAATTTCACTAAGTGCGGATTTGATATATTCATGTTTGGAATACTTGTATTTGACATGTATGGATTTGGTGAGATAATGTTGTTTGGAATAAGACTCATGCATTGACTATTTGGTTGATAGATTTGTAGGTTTGGACTTTGATTTAAATCTATCATAGGGAAAGGTGGTCCAACATTTAGATTGAGCATACTCACATTTGTTGTACCATTGATTTTGTAGGGATAATGATCTCATGTATGGATTACATGAATGCGAGTTTCGATAATAAATTGGCATTGTGAGACTTGGATAGTTTGGTTGACTTGGATTACTCATGATTTATGAGTCAAGTTTAACTTCCATGTTTTCTTGTGTTTTGATCTTGTTGACCTTTGAGAGGTTTAGGACCAATGATGAGATGAAAGATGACAGGGGTGAATGATATGGGTGTTTAAACTCTTAGGAAATTTGGATCAATGCCAAACTTTAGGACTTGATTTGATTGATCATGATGGATAGTTTGACTAAGTGCGTTAAGTCAAAAAAGGTGATAATGCACTTGTAAACTCTAGGAAGTTGTGTTATCTTGGAGTAAACTTGTACACAAGAAGCTAGTTTAACTAAGTGTGTTAAGCCAAACAAAGTGATAATGAAGTTGTAAACCCTAGGAAGTTGTGTTATCCTAGAGTAAACACATGCACAAGAGGATGATTTGACTAAGTGTGTTAAGTCAAATAAGATGATTTTGATTTTCCAAAATTCTAGCATAAATGGTTTTTTATAAGGTTCCAAAAGTTGGTTGGTGAGACGATGTTTGATTGATGTTTGAGATGGGTGAAGTGTTTGACTTGATTCTAGACAAACCTAAGAGGGACTTGATTACAAGACCAAGGTTTTGAGAACATTCTTTTCCCTAGGAGTAATTCAAATGAAAATACCAATGTTTGCATGAAAACCATATGACCCAAAAGAGACCAAGCACATGTCTAACTCAATTGTCTGTTATCTTGCTTAGGTTCTGTTCTTTTTAACACAAGAACTTTCTTGATTATGTTTCAAAGTGAATTTCTAATGTCCTACTTTATTTTCATCCCACAAGGTCCATTATGTGGAAATAGAGGAAGTTAGACAAAAGTTTCCTAGTGTTGACTTTGGGAGAAACAAATTGAGATGTCTAAATGTTTAGAATCCTTCTAGAGATAAGAACCCCTAGGGACAAGCAATAACATGTGGACACCTCCAAGGTATTTTTTCTTCCAAAGGGTTTGAAATTATGATGATTCATTGAATTTTTGTTTTCCAATGTTTGTGATCCAAGCAAAGTGTTTTTGATGCCAATAACATACACAATCCTAGGATGAAAAGATAGTATTTGTTGGGTTCCCACTTGGATAAATCTAGATGCACGTATTGAGTGCAAATGAGTAGATTCTTGACCACACAGGGTCCTCCTTACAGTGCACTCACTTCTCTGATAAGCTAAACATCAATACCCATGAATCTCCCATGGAATATTTTTCATCTGTACAATAGAACCGCATGTATACATTTGGCGGCTTCAAAGGACATGACATTTTGCACCAAAAAATAGATAGGATTTTGGCCTTTTCTAAACAAGGGGTTTTAGTTCAAACTTTTCGTTCATGGAGATTGACCCATGTCGTGAGAGACCATTGATGCCCTTCTCCTTAGAGCCAACTATGTGATACTAGCTTTTTTTCCGATACCCACTTTTATATGCTAGTTGGAAATACACTTGGATTTAGTGTGTTACCGATTAGGTCATTCCCTTGTGTGAATACTTTTTCCCATAAGGCAGGCCCTCTAAGATAAAAAAAATCGAGCAAAAATATTTGTAGTTTGATCAACCTTCGTTTAGAAAAAAAGGGAGAACACACACAATAGGTTTACACACACTTGCAAGATGTTTTGTTCAAATTTTAGGTACCCAAATTGAAATGTGGAGGTAATATTTTTGACAACTTACTATCAAAAAAAGACTTTTGATTCTCAAGATCACTGTGAGGCACGACATAAGTGGATACATCTTTTCAATGATATTAATTTGTGAAAAATATCACAAAACAAAAAATGCACATGTTCATTTTAAATTCCAAAGGTAAAATTGAGTTCATTTTAAAGCCCTAAAATCAAAATGTGAAGTTTCTTGTTCAATTTTAGACCAAATCAAAGAGTCTAATGTTCTAATGTTCAATTTTAGCCCAACTTTGGAAAAACAATCAATGATTAATTTTAAATCCGAATTGAAAGTGAGTTGTTCTAAAATAGAAAATGAAAATGAGAAATGGATGTTTGAAGCTATTACAAGAAGCCTTAAAAAATGCTTTTTTAAGTTAAATGCCCAATTCTTGAGCTCAAATTTTCTTGCCTTTTGATTCTCATATGAGAGAAATCACCATTGTTTCTTGATGCGAGTTTTGAAGTTTTAGTCACATGCCATTATTTATAATCACCACTTGCATATTGTAAGCACAAAAGCTTCAGTAGTTTCTTTAGTTGAGAAGTGGTTGTTCATTAACAAGAAAGGAAGCACTATACTTGTCTTCCATAGAAAGATATAGAATCCTACAATCTTAAATGTTATTTGTTTCACTATATTCACACTATTGGTTTTATATTGTCGCATTTATTAATGATATCCTCAATTTTATAAAAAGTAAAAGGTTACCTCAAGAAGAATTTTCAAGTCAATTCAACTTTATTTAACATATGTCAAAAATATAGTAGAATATCGATCTTAAAGATCTCATAGATAAAAATAACATTTACTTACATCATAAATCATAAAGAAAACTATTGAGTTTAAAATTTTGAGAGACATTACTTCCAAGAGGCCATTCAATTCTAAGATTTCAAATGAGGTAACTTTGCATGCCTATTGAATGCTCTAATATGGAATTCATCCACACTATAAAGTAATCAAAGATTAAATCCAAAAAAGATATGTAGTAAAAGAAAATCTCACAGTCCAAGATAGAAACAAATGACTCATCCCTTAAGAGGCAGACTATTTTAAAGAACACCTATTGATCACAGTAGGGTAAATCATTCTTTGAGATGGGAATCAACCTCTATGAATTGATTTAAGACAAAACATTGATGACTGTTGATGGATTGGTCTTATCAAGATCAGCTAAAGGTTATAGCTACATAGGTACATAATCATCACACGAGAAATGGAGGGAAAAAAAGGGCATAGATATACGTGATATCATTATGAATTTATGCTTATGAGGTGACTGTCAAGCGATAGGTATGATAGAGAAAGATCATACGGTAGAAATGGCTCCATACAGAGAATGATTTTAAACACATAATAGATTTAGACCAGGGATGCACAAAGCTTGATATGATGTAATTCAACTCTTCCCTAGCACACAATACTGCAAAAGAATGTTCCAAGTAAATAGTGGGACTGTAGAAAGACTCTTGTCAGCAAATTGGTATAAGACACCAAATTTTCAGAGAAATGATCCTATTATGCCATGAGAACCCTTAATAATGAACCATATGCCACTGTTTTATCTTCATTGCCTTAATCATATGAATATTAAGAACATGTTAACAAATACAACCTTATTTAATGTGTGGTAATTCATAGAAGGCCATAGAATTTACAACGAAACAAGTGGCTTCTGGAACTTTGAATTACTTTGGAGGAACTGCCTCACCCGAATGACAAGCCATTAATGATATACTTGGGTATAATCCTACAAACAACATCAAAGAGTTTAAAATAAGTGCAAAAAATTCAATTTTGTGTTATTCTGTCATTGTTGTCGCTCTACATTACATGAGTGATATTGATGATTTGATACTTTAGATGACAAATATGATTCAAATTGGAGGCTTTAAATGATATTAATGAATTTTTGTGGGAAAGTTATGAATTCTAGTAGTAATCTACAATATAATTGATTGCAGAGATTTTCAACAAACCATTTAAACCCAAGTTAGAGATAGGTATGTACAACACAAGTTCTCTATCAAGTAGATGAACACAAGGTCACTCTTATTTGTAGCCACTCAGAATACGTGAACATGGTCTTTTCTAAAATGACTGCACGACAATATTGGGAAGATAAAATTTCAATATTTCTATTGATTAGTGAGTATCCCATGTGAACATCGCCACTGCTGAAATGACCACACAACTGTAAAAAGAAGAGCATCTAACAATGATTGAAATGAAATTAAATGAAATGAAATGAAAGATTTTAATAATGTCCATGAGGCCACAAAATCCTATAGGACCCAAGAACATCGAAAGACTACCACCAAAAAAGGAAGACCTCAGACAGTTTGGATTCTTCGCTTGAGGTCAACTCTACAACGGTGAATTTTGATGATGTAGTTTGTTGATTTGGCCAACCTTTCCTCCTCAAATAGGGTATTTCAATTATCAACTTGTGAGGTGTCCGCATAGCTGGCCCAAATATCTTTATACATTGAGAACTCCATAACAAAGTGCCATTCTATCTCCACCAATCCCATGTCGCAAAATCAACATATTATTTTTTCCCACTCTTCTTTAGGAACCAACCATTTGCTAGTTTCACATCTAAGACTATGTGAGCTAGTCCAAAGCTGAGCTATCAGCATCTTTTCTTTCCATTTAATATTAACTCGTATATAGACCTTTTCTTCATGGTCCCCCTTGGGTTTAAATTCTTGGATATAGTAATCTTTCTTTCATCCTGATTGTTTTGTCCATATAGCATATTTGAATTTTTGCTTCACATATTTTTTTTATTTCTTCATTTGTCCTTGGACAATCTTGCATTTTCACACCCTACTTTTCCATCCATTTTTTGTTTTGTTTCATCCAAGTATTCTTTATTCTATCCAACTTTTCTACTACAATCAATTTGGGCCAGCGATGGTTCTCCATATTTTGCACCTTATGTAGGTAACTTAGTAACCTAATCATCGCGAAAGCCTCCAAGGGGAAGGTTCCTTTGTCAAATAATAAAATCTCATAAGGTATTGTTGTATTGACTTTAAGGCTACTAAAAATTAGATGCTTTTCAATTCTTTCCATTTTCCTCCATTTTTGATCTAACATGCTGCTGCCCCAAATTTCACATCTGTATAAAACCACCGGTGTAACAAGTAAGACTAACAATGTCCTCTTGGTTTTCCAATCCCATAATTCAACATTTCTACATCTATTTTGTAGAGAGTAAAGCGCTTTCCAACAACAACACTTGCTAACAATGGTTAGAGAATTAGAAACAAGTGAATAATAATATTAACACCATTCAAAGCATCATGATAAAAAATCACCAACAATCCTCACTATTCTTGACCGATAATGATCGATAGGTATCGTACATAAAATATATGTGAGGAGTCGTGACAGGTCATGTCTATTACGAAATTTGAATTTTGAAATGAAATATAGAGACGACAATGTGCATTAAAGAACCAACCAACCCTCAACCTCTTCACCCTATGAATGAAGCAAATCAAGAATGAAGAACTATTTTTGACCTGATATAGCCCAGTTTTCTATGCTGCGCATTACTAAGAATCAAGAATCTTGCTTCAAAAAAGGATCAAGCTTCAAAAACTTTGACAACAAGGATTTCTAGATGGGATATCAACACAAAAATAGTAGGAATGTCCCCAGGAAGGTCCTAAGAGCCAGGCATCACCTCCACCAATATTCCCTCAGGTGAGGTCTAAACAATCATAATTTTTCTAATGAAAATTTTCATTTTCAAGGCAATTTCAGATCAAGGGGATTGGTTGGGTAGCATTCAAAAAAACCATAGGGTTATTCCTTTGGACCTCCACCACTCGTTTGGCTTTATCATACATTTAACTTGGAAAATGATGGGCATGAAACTGGGAGGAGTGCACAAGAATTTTCAAATAATGACTTTCACAACAATTATGATGTTGGATATGAGCGTAGATCATTTCAGAAAAATGGCTCAAAGAAGCACGAAAAACATATGCTAACAGTTTGGAAAATCCCTTAGAAAAAGGCATGTGAACTGTTTGACACAATCCCTCAGAGTAGTGCGGTCTCATGGAGTTTCGTGATTGTAGCATAAACACAAAACAAAAATTAAATCTCTCTCTCATTTACTGCAGATCTAAGAAGTATAATGATTTAATCTTTTGAAAAAAAATGTAAAGGATGGATGCGTGAGAGTACAGACAAGTCACACAAGCTAATTGACAATATTTCCTAGAGAAAATGTGATCTTAGGGAATGCTGTGACATATCTCAAAGGATATTCAACAACATCCAACACAATGCCATAGATGTTTGAATGAATGATTGTTGATCCTGGCAGTAAGTTCTTCAAGTTGGAGAGTGCAAGCGCATAGTTCCTATTAAGGTATGTTGATTCCTCATTCATTATTATGTTGAATGACCTCCCTACTACAACTCATAGTAAACTTACACTTAGTAGAGCTATGCTAGTAGACATGTATGCAAAATGTGAAAAATAAACATACAAGACACGTGAATTGTTAGAAAGAATGCCTCAAGAATTTACCAACAATTTTAATGTTTCATCCCTCAATGATCAAGACAACAAATACTAAGATATAAAGTGAGGATAAACACAACATTAAGAGAGCAGTATCAATGGAACAAAAATATCGACACAGTAAGATTCATCCAATCAATTATATGGGTAGTGTTGGAATGATGGATGCACAGGTGGACCTTTACCATGAAGAAATGAAGCTGCAATACAATCCTCAATGGAGGACCTTTGCTAGGAAGAAATGTTCAACCACAAAGTATGATAATGGCATTCAAAATAGAGATTCTATTATGATCTATCAGATTGATAGATAGATGGATATTTTACAAAGAGTACATATGCTTGATTATATAGGCAAGTGCTAAACCTGGAATGAAAAGGATGTTACCAAGTGTTTAAATCACACTTCATATGACAACAAGAAAACCTAACTAACTACCTAGGGAATGATAACAAGATGGAGATAAGTTCTAGAAAAGACAACTCATCTTCTACAAGAGAATCTTATTTCAACAAATTTATTAAATGATTAAATGCAACTTAGGACTAATATGATTAATTAAAACCTAAGTTAACTTATGCTTGTGTAATAATTAATTAATTAATTACACTAACACCCTGCCATAAGTGCAACTTAGGGAGGAAATGAAAAAATGCAATGATAATGCATGATGATGATGATGGGTCTCGAATGATGGCCATTTTAGGTACCCAAGTACAAATGCAATGCAAACTAAACTAACTGGGGTAAAGGAGAAAACCTAGTGGGAACAAAAATCCTCCCCAAAAAAGAATGCAAAGAGAAACTAAGTGATGAAAGATGGAGGAATCCATAGGATCCCCCAAGTACATCATCCATCACAAAGATACATGAAAGAACCCCCCCAAAAGAGAGGAAGAAATAGACCACAGATCCCCCCCAAATAGAAGTAGCTCCAAAAGAATTGAAGAAACTGCATCTCCTAAAAAAGTGAGAGGGAAGAGGCTAAATGAAAGCAATCTCTAAAGGTGAAGTAGGTGTATCCCAAGATGTCTCCACAGAAGCTGGTGTGACCTCAAAAAATGAAGAAGTCAAAGTGGGTGAAGACTGAATAGGAACCTCCAAAGATGGATGATCAACTGGATCCTACTGCATTGAAATAGAAGAAACCACATCTGTAGTCATAGAAGTATCAACAACTACAACAGTAGGTGGAGGAGATGGAAAAGATGACTCAAGAACAGGATCTGAAGTGAGAACTCCAATGTTCAAGAAGCCAAATTTCTCCTCTGAATGATGATTCACACTAGAAGTGTGATGAATAGTTGTAGGAATAGAAGCACCATCAGTAGAAAAATATGCAAAGGAATACAACCGAGATGAGTGATCCACCACCCCAGTAGCAATAACCGCTCTACTCTCTGAGTCTCTGATGATAACTGAATCAGGTGTGAACTCCACAGACCTCCCATTGCCTCTATGTGTGATCTGATAGATAGAAAGAAGGTTGTTCATCAAATGAGGAACACACAAGACATCCTGAAAAGTGTTATCCCCAAAACTAATAGAACCCTTCCCTGTAACACTCATGTATGCATTGTTTCCCATCAAAATAGGAGACATAGTGTGAGACTCAAAGGAAGTGAATATAGACTGTGTAGAAGCCATATGATGAGATGCTCCTGAATCTAGAAGCCATCTCCGTAATCCAAGACTCGAAGAAGCACAAAGAGCATATCCCTTCATATCTGATGAAGTATGTAAACTAGTTGTGCCCCTATCATGATGTACTGAAGAAGAAGAAGAAGGAGGAGGAGGGGAAGGAGATGATGTAGACATCCTAGAAGGCAAATCAATATGATGTTTCTGAAGAAGATTCTTCAGCTCATCAATGTCCTTGTAGCAATTATGTTCTACATGTCCTTCTCTCTTGCAATATGCACATGGGCCCTTCTCCTTCCTAAATGATTTCCCCTTAGAAGAGGATGATGACTCTGAGGGCTCCTTCTGCTGCTCATAATATTTAAAATCCTTTTGTTTTTGTTTCATTCATTTTCTTGTAGAAGCCTGTTGATCTCTGAGCTCCTGTGATGCAATAAGTGCCTGTGATGAAGAGGGCTTCAACTTGCCCATATTGGCCAACTTGGCCCTCTCTCGAGTAAGAGAAGATGCAAAATCATCAAAAGAAGGCATAGTAAATATAGTACCAAGTGCATCTCTAGTAGCATAAAAGGTAGAAACAAAAACTGAATAATCTGGTCCAAGCTTAGAAAGAATGGACAATATCAACTGAGAGTCTTCCTTCTGAACACCACACTATGACAACTGCAATCTAAGAGACTTGAGTTTGGTGAAAAACTCCTGGATGCTGTCAAAATCTCTAGGATTTAAGCCAATAAGCTCATTCTCTAACTGAAACCCTCTCATAGTATCCTACTTCCCAAACAAAGATTGCAAAGTAGTCCAAACCGCATGGGGTGTAGTGCAAGACTCAATATGAAAAGGAAGGTCAAAAGAAAGAGAAAGACATAATGTACCATAAGCTTCATCACATCTATTAAACCACTTTCTCTTTTCAACAACACCTATAGGTTCAATTTCTGTACCCATGGTTACCCTGTACAACCCTTTATGTTTCAAGTTAATCTCCATTTGTTTTTTCCAACCCAAATAGTTGAATGGAGTAAGGGGTGCAATATTATGTGTATCCATGACATAAACAGCAATATATACTCTCAAATAAAAATAAAATAACTGAATTTAGCTTGCAGGAAATGAGTTTTCTAGCAAAAAAAAATATTTTTAATTTGATTTCTAGAAAATCTACTCATTGTTTGGACAGAAAAATAAAAACCCAGAAATATTTTGATGCTAGAAATAAAACCCATAAATCTTTTCTTGATCTAACAAGCAAAAGATGAAAATTTGATTTTTTAAACCTTCAACCACGAGAAAAATGATGTTTGATGCTTTTTAGATTGCGATTTTCTCCATATTTGTGTAAGATATTCAAAATCTAAAAGATACCCAGTTTAGATTTTGATGCTGGCTACAAAACCCAGAAATCGTTTTTCTTGCAAAGGAGTGAAAAATGGATTTTTGAAGCAAATATGATGACAGCTCCAATAAAAAATGGCTTGCAACAAACCCTTGCTTGCCAAAGAATCTCACTAGCCAAACTTTCTTGATCTTGGGGTAAACCTTCACTAGAATAGCTCTGATACCATGTTGGAATGACAGATGCATAGGTGGACCTTTGCCATGAAGAAAAGAAGCATACAATCTTCAATGGAAGACCTTTGCCTGGAAGAAATATTCAACCACCAAGAAAGTATTATAATGGCATTCAAAATAGAGATTCTATTATGATCTATTAGATTGATAGATAGATGGATATTTTACAAAGAGTAAATATGCCTGATTATATAGGCAAGTGCTAAACCTAGAATGAAAAGGATGTTTCCAAGTGTTTAAATCACACTTCATATGACAACAAGAAACCCTAACCAACTACCTAGGGAATGATAACAAGATGGAGATAATTTCTAGAAAAGACAACTCATCTTCTAGAAGAGAATCTTATTTCAACAAATTTATTAAATAATTAAATGCAACTTAGGACTAATATGATTAATTAAAACCTAAGTTAACTTATGCTAGTTTAATAATTAATTAATTAATTACACTAACAGGTAGAAGAGGTTCAGGTTGACCCTGTGGTTTGTATTTTCTTGTGTCATCATGGACAGGGACTAATTTCTTCCCTCCAATGTACCAACAGCCTGTCTATTGGAAAATTTTCCTTTCTATGGGCCTTCTTCACAATAGAGATGCTTTGTTTCCTTAGAGTCATGCTTTCATACACCTTCTCAGTCACTTATTGAGATAGTTGTAAAGAAATTAGAAGAACACGATCATGAAAATACCTGAGAATAGAAATCCAAAATCAGAAAGCATATCAGTTCTGAGATTCAATTACTTGCTCAATTATCTCCGTACTTGAAACACTCCTAGAAGTGTATGTGTTGTAAGTCATGCACATAATCTCATCTCCAATAGAAATAAATGTGTAAGTGAAGAAAATGTGGAAAATGTGTGTAAAATAGTATTGGGTAGTTAGTAGTCTAGAGTGAAATTGGGGAGAGTTTGATAAGTGGTGTGTGTCGTCAGATCTAGTGTCAATAATATAATTTTTTGTGCTACTAAACACAAAATTCCTATTCACATTAACTTTGATCACATTAAAATCTTTAACATAGCATGTATTTGAAGATTACTGAGGATGCTAGTAATCAGTAACAAAAGGTAGAATAACGATTGACAAAATAATGACTATTTCAGCTTCTTGATTTTTTTTGCCCTTAAAAGATAAGGAAAAAAAATATTTCTTGTAGCGAGATTGTTTAAATATTTAAATCTAGGGAAAAGGTTAATGTGAAGCCTCATACACATCTAATAACATAAATATAAATTTCTTGCAAAATTAACTAGAAATGCCCTCCTTCTAGTGCCATAATGTAGATGTCAAAATCTTCATGAGAGACTTAAAACATTTCATGTTTTTAGCATAAGTTAGTTTACATGACCAAACTCAACATCCCTATGAAATATAAAATCATGTTAAACAATGCAACTAATGAAAACAATGCAAAAAAATGAATCTTTCCTATCCCATATTGGATTGGTGCCACTGTTGTTGTGTAGAAATCAACCCTTTCCCAACCCTTGTTAAGCCTTGAGATGATGATAGACAAAGAGATGCAAAACTAACTCAAGTTGTCTATAGTAAAAATTCCCAAATTATAGATGCAAATGAAGGAGAAAAGCCCTTGGATTTATAGGTGAGATTGAAGAGAGAAGAGGCAAGGTTGAGGAATTTGGGACTAATCCTCAACCAATAGGAAGAATCCACTTGTCACTATGTGAATGGGCCATGGTTGTGCAAGTTTTGGCCAATGTGCCCATTTGAAATTTGAAAATGTCATTAAATGCATATGGTTGAAGGATTTGGGGGGAGATTTGTTTGGACAAAAATAGTCAAACAAGGGGAGTTAATGAGGGCATATTCCTTTGGAATATGCTTTGTTAGGAAAATAGAGGTTTTAATAAATCAAACTAAATTATTTATTTTGCAAGTGGGAAAAGCTAGAGGATGGGACATGGGTTAGGCTTAGCATTAATTAGGGATTTGATTAATTAAGCGAGTGATTATTTGGTGTGACATTTGATTTACATTTTTGGATTTGTTTTAAATAAAATGAGAGGAAAATGAATATTATTCATTTAGTTAAATAAATGTGATTTAATTAAATCAAGAGACTTTAGGAGATAAAAATTGATTTGTTTGATCAAAGAGATAACATTAGTGAATTAATTAAATTGATTTATTTAATTAATTGATGAAATAATGTTGAATGAAGCATGATTAGATGCATGGGTAAATTTTGTATGTCTACAAATGTTATATGTTTTAAAAATAAGACTAGGATAAAAAATCTATGACCCTCATCCAAAACATCTATTCAAAATGACTCGGTTTGAATTGTTAAAAAAATAGATGATTTAATCTTACAAAATATTAGTATAAGTCAAAGATAATTAAAAAATGTAAACCTTGGTATGAAAGAATTAATAAAAAATGAATCTTTTGTTGTAAAAATAATATATATATATATATATATATATATATATATATATATATATTACACTTTACATACTAACAAATTTATGTAGGAATGTGGTATTAGTATGCCACTTGAAATAGTAAAGAATTTTATAGAAAGTTTTATGTGTGAACCATCTAATGGACACTTAATTTATTTAAATTTTTGTATTTTTAGACAATGCAATAGATGTCACAACCTTTCACTATGAGGATAGTGTATGGATGAAAAGAGTTTACATGATTTTGGACAAAAATTAGTGGATGTTAAATGATTCAAAAATGTTTAATATTCTTTAAAGGATGGAAAATTTTGAAAATGTTGTGAGATAATTATAGAAAAGTTAGTGTGCATATACTCATAGAAGAATTTAAAGATAACATTGTCCTCAAATATGTCAAACACTCGCAATATGCTAGATGGATTAATGGTCATTTTCATACATGTAGAAACACATTTCCAACCGGAACTATATTATTAGTTGTTGATTTGCAAAAAAACTATACTCTTACTCTACAAGGGGAAATTCAATCCCAATATTATAATTTAGTGTAGGTGGCCATATTTGTTTATATTGTATATAGATATTCCATTTATAGTATAGAAGAAAATATAATATTTTTTTAGGGAGTACCATTGTTATTTAAGTGATAATTAGTTAAAATCATCATATTTTGTTCAATCGTGTTTTAATATATTTTTATCAAAAATTAGAAGAAAGAGAGATTCAACACATCTCATATGATAAGATAATTATATGCGACAATTCATGAATGCTAGAATGTTTTATTGGTTATGTGGATCTCACAAGGAAAATAATATGCAACACAAGTGGATTTTTTTGAAGATGGACATGGTAAAGGACAACATGATGGAGCTGGAGGATGCGTAGAAAGAGCTCTTGCTAGAGAGCAACTAAAATTCGAGGATGTAATTTTTTTTAGATGCACATGCAATTGTATATTGGTGTAATACTAAATTATTTATAAGATCAAGTGAGAACTCAATAATTTGATGATTCTTTAGGTTGGTTGAATAATAGAATATTTTTACTCAACATAATTGTGAAATAACGAGTGGATCAACATTTATACCTAGGCTATAGGAATGGACTTTTCAACAAAAATCTAGACCTAGGGTATAGGAATGGAATTTTCCACAAACATTTTTGAATTTCGAGTTGTTCCTAGTATTCTAGAAAATTCTATCATTGTAGCTTTCCCACACTAGGCTCAGAAGGTTCAAACAATAAATAAACCAAATGCAGGGTATGGTTTGAATAATCATGGCTTGCACAACTAGTTTGAACTAGTTATAGGGTATGTCTCACATGCTCATGTTTTGTAGGATCAATTTGAACTAGTTGCAGGATATGGTGTCTTTGCTAGTGGTTTGCAAGCTTAGGAGAACATTGAGGCTCAAGATGAGAATTTAGTCCAAGTGGACGAATGGAGGAGTAATATTCAGATCGTTAGCAAGTAGTTGTTTTGAAATTTTGCATGAAATATGGCTTCAAGAACACTGGTATAATGACATGAATGAAGATTATTAATCTACATGATCTAGTTTCTTTTTTAGTTTTTAAAAATGAAGACAGAAATATGTTTTGAATTTGATATTCCCGTTTGCATTGTAAGCAAAAACATGATTTTATGGGCAGTTTGGGAGCTAATGTAGAATGTAGGGAACTGGTATAGAATGTAACAAATGCTACTCGAAATGATAAAAATCCTATGTATAAAATTTATTTTACTATAAATATATATATATATATATATATAGGTCATTGGCCTTTTGACCAAAAATAAATACTAGCACTTGCAGTAGGTAGTGCAAGGGTTACACCGATAGGAAAATATATAGAAGTAAGTAAGGAGAATAACTGTTGTGCAAAATATATATAATTTTTTTTGAATTATATACACAATGTCTTTTATATATTGAAAAAACCTTTGTCATGTTTTGCATACTCCCAATATATTTACAACCTTATTTGAATTATATAGAATTTTCTTGTAATATATAGTGAACAAATTTGGCATGTCCTAACCTTAACCTTGATAAAATTGAACCCTAATATTAACCCTAAATGAACCCTATCTCTAACCCTGACCTTAATTTAACTCTAATCCTAATTAAAATATCACCCTAGCATAATTTAACTTTGATTCTAACCTTGATTTTGATAGTAATTGAACTTTAATCATCCATGTCTCTATTTAAGCCCTAAACCTAATTAAAAACTAACCCCTATTAAACCTAAGAGCTAGCCCTAGTTGAACCCTGAACCTTACTTTTTTAGAAACCTAATCAAAATTTTAATGGTAACCTTAACTTGATGATTTATCCTATAACCCTGATTGAATCCTAACCCTAATTAAACCTTAGCCCTAATCCCGACCCTAATTAAACCATAGTCCTAATTATATTCCAATTGAACCTTGATCATAATCTAATCCTAATTGCAACTCTAATTAAACCATAATTATACCCTAACCTTAACTGAATACTAATCCTATCAACTGACATAGTTATCAATCAATATGACTTTAAATTATAATTAGTACAACTTTAAATCATAAAAAATATAAATACTCAAATGTATTCTTTTTCTTAGAGGTTCGCTTCAAACAATTGAATGCAAATTTTCATCAAATGTTTCACTCTCTTGTGATAGTTCCTCAAATTTATATTAGACAAATTTTATAAATCCTAGAATTTTGAGACTCTTGTTCAGAAACCAACCATGTGTAACCTTCCTCAATTTTTTTAATTCATTTAGACATCTTATATTTTATGCACATGTACTTCTGTCCATTCTTTTATTTTCTTTCTCTCCATTTTTTAATCTATTTATACAAAACATACTCTCATCCAAAACTGCATTTTGCAACTCTCTCTAGAATTTTATCCGCCTTGTTAGATTATATGTCATGTCTCCTTTTTTCTCGCTCCTTGTAAAAATTAATGACCACATATATTTCTACTATCTTAGATTTAAAGCTTGACCTTTGAAGCATGCTTGCAGATTTACCTTAGGATTAGAAATGCAAATAATCTATATATCCTTACATTCCTTATTATCACATAGCTTCAATAGATATTTTGCCCTTTGAAATTACATGCATGTTCATATGGTAGGTGATTTTTATATAGATTTTTTACATAAAAAGATACAAAATAGATATGTTATAAAGAACTACTAAATAATTGATAGGTTCCAATGCTAGATCAGCCCACTTTTTAGACTACACTATTTAAGAAACTAATCTTCCATTTATAAATGGAAAAAATCTTGAGCCTAATGGTCTTGACAGTTGGAATGAACAATTGACATATAACTAATTCTATTATCTACTAAGTGTTTTGGCCTATTATCCTACTGATACACTTTGCCAATCTCATGAATGTAGTTTATTGGCACAAATCAGCCTTCTTGTTTTCTGAAAAACTAAACAAGAAAAAGAGAATCGAAAGGAAAAAATAAAATTAGTGGCTATTGTACAAAATTAAAATGCACAGCCATTATAGCATGTTCCATACAATAGTCAAGATTTATGAAAAAGCCAAATTTCGGCCCCATTTCTAGTTTTTACTCACTTTAAGTCTTGATTAACCAAGATTAAATCCCAACAATAAGCCTCATTTCTTGCGATAACACGTAGGGGAGATTTTTGGCTAGCAATTTTTAAGAGGGATTACACCACTAAAGAAAACGCTACTGAAAAACAAATTCTTTCACATAAGCTTCAAATGGATCCAAATCATTTTATTATAGATAAATACTAAAGGCTAGAGTCTCTATTTAAACTCAAATTTTTAGAGACCATAGGGGTTTTTGTTTCATTTCCTCTGATCACTTGCACAACTCTCGCAACACTTTAGCCAAAACAAGACATTATTCTACAGCACTGTAGATATAAATTGCATAAATTTCTTAGCCTTGGGGCCAAAAACACATAGCTTTAACATAATCCGTCTGGAGATCTATTGAAGAGGCTCAACCACTTTCAAGAAAATGCAATTGGCAGGTATGAAAAGCAAGCCTCGCAACCTTTTTCCAGCATAAAAGATTGAGGTATTTTGTCAGATCCTCTAGTTGCAACAACCCTGGCACACATGCATGCAAAATGTGGGTCCTAAAAAAGGCATGCCATTTTTTTTAAAAGAAGGACCAATCTTCCCACCATACCCTATGCCATGCTCATTAACAACACCATTCTTTTCATTAATTGTAGTTGTTAGTGGAACATCCCCCCTATGGTCTACATAGATGTTTTATTTATCATCTCCCTTCAGTGCCTCCAACGATCAAAAATTCTCATTTAATGCGATTTCGATTGAGTCTACCATTCAATATACCATTGGCATCAGACTGGGGGAGATCCCAGTGGGGTCTTCCCACATAAATAGCCTATTGGCTAAAAAAATAGTGGTTCAACCAAATTTCATTTTTGTAAGACTTCAAATGCAAACACATGAATAATATGGACAAGGTAGCTTGCATGTTTTTTTCTATATTATATTGTAGGTTATTGGGAAGTGTGTGAAAATATAGAATGGGATGAAGAATGGAAACTAAGAGCCTTAAAACATGCATCAACACATGATCAACTTGGAACAACAATTGAGGAAGATAACCAAGTGTCTTCCTCAAATGATTATGATCTTGTTTTAAACCTTTTATAAGAAGGTATTTAATTAAAATTTTCTATTACATTATTTTATAATATATAATTTTATATGTATGCGTATTTATATGTGAATTATATGTCAAACTTTATGAAATTGAATTCTAGTTTTGCAGGATATGTGTATGTATGTTGTGGTTGCACTTGATGGGAAATGAAGATGAAAAAAAGTACTCATTGGCTTGATGTGTTGATAGAAAACATAAGTTCTTACATCGTAAGGTGGATGATTGATGCACGAGCTTCCAAGCGTACCAGGCAATCCTACACAACCAAAACTATTTTAAAGCTGTATGCTTGTGTTTTATTTAGATTTTTGGTTGTAGGTGTAAATTGTTGAAATTTTCAACTCTTCCAACATAGCATAATTTGGTTATGGATTGTGGGAAAATAAATTAAGTAATTGATTCACTTTTTTTATTGATTCAAAATACTTGAGAAGTTTTAATTTTATAAAATGGAAAACTTCCATGTCCATGAATGTGAGTGAATAATTATTGTAAATTGTAACTCCATTAAAAAAAAAAAGAATTTGCATCTTGTTGGAGGACTAGAATGATGTGTATTGATGGAATAGAGAGAGTGGGTGTACAGTGGAAAAAAATAATTTGAATTTAATATTGAATGCACATTCCAAGAAGAGGAAATCAATGCCAAGAAGGATTAATGAGCATTTGGAGGTTTGACTAGCATATTATTATTATTGGAAAAATATTAAAGATTCTTTGGGTCCTAATTATTAGACCCAGTCTCAATAAAAGGGGCATAAATTTCTCATACGGTAACAAAATCAAGAATTTCAAAATCACTCAGAAAGCTGGGACGAGGCTCACAAAACCCATAAATTGTTTTAGACAATTCTGACAAATGACAAAGCATTGATAGGAAGAAATTGATGGGATTTCTTGGAAATTTAGTGGAGCTTTTTTTGAGAAACCAATAATGGTTTCTTCTCACAAGGTTTTATATATTGATGCTTGAAATTTGGTAAAGTGGAGGGGTATTTGGAAAGTTTTTGGTTACATATCCATATGTTATTGGAATGTGTTGGAATTTTGAGTTGCATATTTTTATATGTGTGAATCCCATGTTGTATGTCAGCATATGAGCTCCATGATTATGTAATTCATTTTCAGATTTGAACTTAATATATGTTGTAGATTTCTCTTCCATTTCTATGTGTTTAAGTTAATTTGTTGCCTTCTTACATGGATTTTTATGCGTCTTTGGCTTTGTATTTGAAAGGGAGAGTATCCCATTTCATCAGTGGTATTAGAAAAAGAGTTCCTACATGTGCAGAAAAAGCACCGAACATGAGGCAGTTTGCACCAGGACCTAGATCTGATTGGTTAGTTATGTCAATATGGCAATGGGAAAGTATCACTCACAAGAAGTGATTGGTTAGATAACCAGTAACCTGACCTATGTGAGCTTACATAGATACATTATAATGGTTGAGTCTAGACATAGAAGCGGTAAGTTGGTAAGTCATTCTTAGCTTGATGTGTTTGCATTAGTAAAGGTCATGTTTACTATTCAATGTATGCTTGGGTGATTTTTATCTGTTTGGAACCTAGGATACCTTGCTTATCTTACTGTGCTTGATGATATGGTTGAATGAGAATTTTGGATATATGCATAATATATATACATATGTCAACATATGCGTACGATGGATGTAATGGGATATCCATATGAGTATGATGGAAAATGTATATATATGAGAGTATGATGACAATTTTTTGTTTTGATGTTTGTGTGAATATAGTAACAAGCTCATAATCATTCAGATATAGAAAATTTCATTTGACTATTGTGTTTCTATAAAATATATGTATTTGTATATATATATAAATATGCACATAAGTGTAAATGCTTAATAGAGGAGTGTGTGTGTGTACACACATATATAAATCTAATGCATATTACTTTTGTTATGAGAATGTTTACTCATTTTTTTTCATTTTTATATCGAATGTAAATACATGCTTTACACATATATAGGATAACTTATAGTATGGCACCAACATATATTTGTACTTTGATAAAAATGCATACATATAGGTGTTGATATACGATCTACCCTAGAATGTATGTGTATAAGTTTATATGTAAATTTCAATGTGATCATGTTCTTTGTACATCGAATGTATACAAACTTATTGACATCGGATAAATATACATATATAAGTTAGTATATATATGTATGCTTTATGTATGATATTATATAATTATTTCTATATATATTTATATATAGTGACTTTCATTGTGTAATATAACACATGTATAAGTGCAATACTATATAGGCTCATGAAATCTATTCCTTATATACTTTAGAAGATTCTATGAAATAAGAAAAAGTATAACATTTATATGGTAATGCACATAGGAGAGTGTATGGCTTTGAAATTCAAAGTGAATAAAATGATGTGGTTAGATACTTATAGGAAATGCATTCAAACCAATATTCATTGCATTCTCCCAACTTGAGGAGTGGAATTTTTCAATCAAGGATATTGCACAACCATGTGATGAAACCAAGAAAACATAAATTTAAATATAATTGTATTCTTTGAAGTTAATAAACATTAGCAAGATTTAAGGCCAATTTATTACATATGCATGGGCTAATTTATATGTAATATATATAGGCATGTTTGAGGCTGAATATAATGTATATTGGCTTTGAGTAAAGGTCAAACTATAATATTTTTATTACACAACATATAGAGTGTATTGGATAATGAATTAAGTCTTAAAAATACTTAGTCAAATATAAGGTTGGAGATGTATAAGCATTGAAGTGTTGAGTATTAGTTGGAAATGCATAAAAGGAAAAAAAAATTGAATGCATGCACTGCCTTATAAAGAAAAGAAAGTGTATATGTGGTTACACATGAATAAAATAAGCCACACATATATCAAAAACTACTCATATGTCCTTGAAAGCATAAATAATATCACATATGGCATATAGTTGTGTATATATGGCTTTGGATTTGAGGTGTTGAATGAGCATATCAAAACATATAAAGTGTTAGGCCTTGTTAAGGTGGAAATTATCTATTTCATGAGTAAATAAACATGTTTAAAATATAGTTGATTCATGGTTAGGTGTCAAAGGCATTAATCATTACTAATTCAACATTTTAAAATGGAGCAAACTATGTATTGATTTGTGCAGAGAACAAGCTTTTAAGTAGGTAAATATTGAAGTGGTGGCTCCATGGAGACAAATTCTAACCCATTTAGAAGTCTATTTAAAAAGGAATTTGAAATAAACCATATAAATCATGTGCTGATTTGAATAAGTCTATTACTATTGTCAATCATTAGGGTCAATCTGTAGTGTTGATTAGCTATGTAAGTTCTTATATTTATGCCACCTTTTTGCTAAGTTGAGCGAGTGGATTTGCATCATAAATTTTCGTCAACATCCATGTCTAATTTTTAGGATGTCAGATCTCATTGTTGATTTATAAATAGAATGGAAAACTCATTTGTTGAGGAAACATCACATATGCTTTATGCACAGTATTTTATGCATTTTTCTCTACAATTCATTGCTATAATATTTTATTTTATTTGAGAGAGAGCTGAGAATATTTGTGAGGAGTTTAGTATATTGAGTAAAGTACATCATCAACTTGAGAGAGGGATATTACTATGGAATAGATGAACGAGTCAAGAATAATCTAGTTTTTACTGTGGGAAGCTGATTTATAGTCAATTAATTGGATAAGTGAAAATAGGCATGAGGATATTTCTTCTTTTATTCTTTCAGGTTTTGGAAGATTGTACTTTATGATTGCTTTGAATTTTATATTATGAGTACTTGCATAATGAAATAGTAATAATAGTTACATACTATGTATGATTAAACATGAGTGGCATAAGTGTTACTCTTAGCTAGGTTATTGATTTAACTAGGATAGCTAGTGTCTACTCCTAGGATTGTTTATCCTAAGATTATGGATAAAATATTGATTTTTAGATTTTCCCATGTGGTCATGTATATCACTTGAGTTTATCGAATTCTATATGTTTGGAAACATAGGAGGGATTACGTAATGGGTTAAAGTAGCTACTTGGTTAATTACCTTACACTCTTCAAATGAAGTCACATTGTTGACAAGACTCTACTTTGAATAGATCTTTTATTAAAAGGGTTACACTCTCAAAGACAAGCATCTATTGCTCTAATTATGCTTCAATTGAGGTCAATCATAGTTGTGGTTATTCTCTTCACGAGAAAAACTTGTTAGTATGATGCAATACTCATGAGAGTTGGTCATTTATGAATAATTAATCTATGAATAGAAGAATCTTATATAGCTACTCCTATATTATAAAGTTATACTTGGAACTAGATTGTATTTTGTAGAGAATGGATGTTTATGTTAAGTTAACTCATGGAGTAGGAAAACTCTTATATTAAACCAAGGATGGGAATATCCATAAGATATCATAGAGTTTTTGGAAAGCAAAATAGGTTATTTTTGAGATGAGGAATTACTTAGGGAAGGAAATTACCTAAGCATAGTATATGAATGGTCAAGATCCAAACCGAGTTGTAGAGTTGTATTTTAATAAGATGACCTTCACTCAAAGTACTGAGTTAGAATACTTTGGACAAAGTAGTGTAAGGATCCAATGCTTGCACTATCGATTGATCATGTTCAATTTTTGTATTCTAGTTCACTATTTTCATACTTGTAGGAGTAGCTATCATATGAATAGGTTTTAGTTTGTGGGACACAACACTAAGCTCAGATAGGCTATTGACATGAGGTTTACCAACCAATCTCTTAATTTAAGGAAAGGGACATATATCATTGATATATGTGTGGGGGAAAACATATGAGTCTATGGCTGGTAGAAAGGTGCTTGAGTGATTCTTCTCCTCATCATTTGGTGGCCAAGGTTTGTGGATGTTTGTGACTGTATCAAGGACAACAAGAGTTTTTGCACCACCAAGTAGGGACATTCAGAATGTATGCATCGATGTGGGGACATTAGGACCACTTTGTATAGCTATTTACAAATCAATCTTAGAGGACCTATGTACATATCATGTACCCATTTATATGGAAGGATGTAATCATTAATGTTATACTTGAGTTCATTTTTTATGATATCTATGTTTTTGGAATATTTATGAAATTACGATGAAATGCAATGGAAGTTTGGAAACAATATTATTTCATTTATGTATGTAATTTTTATTGTGGGAAGAAAATTTATTAATGCTATGTTATGACACCATAGAATATTTACTTAGAATGAAATGTTGGAAATTTCACTGCGTATAACACATGGGTTGTCACATGTGGTATCAGAGCTACCAGATTCAACTCTGGAACCTATGAGCTCATTACACAAAATACACATAAAACTTATCAGAAGATAATGGTTGAAAACTTATTGAGTGACAATGGCAAGAGAAAAGACAAAAAGGGAGAAAAGATTCCCAAAAACTTGTTAAAGTTAGGACTAGTTAAGAGACATATCTAGAGTTAAAAACTCCTAAACCAACAACTTATTATTATTTCCCCTCAAAATTGTGGTAGATTATGCAATTTAGTTATGTAGGAATGTTAGGAAGGATAAAACTCTTAGGGATAGATAGGATTGAGATAATCTCTCTTATTAGTAGCTATCCTTGGTGGTCAGAAATAAAGTAATCAATGAAGCAGACATGGTTCAACAAACAAAAAAATCAATGAGATAAATTTGGATTTTTTATTAAGATGAGCAAAAGAAACAAATAAACCTTAATATCTCTAAAGGTTATGGGATCATAAGTCACCAAGAATTGGGATAAAGTCACTTGAAAAAGGTGATAGTAGGAAAGAAAGCTAAAAAATAAAATTAGGTTGCTATAACTAAAGGTTTGGATAATACATAGATTGATTGGCATATAGGATGGACTCACCAACATGCCTTCTAAAATCAACATATATGTATAGAGGTTCCAAAATAAAATGGAATACTATATTGCACTATGTGTTAAATCAACAAAATTTGTAAGGAAACAATGCCCTAAGTTGAAAGGTACAAAAATAAAAGAAGATTTGTGGTTATGGATATTCCTCCATAAAAAGGATATTGGAAAGAAAATTTGATTATTAGAGTGCCCCTTAACTTGAAAAGTTGTTGATTATTCATTAGATCTTCTAATTGATGATCCAAAATGTTGAATCTATGGAATTAATGTTTTTTATGGTGTTTTCATTAATGTTGTCATTGATGTCAACTCGGTTAAGGTTAAATAAGATGTGTTTTGCCAACTGCTTTGGGGAAAAGTTGTAAAATAGTGAAAGTCGTGTTGAAGTACATTTTGAGTTTTCTTCGGTATTGTGGTCCACATTTTCTTTGTGTTGATCCAATGCATTTTTTGATCTGAAGGTGTGTTCATAAGCTTAAATGGATTGTACATTCCAAGTTTAAAATTATGGTTTGATACAGAGTAAAAGTATGTTCACCGATGTGTGAACTGGATTGTCAGATTTATCTAGTTCTTGATTGGGAGAAATGCTTTGGCTCCACAATCTTTTGGCATTTGGTTTCAGATCTTGCAGATTTGGAAGATTACTCTTTCTAATGGTTTCTATGTTCTAATAGAATTTATTGTGGTTTGGTGCTCCCAAAAACTTTCTCTAGAGCTCCTATATTTTTACTGGTTGTCCTGGTTGAACTGGTGAAGTTTTCTCTACAAATGAAGTTTGTTGAAGTTGTTGTGGATATATCTATTTTTTTTGTAGAGATGATAAAAATACTAGTGAAGAATGTTGAGAAATCCATGTGTTCTTATCTTGTTGGTGATGCATGTACTTCAAAGATCATTGGTGTTTTCATTAGGTTTGGCTGACCTACTATCTACATGTTACATTATCATTTTTCATCATTTTAATAAAGAATGTGTGTGATCCAATATTTTATTTGGGTCCTAAATTAAATATGTATTTGGTCCTATCACATTTTTATCCATCGTGAGAATGTTGAGTAGCTGACCTAATTTGAGTTTGTAATTCTAATCTGTTTATCCGACCTTGGTGAATGCTCCTAAGGTTGAAGTTGGTATAAATAAATTCAAGTTGTGGTGAATTTAATATCCATCAATCATTCAACTCAAGGAAGAGAAGAGTGTGTGAATAAGTTCAAAAATTAGAGTGTGAAAAGTGAATTATGGAAATAGAACTTTAATGCGCTCATAATATTTTGGTCAAGTTGAAAAGTGTGTGTAACTCCTAGTGGTGGATCATTATTTATTCCATTGTAAAAAAAAATTTAGGTAGTGACCGTCTCTTTTGGATAGTGAGTCCTAAGGTAGTAAACCCTTAATTTGGGTATTGAGCATTTGTATCTGGGAAGTGAGCCCTTTGGTAGTGAGCCTGTGTAACCTAGATTGCTTTACAACTATATTGTTAGTTAATCCTCACCGTGGTTTTACCCTCATCAAGGTTTTCTATGCAAATATGGTGTCTATAGTATGTTTTTTTGTTATATGCATTTCATTTTCACACTTAATAATAGATTCAAGATAAAGTGGATCTGATTAAGTTTAGAAGTAAAAATATTGATACAACTAATTCACCCCCCTCTTAGTTGTCTTGGTATTTCAACAATCGGTATCAGATCTTCGGTTCCTTGATGAAAAGCTTAATTGCTTGACGTAGATCATATGGAACATAAGTTTCAGCTTCCTATATTTGATGGAGCTAATTATGGTGGCTAGAAAGAACATATGACAAGTTATTTCGTTTCAATTGGTTTCGATATCTAGAAAGCTATGGGAACAAATTATGTGATTCTAGTAGCTAAACCTTCCTCTATTGATGAGTTTGTAGCTTTTGAAGAGAATGAAAGAGAAAGGTTTTCTATATTTAGGTCTTTATCTAGAACTAAAAGATCAAAATTTATTTCTTTAACTACTAAAAATAAAATGTGGACAAAATCGAAAGACATTTATGAAGGAAATGAGAGAGTAAAATTATCAAGGAAACTAAGTGCTAAGCTAAAATTTGAGAATTTGATTATGGAAGATGGAGAAGACATTGCAAGCTATTATCAGAGAGTTGTGAAATCAATAATCAAAGAGGTACTGTGAAGGATGAAGATATAATTGAAAATATCTTGATGACCTTACCAAAAAATTATAATGACAAACTATCTTCTCTTGAAGAATAGTACGATCTGAAGACATTTACTAAGGAACATCTATTGGATGTCTTGAGTGCATTTGAGATGAGATAGTTTGCAAGAGATAAGGAGAATATTGAAACAAGCTTTAAAGCCATGAAGATAGAATATGATGATGATAATATTGATGCAGAAGACTTGGAAGAAAATTTCACAAGGAGATTGAAGAAAGGGACTGGTAAATACAAAGGTAAGTTTCCCTTTAAGTGTTTTAGTTGTTGAAATATTGTTTATTATGCATCAACATGTCCTAATAGAGCTACACAAAAGAAGAACAAGGATAATAACAATAATTACAATGATATAAGAAGGATAGGAAGTTTAAGAAGTTTTATTATGTCGAAGAAGATGTATGAATTTTTTATGATGAATCTAAGCTTGAGGAAGGTAAAGATGAATGTTTGTTTCTAGCCCTAGAAAAGAAATGTGGAAAAGAATCTTTTTGAAATTTTCAACTCTTCCAACATGGCATAATTTTTTTATGTTTTTTGGGAGAATAAATTAATTAATTGATTCACTTTTTTATTTATTCAAAATATTTGAGAAGTTCTAAATTTATAAATGGGAAAACTTCCATGTCCAAGCATGTGAGTGAAAAATTATTGTAAATTGCAACTCCATTAAAAAAAATGAATTTGCATCTCGTTGGAGGACTAGAATGATGTGTATTGATGGAATGGAGAGAGTGGGTGTAAGGTTGAAATAAAAATTTTAATTTCATATTGAATGCACATTCCAAGAAGAGGAAATCAATGCTAGGAAGGATTAATGAGCATTTTGGAGGTGTGACTAGCATATTATTATTTTTGGGAAAAGATAAAAGATTCTTTTGGTCGTAATTATTAGACCCAGTCTCCGTAAAATGGGCATAACTTTCTCATAAAGTAACAAAATCAAGAATTTCAAAATCACTCAAAAAGCTAGGACGAGGCTCACCAGACCTACAATTTTTTTTAGAAAATTCAGACAAATGACAAAGCATTGATAGGAGGAAAGTGATGGGTTTTCTTGGAAATTTAGTGGAGGTTGTTTTGAGAAACCAATAGTGGTTTCTTCTCACAAGATTTATATATATTGATTATTGAAATTTGGTGAAGTGGAGGGGGATTTGGAGATTTTGTGGTTACATATCCATATGCTATTGGAATGTGTAGGAATGTTGAGTTGCAGATTTTGATATGTGTGAAGCCCATGTTGTATGTTAGCATATGAGCTCCATGATTATCCAATTCATTTTCAGATTTGAACTTAATAAATGTTGTAGATTTCTCTGCCATTTCTATGTGTTTAAGTTAATTTGTTGCCTTCTTTCATGGATTTTTGTGCATGTTTGGTTTTATATTTGAAAGGGAGAGTATCCCATTTCATTAGTGGTATTAGAGAAAGAGTTCTTAAGTGTGCAAAAAAAGCACCGAACATGGGGCAGTTTGCACCAGGACCTATTTGATTGGTCAGTTATGTCAATATGGTAGTGGGGAAGTATCACTCATGAGAACTGATTGGTCAAATAACCAGTAACATAACCTATGTAAGCTTACACAGATACATTATAATGGTTGAGTCTAGACATCTAAGTGAGAATTTGGTATGTCATACTTAGCTTGATGTGTCTGCATTAGTAAAGGTCTTATTTACTATTTAATGCATGCTTGGGTGATTTTTATCTATTTTTAACTTAGGATACCTTCCTTATCTTACCATGCTTGATGGTATGGTTGAATGAGAAATCTCGATATATGCATAATATATATACATATATCAACATATGCGTAGGATGGATGTAATGGGATGTCCATACACGTACGATGACAAATGTATATATATGAGAGTATGATGACAAATTTTTGTTATGGTGTTTGTGTGAATATAGTTAGAAGATCATAATCATTCAGGTATAGACAAGATCATTTGACTATCGTGTTTCTACAAAATATATATATTTATATATATACAAATATGCACATAAGCATAGATGCTTAATAGAGGAGTGTGTGTGTGTGTATATATAAATCTAATACATATTTATTTTTTATGAGAATGTTTACTCATTTTTGTTCATTTTTATATCGAATGTAAATTCATGATTTAAACATATATAGGATAACCTATAGTATGATACCAACATATATTTATACATTGATAAAACATACATACATATAGGTGTTGATACACGATCTACCCTAGAGTGTATATGTATAATTTATTGTAAATATCAATGTGATCATGTTCTTTGTATATTGAATGTATAAAAACTTATTTAAATAGGATAAATACAAATATATATGTTAGTATATATGTGTATGAATTTATGTATGATATTATATAATTATTTATAGAAATGTTTATATATATAGTGACTTTCATTGTGTAATATAACACATATATAAGTGCAAGACTATATCTATATGCTTATGAAATATATTCCTTATATACTTTCCAAGATTCTATGAGATAAGAAAAATTATAACGTTTATAGGGTAATGCACATAGGATAGTGTGTGGCTTTGAAATTCAAAGCGAGTAAAATGATGTGGTTAGATACTTATAGGAAATGAATTCAAACCAATATTCAATACATTCTCCCAACTTGAGGAGTGGAATTTTTCAATGAAGGATATGGCATAACCATGTGATGAAACCAAGAAAAGCTAAATTCAAATATAATTGTATTCTTTGAACTCAATAAACATTAGCAAGCTTTGAGGCCAATTTATAACATATACATGGGCTGATTTATATGCAATATATATAGGCATGTTTGAGGCCGAATATAATGTATATTGGCTTTGAGTAAAGGTCAATGCTATGTATTACACAACATATAATGTGTATTGGATAATGCATTAATTCTTAAAAAGACTTAGTCAAATATAAGGTAGGAGATGTATAAGAATTTAAGTGTTGAGTATTAGTTGGAAATGCATAAAAGGATTTTTTTTTGGAGTGCATGCACTGCCTTATAAAGAAAAAAAGTGTATATGTGGTTAGCACATGAATAAAAGAAGCCACACATATCAGAAACTACTCATATGTTCTATGAAAAACATAAATAATATCACAGATGGCATATGGCATATAGTCATGTGTATATGGCTTTGGATTTGAGGTATTGAATGAGCATACAAAAACATATAAAGTGTTACATCATGTTAAGGTGGAAAGTGATATTTCATGAGTAAAGTAACATATTTACAATTTAGTTGATTCATGGTTAGGTGTAAAAGGAATTAACAATGAATAATTCAACATTTTAAAATCTAGCAAACTATGTATTGAGTTGTGTAGAGAACAAGATTTTAAGTAGGTAAATATTGAAATGGTGGTGCCATGGAGACAAATTCTAACCCATTTAGAAGTCTATTTAAAATGGAATTTGAAATACACCATATCAATCATGTGCTGATTTGAATAAGTATCTTATTGTTTTCAATCATCAGGGTCAATTTTGAGTTGTGATTAGCTGAGTAAGTTCTTCTATTTATGCCACTTTTTGATAAGTTGAGTAAGTGGCTATGCATCATAAATTTTTGTCAACGTTCATGCCTAATCTGTAGGATGTGAGATCTCATTGTTGATGTATAAATAGTGGGAAAAAATAATCTACTGAGGAAACATCACATATGTTTTATGCATAACATTTTATGCTTTTTTCTCTTCAATTCATTGCTGTAATATTTTGTTTTATTTGATAAAGAGATGAGAATATTTGTGAGGACTTTCGTATATTGAGTAAAGTACATCATCACCTTGAGAGAGGGATATTACTATGGCATAGCTGAAGGATTCAAGAATAAGCTAGTTGTTATTGTGGGAAACTGATTTACAGATAGTTAATTGGATAAGTGAAAATAGGCATCAAGATATTTATTCTTTTATTCTTTCAGATTTTGAAAGATCGTATTGGTGCAAGAGCACCCATAGGTTGTCTAGGAAACACTAGGCAACACTAGGCAATCTAATCTAGGTTTTCATTTTTGGTATGTTTCAATGAAGTCCATGTTGACCATTGAGTAGGTGAGATAGCTTAGGAACATGTCTTGCTCACTAGACTAATGTTTGGAACAACTTCACAAGTTTTGGAACTCATTTGCATACGTTTCTAGAAATTGGCAAGTAGTTGGAAAATGTTCCTTTTTGCAACTTTCCCATATTATGGTTGGAGCACATGACCCAAGGGAAGGAGTAACTAGTTTTTTGTAACCTATTTAGGTTGTGCCTCAGCCTGAAAGCAAGGTTGGAAAGCATTCGAGTTTGTATTAAAGTTTTGAAATCAAGAAAACCGTGGTTTTTAGTGTGAATTTCCTAGTTTTGATTTGAATTAGTGTGTTAATGGATTGATCATGGCACTGTGAATTGTGTAGGATGTAGTGAAATTTTCTTTTAAGCTTTTTGTGCCATTAGATAGTTGATTAGTTCAATTTCAAGTTCTAGTTGTAGATAGTTTGTTTTCCTTTAGTTGTTGATCTGAACCAGCCAGCTTGAGAAAATGGAGGTTTAGTTCACATTCCCACTGTACATAATGTATGTCCCCTTGTGAATTGTGACTAGACTCCATGACTGTACATACTATAGAGCTAGGAGGTCTTGATAGTTCTGTAAGCACCATGGAAGTCTTCTCCTAGGTGAGCCAGGAAGTGTCCGGCTAGGGAAGAAAAAAGTGCTAAGCACTTAAAATTGTAAAGGTGTTAGATTGGATCAATTTCCCTTTTGGAGAGGGGTGATGTAAGGCTTGCAAAGCTATGGTAACAAGGAGGAGACTCCACCAGTCCATTTGGTGAGGGAAAGTCTTGACAGTCTATTGTGTGGTCAGGAAAAGGCATAAAACAAAAGGCCTAGTTTAGTCCACTTCTAGGTTAGGGCTTTGTATGGCCAGTTGAGGCCCAAGGCTCCAATAATATTTGAGTGGTGGACATAAGGACTAGGAATGCTAAGAAAAGTTTGGGGATTATTTAGAGGAACCTTGTGGAAAACCCTGATCTCTCAGAGAAGAAACCTTAGGTTCTAGGCCTAAAAATGAGGGTTTGGTGAAAGCGACTAGGGAATGAAGCTAGGTGGATCCCTAAATACCTTTCTAGGATGGAATGAATCCTATTAAATCACCTCCTCACCTCTGCAAATTCAAATTCAATACATTGGAGGATTGTAGCCTTTAGGGTAGATTAAGGGCTAAGGATAGAATTGCATGATTGCACCAAGTTGCCTTGGTAGGAAGAATTGAGATGGTAGATGGGTTGGTAAGGAGAACCAGGGGAAATTAAACTTGAAATATGTCCCATAGGTTAAGGTGGTGGAATGGGACACCATAGAGGTCTTCCAAGAAGGACCTAGATAAGGAATCATGGAGTGATTCCTTCAACCCTCCCTATCATATTGATATTAGATCAAGCAAAAGATTTGGGATAGAAACCTATATGTCAGAACTTGAATATAGTGGTTCTACAGCCATGGTAGAAAAAATTGAGTTGGCCAAGAAGGTCGATGATCAGGAGGGAGACAATAGGATGTTGAGCGAAAGACTAGCTCAACTTGAGCAAGCATCGAGTAATGTGCAGACCAAGGCCAATGAGGTGAGTGATAGATTGGAAGGCAGGGTACCAAAGAGTGAAGAGGTTGTAGAGGAAGACAAAACCCCTAAACTTGACCCTATTTTGCAAGAAGAACCGTTCTTGAAAGCATTGAAAGATTTGAGTGGAAAAGCACTTGAAGGCATACCACTATTTATTGGGAAATTGGAATCTAATCTAGTCATGGATTGAATAGAGGGCATGGAAAACCATTTTGAGTGTGATGGAGTCACTGAAGCACAAAAAGTGAAGGTGGAAAAATCTAGATTGAGAGGATCTGCCTTGACATGGTGGAGATTCATTCAGATAGAGAGTGAAAAGAAAGGAAAAAATCCTATTTCAACTTGGAATGGTATGGTTTCCAAATTGAGAGAAGCATACATGTCCGATGATTATGAGATTCAGTTGCATAAGAAGAGACAGAGCTTCAGACAAAGAGACCAAGATGTGAATACTTACATTGAGGAGCTTCAAAAACTTTGTATGAGGTCTAATGTTTTAGATGAAGAAATTCTTAAGGTGGCTAGATATCTTAATGACTTGAAGTGGAACATTCAAGAGGAGATGACTCTTTTAAGTCCTAAGACAGTACACCAATGCTACCAGTTGGCTATGAAAATTGAGGAAAGAAGCAAGAGGAAACAAGACCAGGCTTCTACAAGTAGAGGCAAAGGAAAAGATCAAAGAGGACATAGAGGTGGCTACCAAGGTAGAGGAACTGAACAAAGAAACCAGGGAGAATCCAAACTCATAGAGCATGGAAGTGAAACACCTTCTAGAGGAGGTTATGGAAGAGGTAGATGATCTCCAGGAGGATAAAATAGAGGAAGAGGAGTAGGGAAAAGCAACTCATACTTTACTAGTATGAAGTATTATAATTGTGGTCAAGTAGGACATCCATCTTATAGGTGCCCGAAGAAAGCATCTTCATCAAATACTGAGAAGAGAGTGGCATATGCTCAAGAGGACACCATGAGTACCAAATCACCAGAGGTTAGTCACATTGAATCAGAAATGGGGGAGAACCTGATGGTTAGAATAGTTTTGATCAGACAACTGGTCAAGGAAGAGCCAAAGCAAAGGAGAGCCTTATTCAGGGTAAGATGTGAAGTACTTGGAAAGATGTGCAAGGTTATTGAGGATTTAGGTTCAACTGATAACATCATATCAGAGGAGGAAGTAAGGAAGTTGAAGTTGGAGAATGTACTCCACACTAACCCTTAGAAGGTGACATGGTTGAACAAAATACAGAGTGTTCTTGTCAATGAGCAAACAACGGTGGAGTTCTCCATTGGAGGGTACAAGGATAAGTTGATTTGTGATGTGTTACCCATGGATGCATGCCATCTTCTATTGGGGAGACCAAGGCAGTATGACAGAGGTGCCATCTATGATGGAAAGGAAAATACTATCTCATTCAAGAAGGATGGAAAGACATTCAAATTGCAGTCACTATCAGATGAGGAAGAAGGACAATCAAAGACCCCTAGTGTCTTATTAAGTAGTGGTAAAGAGTTCATTAACAACCTACATCAAGGAGGTCAAGGATATGTGGTTATGTTGCAACCCAAGGAAGAAGACAAGACTAAGAAATCAGTCATACCCGGAGAAGTCAAGAAGTTGTTAGAACAGTTCAAGGACATAGTTAGTGATGGCACACCAGCAACCTTACCTCCAAAGAGAGCCATCAGCCATCAGATTGACTTCATACAAGGAGATTCATTTCAAAACAAAGAAGCTTACAAGCTCACACCAGATCAGAACCTAGAGGTAGGTAGGCAAGTGGAAGATTTGTTGGATCAAGGATTAATTAGGAAGAGCATCAGTCCATGTGCAGTACCAGTTGTCTTAGCAACCAAGAAAGGAGGCAAGTGGAGATTATGCACTGATTCTAGAGCTATAAATAGAATCACAATTAGGTATAGGTTCCCTATTCCTAGGATCGAGGACCTGATGGATTGTCTTGGAGGAGCTCAGTACTTCACCAAGTTGGATCTCAAGAGTGGATACCATCAGATCAGAATCAAGGATGGAGATGAGTGGAAGACATCCTTTGAGACAACTGATGGGTTGTATGAGTGGAGAGTTATTCCATTTGGCCTCTCTAATTCCCCTAGCACATTCATGAGGCTCATGAATGAAGTATTCAATGATTTTACAGGGATATTTTTTGTGGTTTATCTTGATGATATACTCATCTTTAGCAAGACAGCAAAAGAATATCTAAAGCATGTGGAGTTGGTTCTTAGAAGATTGCAAGAAGAGAAGTTAGCCATCAACCTAGAGAAATGTGAGTTCTTCAAATAGGAGCTTGTGTATTTCGGGTTTGTAGTATCCCAAGGATCATTGAAGATGGATCCAAGAAAGGTGGAAGCTATCCTAAATTGGCCTACACCAGCCATAGGGGCAAAGGTAAGAAGTTTTCATGGGTTGGATCAATTTTATAGGAAATTTATAAGGAACTTTAGTGGCATATGTGCACCAGTTCTGGATACAATTAAAGGTGGCCTAAAAACTAAGTTCATGTGGACTCAAGAAGCTGAGAAGGGTTTTGAGAAACTGAAACAAGAAGTGGAAACTCAACCCATCCTTTTGTTACCTATCTTTGATAAGTTGTTTACTATGGAATGTGATGCCAGTGGAATTGTAGTATGAGGAGTGCTTAGCCAAGAAGACAGGCCTATAGCTTTCTTTATTGAAAATATCGATGAAGCTAAGAAGTATTCTACCTATGACCTAGAACTCTATGCTCTAGTATAGTCACTTAGGAAGTGGAGGCATTATCTTCTACCTAAAGAGTTTGTAGTGTTTACAGATAATCAAGCACTTAGCTACATCAACACTCAAGAGAAGTTGAGCAATAGACATTTGAAATGGATGGAATATATCCAAGATTTCACTTTCACCATCAAGCACAATAAGGGATAGTTGAACAAGGTGGCAGATGCACTAAGTAGAAGATTGCTGAAAGTGCAAGAGATACATATAAAGAACATTGGAATAGAGAGTTTCAAGGACCTCTATGGGGAAGATGACGACTTCTCGGAGGCCTACAAGGTATGTTTTGACTTTGAGAATCACTTTCATAGTCAATACTCAAAGTATACATTGCAAAGTGGATTTTTATTCAAGGGGAATCAGTTATGTGTTCCAAGAGGACCAATGAGAGAGAATCTCATCCAAGAGAAGCACAATGGTAGTCTTAGTGGACATTTTGTCATCAACAAGACAATGGAACTAGTGCACAGGTTCTACTAGTGGCCTAAGTTGTCAAGGGATGTCAGGAGGTATGTGGAGTAGTGTGTAGTGTGTATGAAAGCCAAAGGAGGAGCTAGTAATGCAGGTTTGTATCAACCCCTACCCATTCCTAACAGACCATGGGAATGTATTAGCATGGACTTTGTTGTAGGACTCCCTAAGACTAAGGCAAGGTTTGATAGTGTCTATGTGGTGGTAGATAGGTTTTGTAAGATGAGTCACATTATCCCTTGCAAGACCACCCATGATGCTAGCTATATTGCTCACCTTTTCTTCAAAGAGATTGTGAGGATCCATGGATTTCCATTGAGCATTGTTTTAGATAGGGATGTGAAGTTCATGAGCCATTTTTGGAAGACTTTATGGAGCAGATTGGGTACCAATTTGTGTTTTGGATCAACTTACCATCCTCAAACCGATGGAAAAAGAAAGGTGGTTAATAGGGTGTTAGGTAACCTTCTAAGATGCCTAACCAAGGAGTATGGATAGACATGGGACTTGTTCATATCACAGGCTGAATATGCCTACAATGACAGTGTGAACAAGACCATAGGCAAGAGTCCTTTTGAAATAGTGTATGGAATGCATCCAAGAGGTGTGTGTGAGCTCAAGGATCTAGGAGCTATGGAGCATAGGAGTGGACATGCAGAGGATTTCTCTAAGACCATGAAGGATATTCAGGAGCAAGTGAAGAAGATAGTCATCAAGGCTACCCACAAGTTCAAAACTAAGGTGGATGTGTCTAGAAAAGATCTACAATTTGTAGTAGGGGAATATGTCATGGTCCATCTCAACAAATCTAGATTTCATAAGGGAACATCAACCAAGTTGTAGATGAAGAGAGTGGGACCATGCAAGGTTTTAGCCAAATATGGAAAGAATGCCTACAAGGTGGAGCTACCTGTAGATTTGGGCATATGATCAAATATAAGGGAATAGTCACTAACATGGATCAGAACAGTAGGGATATCTTCAAGGATGTGAGTAACATAGCCTTACCTACTCAAGACAAGCTATAAGCAGAGAGGATCTTGGATTCAAGAGTGAAGAAGTCTACAAGGCATAGGGTGTACATGGAGCATCTTATCAAATGGAAGGAAAAACTAGAGTCTGAGGCTACACGGGTGGATGAAGCTCAATTCAAGAAGTATGGTATTGGTGTATCACTAATCTCTCCTCACATTCCTTGGTGTTTGAGTAGAGGTTGGAGAATGGTGCAGGAGCACCCACAGGTTGTCTAGGAAACACTGGGCAATACTAGGCAATCTAATCTAGGTTCTCATTTTTGATATGTTTCAATGAAGGTCATGTTGACCATTGAGTAGGTGAGATAGCTTAGGAACATGTCTTTCTCACTAGACTAATGTTTGGAAAAGCTTCATGAGTTTTGGAATTCATTTGCATAGGTTTCTAGAAATTGGCAAGTAGTTGGAAAAAATTCCTTTTTGCAACTTTTCCATATTATGGTTGGAGCACACGACCCAGGGGAAGGAGTAACTATTTGTTTGTGACCTATTTATGGTGTTCCTCAGCCTAAAAGCAAGGTTGGAAAGCATTCAAGTTTGTGTTAAAGTTTTGAAATAAAGAAAATAGTGGTTTCTAGTGTGAATTTCCTAGTTTTTCTTGGAATTAATGTGTTAATAGATTGATCATGGCATTGTGAATTTTTTAGGATGTAGTGGAATTGTCTTTTAAGCTTTTTGTGGCATTAGATAGTTGATTAGTTCAATTTCAAGTTCCTTTTGTAGATAGTTTGTTTTCCTTTAGTTGTTGATTGGAACCAATCAGCTTGAGAAAATGGAGGTTTAGTTCACATTCCCACTATACATAACATATGGCCCCTTGGGAATTGCGACTAGACTCCATGCCTGTACATAATGTAGAGCTAGGAGGTCTTGAAAGTTTTGTAAGCACCATGGAAGTCTTCTCCTAGGTGAGCCAGGAAGTGTTTGGCTAGGGAAGACCAAAGTGCTAAGCACTTAACATTGTAGAGATGTTAGATTGGATCAATTTCCCTTTTGGAGAGGGGTGATGTAAGGCTTGCAAATCTATCGTAACAAGGAGGAGACTCCACCTGTCCATCTGGTGAGGGAAAGTCTTGATAGTTAGATGTGTGGTTAGGAAAAGGCTTAAAGCAAAAGGCCTAGTTTAGTCCACTTCCAGGTTAGGGCTTTGTATGGCCAATTGAGGCCCAAGGCTCCAATAATCTTTGAGTTGTGGACATAAAGACCAGGAATGCCAAGAACAATTTGGGAATTATTCGGAGGAACCTTGTGGAAAACCCTAATCTCTCAGAGAAGAAACCTTAGGTTCTAGGCCTAAAAATGAGGGTTTGGTGAAAGAAACTAGGGAATGAAGCTAGGTGGATCCCTAAATACCTTGCTAGGATGGAATGAAGCCTATGAAATCACCTTCTCACCTCTGCAAATTCAAATTCAATACATTGGAGGATTGTAGCCTTTAGGGTAGATTACAGGCTAAGGATAGAATTGCAAGATTGCACCAAGTTGCCTTGGTAGGAAGAATTGAGATGGTAGATGGGTTGGTAAGGAGAACCAGGGGAACCTAAACTTGAAATAGGTCCCATAGGTTAAGGTGGTGGAATGGGACACCATAGAGGTCTTCCAAGAAGGACCTAGATCAGGAATCATGGAGTCATTCCTCCAACCCTCCCTATCATGTATTTTATGTTTTCTTTCAATTTTATATTATGAGTACGTGCATAATGAAATAATAATGCTTGGAAAAGGAATTAAAATCTATTGTTTTGTGTTTATGATGTTCTTGTATGTACAAAATAATAGGAGGTGTGTGTTTATCATAAGAGTTACATACTATATATGATTAAACATGAGTGGCATAAGTGTTACTCTTAGCTAGGTTATTGAGTTAACTAGGATAGCTAGTGTCTACTCCTAGGATTGTTTATCCTAAGATTATGGATACAATATTGAGTTTGATATTTTCCCATGTGGTTTTGTAGATCACTCAAGTTTATGGAATTTTATATGTTTGGAAACATAGGAGGCATTACCTAATGGGTTAAATTAGCTAGTTGGTTAATTACCTTACACTCTTCAAATGAAGTCATATTGTTGACAAGACTATACTTTCAATAGCTCTTTTATTAAAAGGGTTACACTCTCAAAGAGAAACATATATTGCTCTTACTATGCTTCAATTGAGGTTAGTCATAGTTGTGTCTATTCTCTTGATCAAAACCACTTGTTAGTATGATATAATACTCATTAGAGTTGGACATTTATGAATAATTAATCTATGAATAGAATAATCCTATATAGCTACTCCCTAGATTATAAAGATATACTTGGAACTAGATTGTATTTTGTAGAGAATGGATGTTTATGTTAAGTTAACTCGTGGACTAGGAAAACTCTTATATTATACTAAGGATGAGAATATCCATAAGATATCATAGAGTTTTTGGAAAGGGAAATAGGTTATTTTTGAGATGAGGGATCTTACGTAGGGAAGGAAATTATCTAAGAATAATATATGAATGGTCAAGATCCAAATTGAGTTGTAGATTTTAATTTTAATAAGATGACCTTCACTCAAAGTACTGAGTTAGAATACTTTGGAAAAACTAGTGTAAGGACCTAATTCTTACACTATTGATTCACCGTGTTACTTTTTTGTATTCTAGTTCATGATTTTCATAATTGTAGGAGTAGCTATTGTATAAATAGGTTATAGTTTGTGGGACACAACACTAAACTCTTATTGGCTATTGACATGAGGTTTACAAACCATTATCTTAATTAAAGGGAAGGGACACCTATCATTGATAGATGTGTGGGGGAAAACATATGAGTCTATGGCTGGTAGAAAGGTGCTTGAGTGACACTTGTCCTCATTAGTTTGTGGCCAAGGTTCGCGGATGTTTGTGCCAATATCAAGGACACCAAGAGTTTTTGCACGAGCAAGTATGGACATTTAGAATGTATGCACCGATGTGGGGACATTAGGACCAATTTGTATAGCTATTGCCAAATGAAGCTTAGAGTTCCTATGTACATATCATGTACTCATTTATATAGAAGTATGTAATCATTAATTTTATACTTGAGTTCATTCAATATGATATCTATTTTTCTAGAAGATTGTGAAATTACGATGAAATACAATGAAAGTTTAGAAACAATATTATTTCATTTATGCATGTAATTTACATTATGGGAAGAAAATTTATTATTTCTATGTTATGACACCATAGAATATTCAATTAGAATGAAATGTTGGAAATTTCACTGAGTAGAACACATGGGTTGTTACATGTGGTATTAGAGCTACCAAGTTCAACTCTGGAACGTATGATCTCATTACACAAAAAATACATAGAAATTATTAGAAGATAATGGTTGAAAAGTTCTTGAGTCACAATGGAAAGACAAAAGAACAAAAGGGAGAAAATAAATTCCCAAATAATTATTTAAGTTAAGACTAGTTAAGAGACATCTCTAGAGTTAAAAAATCCTAAACCAACAACTTATTATTATATCCCCTTGAAATTATGGAAGATTATGTAATCGAGTTATGTAGTAATGTTAGGAAGGATAAAAATCTTAGGGATAGAGAGGATTGAGAGAATATCTCTTATTAGTAGTTATCCTTAGTTGTGTTGAGAGTCAAAGATTCTTGGACTTAGAGAGTATACTACGAATCTAGGAGTATGCATCATTGGCATAAGTTGGAAACTTAAAATAAGTAAAAATTCAATGAAGGATGTATCCAAGAGGTTGGAGAAATATATATTTTTTTTAAATTCTGTGCAGGACTAGGAACTTGTAAGAAATGACATAGTATCTTAGAAATGATATAAAATAACCAAGTGGTCAGAAATAAAGTAATCAATGAATCAGACATGGTTCAACAAACCCAAATCAATGAGATCAATTTAGATTTTTGATTAAGATTAGAAAAAGAAACAAAGAAACCTTAGTATCTCTAAAGGTTATGTGAGCATAAGTCACTGAGAATTGGGATAAAGTCACTTGAAAAAGGTGATAGTAGGAAATAAACCTAAAAAATAAAATCAGTTTGCTTTGACTAAAGGTTTGTGTCACTTATTGATTTTTGTCGACTATTTAAATACAATTATTGATCATGAGATTTTTAATGTTTATATTATATGATTATTTAAATTGAATTGAGATTGAAATTGAAATTGAAGTTGAAATAATTTGAAATGCATTTTTATTAAATTTGGGGTTTGTCATTGCTGATGAAAATTTGAATACAAGTGAACACAAGAATAGGTGAACGTGAGTGAAGGCGAGAACATTGATCATGTAGAGTCGTTTTAGCCATTAGACGTTTATGAGGATGATGAAATCTCTCTCACACACACTTAGTTATTATTTTAATGTATTTTTGTGATGAGTATGCTTGCAAATATAAATTAAGTTAAATTTGATTTCTCAAATATATGTGAAAAGAATATGTTGTTTTAAATGACAATTTGATTATTTTTTGAGAAAATTGATCTTATTTAAATAATTAAATTCCTTATGTCTAAATTTTATTATTACTTATAATTAATGATGCTTTTATTTCAAATTAATAGAATAAACGTTTAATTGTGAAGATTTATTCAAATGTAAACTAGTGTTATTAATATTGGAAAGATTTGTTGAAGAATTAAACAAATATAAAAAAAAATTATTCAACAAAAAATAGAAAAAAAATTACATTCAAATTTCAACTGGAATTTAAATTGCAGTTGAAAAATTGAAGAAAATATCTTTCAATCAATTGAAGGCAATCAAAATTTAAAACTTGGATTTTGATAAATTTAGATTGGAGATCAAACACGAAAGATGGATCTGGCTTGTGAATAACTCCATCATTTTGCATGAGAGTAAGGATTAGTGAGGGAGAAAATTTGAATTGGGAAGGAGAGTGAAAATCCATTTTTGATATTTGAATAGAAAAAAGGACATAGTATGATATGGATATTTTGCAGGAAATTCATCTGATTTTGGAGAGGCACAGGCAGTAAAAGGAGAGAATTTATTATTGTTTAGATGATTCAATTTCATGCATTGACCCAAGGGAGAATAGGGAATTTGATTATAAATTTTTGTTTGATTGGTAATAATTACCTTATTCCCTATGATGCACGGGCAGAGAGAGTAGATTTCTAAATTCTATTAAGTTAAAAATCTGACAAAGACCCACTCTCCTCCATGCATGACTGAATGGAGAGAATAAATTATGTTTTGTAATTTTTATAACCTTCCACATACCTTTACTACCAACACACCCACCAAGAGGGAGTCTTAAAAAAAATGGTTGCCTCTTTTCCTTGAAGCACACGTATGGAGAAAGAGGTGCGGTAGGAAGTAAGGGAGAAGATAAGGAAGAATGGAGAAGGCGTGTTGAAGGAAGTTAGAAGATAAGGAAGGAAGGGAGAAAATAGGGAAAAATGGAGAAGGCATGTGGAAGGAAGGGAGAAGATAGAGGAAGAGGGAAGCATTGACTCTAATCTACCCTCCATCACACAAGACAAGAAGGGAAGATAGATAGAGAAGGAAGATGATAGGGTGAGGAGATAGAAAAGAACAACAGGAAGAGAGAAAGGAGGAATAAAAATTGGCAGAGGAACGGATAATCATTGCCATATCTAGAAGACACAGAGCCACATAAAAGCTGTCAGGTAGATTCCATGAGAACATAATTTTATTATTCTTCTATTTTATCAAATGAATACATATTGTTATTTTTAAATGATTTTAGAAGAAAATATTGAAGTCCAGAATGTATTTTCATGTAAATGGAGAACAAACTTGAACAAAAAATCATAGGACCAAATTGAATAGAAAATTTAGTTAAGATTATTTACCGGAAACAACATGTTTAGATTCAAAAAACCTCGAAACAAAAACTAAACTGCACTAAACTATGTCAATCTATAATTGAAAATTTTCAAGGAAAAACAACATAAAAGATATTGTTTTGATTTAAATAAAATTGCTCAATGTTTTCCAGAATGATAACATTAAATATTTTTTTGTATTTAAAAATTCTTGAAAATTAAGAGTTGAATTTGATAGATCTTTAGGAATGATTCTACAATTTCCTTCGAAACAAAATTAAATATGGGGTTTTTATGTTTTTTAAAAGATAAGATTTTAGGAAAGTTTGAAAAACAGAAAATAAATTAGATAAAATAAAAATGTAACTACTTTGAAATTAAACGAATTAGAAGGGGGTTATATTGAATTGTAATTAAATTTCATGAGCAAATGAACCAAAAGAATGTGTGCTCATTTATTCATGTTTAACTATGTAATTATATTACATACTTGAGATACACCTTCTTTTAATTTATTTGATTTAAATATGAACTTAATGTTATTTATGATTTAAAATTGTGAAATTACTACTTTAGAACCATGTTCTTTTAAAATAAAAGTACAGTAAAGATTTTTGTGAAAGATATATATTATTAGGGTATGTGCAGGATCATGATGGGCTAAAAAGTGGTGATATGTAAGCCATATGATGACCCATGTGGCAGACGACTTTTTTTTTACCCAAAATTGATCAAACGAAAAAGGGTTTTTAGAGGGTATTCTTAGCTTTCCACCAATATAAATTATGATTTACTTTGAATTTAATAAATAATTATTATTCATTTCCTATTAGAATTACGAATAAAGTTCTGACTGAGTTCATATTTAAATCTATAACTTTCAAATGATATCACATTTTTCAAATCTGAAACATGCGTCACATTCTATGTTTTGCATACCATAGGATAAAAAAGTAAAATTGAATTTCATGGATTTTTGACCAAGTTAAGGTGGTTAGACAGACAAGCTTTTATATTTTTTAAAAGTTGTAATAAAAAAATCATAATTAATTATTTACTTGGAAAAAAATTATAAAAAAATATGCATCACATTGGGACATGAATCCTCTACTTATAGCTAAAATATTATAAAAAAAAATTATCATTTTACTATGGTTAGGGTGGTCAGACAGACACCTACTTATTTTTACCCTTAAATTTAAATACTACTGCATTGAAATTTCAAATTTTCACCAAATAGATTGTTTTTTTTTAAATAAAGGTCTAGTAGTTTAGAAGCTACATTCAATTTGCTAAAGATTCTTTTTAACTTTTTTTTGAAATAATATAGATAACTTATTCAAATTTTTATGTCAAGTTGTCTAACTCTGATTTTTTGTCTTTTTATTGCCACTTAAGGGGTTGTTTTTTCCATGATGATCCTACACATACCCATTAATTTGAATCGAACCATGCATGCTTGATAAATGAATGTACATGTCATGTGTCTGGAAAGTTACCTTCTAGGATGGGTGTCGAATATGGGTTATTAGAGAGTGTAGTTTTTCTTTTCCAAAACTGCTTTTATTTGTCATGCATGACATTTTACCTGGCCAAGTAACTTAAGGACCATTGAAATAGATGGAATGAATTAAATCTCTACCATATCCTAGTATCGAACTTGCTTGTTTCTTAAATGAATTAGAAAAATAAGAATACTTGTGGTTTTACTAGTTATACTAGGCACACACTAGATTCCGTCTTGCTTGTCGACTGCTTTTTGCTAAGCGGTTTGTGTAGGGTTGGGTATTATTTGAATGACTAGAATTAGAATTCATCCCTAGAATTAGAATTCCTAAACCAGCAACTTATTATAAAACCTAGGATTGTGGAAGATTATGCAATCAAGTTAAGTAGGAAGGTTAGTAAGAATAACCTGTACATGGGTGACGCTAAGAAAACAGATAATGAGTAGGAATGAGATAATCTGAATTGTAGCAACTTACAATTGTAAAAGAGTGAGGAACTCTTGGATTAGTTTAAACACTACGAATCTATGTATACAAAGTCAGAATAATTTAGATTGTTCAAAGTAGGATATGAACAAAGGAAGTATCCTCAAGTGTTTGGGAATTCATGACTTGAACTCTTGTGTTAAGATAAATATCTTGTTAGAAAAGAATTAGTATTGAGGAATTGATAAAAGACCAGAATGGTTAGAAGAAATAATCTATGACATGAGCAAGGTTCCTCCAACCAAAATCAATGAGGTTATTGAAGGTTTTGGAATCAAATAACTTATGTATAATGGTTCTGATTTTAGGAATAACATAGAAATGAAAATTCAACAAGAAGGAATGACAAACCTTTTCCAAGGAAGAAAGTAAATTATTAAAAATTTCAACATAAGAAGAACGAAAGTTATGGAAACACTAAGGGGGAGGAGGAAGAGAGTGGATTGACTCAAGCTAAGTACCACACCCAAAAAAACCCTGGTTATGAATTTCTTGCAAGTCATAAGGACAATTAAGTCATACATTTTATGACCAGAAAGGAAAAAGGACAAATGGAAAGGTTAAGAACTATGACCTTTATACCTTATGATTATTTGATCTAATGATCAAAGAATATTATTATCAATGCCTTAGAAAAGGATAGGTAGATAACTTGATCATGATAAGGAAGAGAATTGTCTATGGGATTAACAAGGAAATATCTAAGAGACTCGTGATTGGAAGAAAGTGTCTCTATACTCCTATATACTTTATATAGATAATTTTAATAACGATGTTATTTCAATATGAAATATATATCCATGTCATGAAATGACTTGACATTGAAGCTTAATATAATAAAGAAAACATTGGATGAGAAAAAGGGTTAGCTATTTAAGCCATTGAGATGAAGTGAAAAGGGTAGGTGCAGGATCATCATTGAAAAAATAGGCCCTTAAGTGACAATAAAAATATAGAAAATCAGAGTTAGACAACTTGATGTAAAAAATTGAATAAGTTATCTATATTATTTCAAAAAAATGTAAAAATAGAATTTTTAGCAAATTGAATGTAGTTTCTAAACTACTAGACCTTTATTTAAAAAAATAAAATCTTTTTGGTGAAAATTTGAAATTTCAATGTAGTAGTATTTAAATTTCATTATAAAAATAAGAAGTAGGTGTCTGTCTGACCACCCTAAACACAATAAAATGATTATATTTTTTTATAATATTTTATATATAAGTAAAGGACTCATATTACGATGTGATTCATATTTTTTTATAATTTTTTTCCAAGTAAATAATTAATTTTTAATTTTTGATTACAACTTTTAAAAAACATAAAATCTCGTCTGCCTAACCAGCTTAACTTGGTCAAAAATTCCTAAAATTCAATTTTATTTTTTTTAATCCTATAGTATGCAAATCATAGAATGTGACACATATTTAAGATTCAAAAAATGTGATACCGTTTGAAAGTTATAGATGTTTTTCAATCAAGCTATCAATCAGGACTTTATTCGTAATTCTAATAGAAAATGAATAATAATTATTTATTAAATTCAAAGTAAAGCATAATTTATATCAGTGGAAAGCTGAGAATCTCCTCTAAAAACCCTTTTTGTTTCATTGATTTTGGGTAAAAAAAATGTTGTCAGCCACATGGGCCATCATATGACTTACATATTGCCACTTTTTGGTCCATCATGATCCTGCGCATACCCAAAAATAAAGTAAGACATGACACTATGTGAACCACACAAAAATATCTTAATGAGAATGATTAAATCACTTAATCACTACTTTACTCTTGAATGAAACCTTGGGTTAAGGATAACCTAATTGGGACATGAAGTTCATTCAATAACGAGAGAGACCTTATGATGAGACTAAAACCTTTTAAGTTCAGTTACGTATTGGAATTACTCTTTAACACCTATAAGTAGGAATTAAACTTGAATGAGTTGTACATTGGGTCTTGAATATAGCCCTATAAAGTGGAGAAATCTATAAACAATCAGACTAGTCAACAATTAAGGATTCAATCCTAACAATTGGAAGGGAATATTGGGTGTAATATTATCCATGCGATTCAATATCATTGGAATTAATGAAACTTTGTAAGGATAGAGGCATAGGAGGGACACCTAGTAAGTTAAAGGAAGTCATATTATTGACAAGACTTTACTTTAAGTAGCTCTTATATTAAAAGAGAAACACTCTCAAAAGGAAGCATCTATTGTCACAACAGAACATCATAGAATTTTCACATAGCAAGAAATGTTGAAAATCTTACGGAGAAGAAAATTAGAATTGTTACTTGTGCTCAAAATGAAATATTGAAGTTGAGACTCTCCTATATTGAATAAATCAAGGATTTAAATGCTTATGCTTGATGATTTGGTATGCAATTAATTTTTTTATTATCTAGAGATGAACGTGATTGAACGGGGATTAATATTCACAAATGGGTACCAAATTAAATCAAGGAAATTAGATTGAGTTAAAGGATGAATTGCATCTTTGAAAATAATCGAAGGAAAAAAGAAAATCCACGGTATGGAAGTCCTGAGATAAATGAGAATTATCTCCTCAAAACCTATAAGCATATACATGAAGATTAATAATGGTGTAAGATCAAAACAGGTTATCACTTAGTCAAAGGATAGACTATTGTTAGATATAAAAGAACCTGTGTATCAAAAATTTGGAATATTTGAGAATGAAACGAACAAAAATAATGTCAGGGTTAGGACATCGGAATGACAAAAGGAATTTTTGGATAAGGATCCACTATTATCTAGAAGAATATAGAGTAATAAGTTGCACAAAATGTAGCAAGGTAGTGTCTAGAATGCCAAGAAATGAAGACCAAAAGTCATCTTTGGTAGGAAATGTAACTCTCTTGAGATTCTAGAAAGAAAATGGTAGAACACAAGACAAATTGATTTATCAATGTTAGTATAATTAACATAATTTTCTAATGGTTAGACTCATCAAAGAAACCAAAAGTTTTTGGAAACTCGAATTATTGAATTTTTGTCCTAAATATTATATTATAGGTAGTAGTTGCTTAGTAAATCTGAAAGGTTATTTGAGTTTTGCAAAAAATGATAGGGTTGTGTAAACAAAAATCATACCATGAGACATTCATTTGAATAAATGTGCAATGTACTATTTTAGTCAAATAGGTAATATAGTGGACTAAATCTTGAACGATTTGTAACATTCTAAAAAATGAAGTTTGGACCATTATGTGGAAAGAAAGGAAACTCTATTAAATCTGAAAAAGGCTTGGATATAATCATAGACTTGTTAAAATTTTAGAAAGGAATAATAGATCGAAGTGATTGATGAAACTTAATTAATAACGAAGCTTAAGTGTGGAGCGGTATCAAAATTGATAAGTGTCTAGGAGTAAGGTTATGCTCAAGATAGAGAAGTAATAAAGGGATAGTAATTTATGGTAAGGATAATGAATGTGTAAGTGGCGGATGCACCTAGTTTATGAGTTGTCTCAAAGTGTAAATACAAAGGAATGGGATTGAACCTACGATATAATGTACAATACATCGACATTCCTCCTCCTTTTGGGTTATACTAAGGATAAATTCACGAACCAATGAATTCCGACCACTAAGTATAGTTATTATTATATATAGGATGTATTTATGGAATAAAGCTCTTTGATAGAGTAAGTATGTGTGAATAATATGAGATTCCCCTATGTGATAGTAAGGAAACTTGAAGCAAGGTCTAGAAAGGACAAGATTACTATATAGGATGATTGTTTTGTAAATCTTACGTATTTTGGGAGATCATCAAAGTTGGCTCTGAGATTTGTGGGACCCTTTGATGTACTAGAAGTCATTAATCTAGGTTCTTATAGATTAGTGTAACAAGTATAATACTTAGTACAAGGTCCAGTGGGACAAGTATACTGAGGATACTGCTACATGGTAGGATTCTGAGATGATTGACCATCATTTTCCTCATTTTTTTTCTTAGAATAGTATTTTCTTTATGCGGAGATACTTGATACTCTAGTTTTTATTCACATGTTGTGAACTTGGATAGCGTGGATTCTACTCTGATTTTTTTATGTTTATGTTTTTGAGAACTATGTTGATAGTTATTATTTCATTGTGATTGAGATACTATGGTTTCTACTAATTGAAGTAGTATTTTTTATTGATTGAGATGCTATGCTTATTGAATTATTAATAAGACATCGAGATGATGTCTCTTCCAAGAGGGGAAGGATGTCATGTATTGATTTTTTGTTGATTATTTAAATACAATTATTAATCATGAGATTTTTAATGTTTATATTATATGATTATTTAAATTGAATTGAGATTGAAATTGAAAGTGAAATTTAAATTGAAATTGAAATTGAATTTGAAATGATTTGAAACTCATTTTTATTAAATTTGGGGTTTGTCATTGTTGATGAAAATTTGAGTGCAAGTGAACACTAGAACAACTAAATGTGAGTGAAGGTGAGAAAGGCGAGAAAATTGATCAATTAGAGTCGTTTTATCCATTAGAAATTAATGAGGATGATGGAATCTCACACACACATGCTTAGTTATTATTTTAACTTATTTTTGTGATGATTATGCTTGCAAATTTAAACTAAGTTAAATTTTATTTCTCAAATATATGTGAAAAGAATATGTTGCTTTAAATCAGAATTTGATTATTTTGTGAAAAAATTGATCTTATTTAAATAATTAAATTCCTTATGTCAATATTTTATTATTACTTAAAAATAATGATTCTTTTATTTGAAACTAATAGAATAGAGTTTTAATTGTGAAAATTTATTAAAATGTAAAATAGTGTTATTAATGTTGGAAAGATTTGTTGAATAATTAAACAAATATCAAAACAATTTATTCAACAAAAATTAGAAAAAAAAATTACCTTCAAATTTAAATCGGAATTTAAATTGCAATTAAATAATTGAAGAAAATATCTTTTAATCAATTGAAGGCAATCAAAATTTAAAACTTGGAGTTTGATAAATTTTGACTAGAGATCAAACATGAAAGGTGGATTTGGCTTGTTAATAAATCCATCATTTTGCATGAGAGTAAGGATCAGTGAGGGAGAAAATTTGAATTGTGAAGGAGAGTGAAAATCCATTTTTGATATTTGAACAAAAAGAAGGCATAGACAATAAAAGGAGATAATTTATTATTGTTTAGATGATTCACTTGCATGCACAGACACAAGGGAGAACAAATAATTTGATTACGATTTTTTGTTTGGTTGGTAATAATTACCTTGTTCCCCATGAGGCTCGACCAGAGAGTGTAGAGTTTTGAAATCTATTAAGCTAGAAATCTGACAAAGACCCACTCTCCTCCATGCGCGGCTGAAAGGAGAGCATAAATTTTATTTTGTATTTTTTTTAACCTTCCACATCCCTTTACTCCCAACACAGCCAGCAGGAGGGAGTCTTAAACAAGGTTGCCTCTTTTCCTTGAAGGGCACCAATGGAGAAAGAGGCATGGTAGCAAGGATGGGAGAAGATAAGGAAGGAATGGAGAGGATGAGGAAGAATGGAGAAGGAGCATGGAAGGAAGGGAGAAGATAGGGAAGAATGGAGAAGGTGCATGGAAGGAAGGGAGAACACAAAGGAAGAGGGAAGCATTGACTTTAATCTTCCCTCCATCACATAGGACAAGAAGGGGAGAAAGATTGAGAAGGAAGATGATAGGGTGAGGAGATAGAAAAGAACAACAGGAAGAGAGAAAGGAGGAATAGAAATTGGCAGAGGAACGAATAATCATTGCCAGATCTAGAAGACACAAAGAGACATAAAAGTTGTCAGGTAGATTCTATGAAAGGATATTTTACCAAATTTATAGTCAAAGAATATCTTGTTTAATTTTTTTCTATTATTCTTCTATTTTATCAAAGGAAGAAATATTGTTGTTTTTAAAAAAATTTAGAAGAAAATATTGAACTCTAGACTGTATTTTCATGTAGAAGAAGAACAAACTTGAACAAAAATTTATAGGACCAAATGGAATAGAAAACTAGTAAGAAAAAGTATATTTCTTATTCAAAGAATGATGTTTTAGCACATTAAAATATTTGCACCGAAAAATAGTATGTTTCTTTATATATTTCAAATATAAAAATTTAGTAAAGATTATTTACGGGAAACAACATGTTTAGATTCAAAAAACATCGAAACAAAAACTAAACTGCACTAAAGTGTGTGAATCTAGAATTGGAAATTTGCAAGGAAAAGAAACAAAAAAGATAGTGTTTTGATTTAAAGAAAACTGTTGAATGTTTTCCAGAATGATAACATTAAATATTTTTGTGTATTTAAAAATGCTTGAAAAGTAAGAGTTAAATTTGATAAATCTTTAAGAATGATTCTAAAATTGCCTTCGACACAAAATTAAATATGAGTTTTTTATGTTTTTGAAAAGATAAGATTTTAGGAAAATTTGAAAAAGATAAAATAAAGTAGGTAAAATAAAAATGTAATTACTTTGAAATTAAACAAATTAGAAGGGGATTATATTGAATTGTAATTAAATTTCATGATAAAATGAATGAAAGAATTTGTGCTCATTTATTATTGTTTAAATATGTACTAAGATTGCATACTTGAGATACACCTTCTTTTTCTTTATTTTAATTTATTTGATTTAAATATGAACTTAATGTCATTTGTGATTTAAAACTATGAAATTACTACTTTAGAACCATGTTGTGTGAAAATAAAAGTGCAGTAAAAATGTTTTTGAAAGAGATATATTCTAAATTTGAATGGAACCATGCATGCTTGATAAATGAATGTGCATGTCATGTGTTTGGAAATTTAACTTCCGGGATGGGTCCCAAATATGGGTTATTAGAGATTGTAGTTTTTCTTTTCCAAAAATCCTTTTATTTGTCGTATATGACATTTTACTTGGCCAAGTAACTTAAGGACCAGTGAAATATATGAAATGAATTAAATCTCTACCATATCATAGTATCAAACTTGCTTGTTTCTTAAATGAATTAGAAAAATGAAAATGCGTGTGGTTTTACTAGTTATACTAGGCATGCAACAAATTCCATCTTGCTTGTCGATTGCTTTTTGCTAGGTGATTCATTCAGGTTCGGGTATTCTTTGAATGACTAATAAATTCCGGGGAAGCGTAAGCTTTGAGGTTGGGTGGATAAAGCACTCGATTCTTATTCTCATCTTCAATATTGAAGATAAGCTATGGATTGAAGATCAAAGGATGTTTTATTCATTTATGTATTATTGTATTCTTTAAATTATGTATTGTAGATCTTAAGGAGAAAAAATTCCTAAATCTCAAAATGTAAAATTATGTTACAAATACTTTCGTATTATTATCAATATCGTGTAAGTTGACACATTTGTGAATTTAATTGGAAGTATTATGAATCTATTTATCAAAATTAAGTCGTTATTTTGAAATCATTTGGATTTTATGATGTCTAATGAATGAAGTGTCTTCTTTATTTTGATTATAAATGAATTTATTTTAAGTATTGTCGATTCTTGGAATTAAAGACTTTCACACTTTACAGTTTGGGTAATACATAGAGTAGTTGGCATATAAGATGGACTCACCAACATGTCTTCTAAAATCAACATATGTTTAGAGGTTCCAAAAGAAAATGGAATAATATATGGCACTATGTGTTAAATCAATAGAATTTGTAAAGAAAAAATTCCCTAAGTTGAAAGTTACACTAATAAAATAACCTTTATGGGTATGGATATTCCTCCATAAAAGGATATTGGAAAGAAAATTTGATTATTAGAGTGCCCCTTAACTTGAAAAGTTGATTATTCATTAGATATTCCAATTGATGATCGAAAATGTTTAATATATAGGATTAATGTTTTTTGATGGTGTTTTCATTAATGTTGTCATTGATGTCAACTCAGTTAAGGTTAAATAAGATGTGTTTTTCCAGCGGCTTTTGGGAAAAATTGTAAAATAATGAAAGTTGTGTTGAAGTATATTTTGAGTGTTCTCCAGTATTTTGGTCCACATTTTATTTGTGTTGATCCAATGCCTATGTGGATCTAAAGGTTTCTTCATAAGCTCAAATAGATTGTATATTCTGAGTTTCAACTTCTGGTTTGATCTAGAGTAAAATTTATGTTCACCGGTGTGTGAACTGGTTTGTCAGAGTTATCTAGTTCTTGACTTGGAGAATTTTTTTGGCTGCACAGTCTTGTGGCATTTAGTTTCAGATCTTGCAGATCTGGGAGATTACTCTTTCTAATGGTTTCTATGGTCTAATAAAATTTCTTGTGGTTTGGCACTTCAGAAGAACTACTCTAGAGCTCCTATATTTTTACTAGTTGTCCCAGTTGAACTAGTGAAATTTTCTCTAAAAATGAAGTTTGTTGAAGTGTTTACTGATGTATCTAGGTTGTTCTCAGAGATGATAAAAATACTGGTGAAGAATGTTGAGAAATCCATGTGTACTTATCTTGTTGGTGATGCATGTACTTCAAAGATCATTGGTGTTTTCATTAGGTTTGGATGACCTACTGTCTATATGTTACAGTTTGATTTTTCATCATTTTAATATGGAATGTGTGTGATCCAAGATTTTATTTGGGTCCTAAATTAAACATGTATTTGGTCCTGTCACATTTTCATCCACCGTAAGAATGTTAACTAGCTGACCTAATTTGAGTTTGTAATTTCAATCTGTTTATTTGACCTTGGTGAATGCTTCTAAGGTTGAAGTTGGTATAAAGACAGTCCAGTTGTGGTGAATTTAATATCCATCAATCATTCGATTCAAGGAAGAGAAGAGTGTGTGAACAAGTGTGAAAAGTAGTGTGTGAAGGTTGAATTGTGGCAACAAAACTTTAATGTGTTCATAATCTTCTGATCAAGTTGCAATGTGTGCATAACTTCTAGTGGTGGATCATTATTTATTCCTTTGTAACTTTTTTGTAGGTAGTGAGCCACTCTTTTGGATAGTGAGTCCTAAGGCAATCAGCCCTTAATTTGGGTAGTGAGCCCTTTGGCAGTGAGCTTGTGTAACCATTATTGCATTACTACTATATTGTGAGTTAATCCTCACTGTGTTTTTTCCCTCATTAGGGTTTTCTATGTAAATATGGTGTCTATAGTATTATTTTTTTGTTGTCTTGTGTATTTCAAAAACTATTATCGAAGCTTCTATTCCTCGGTGAAAAGCTTAACCGCTAGAGGTATATCATATGGAACATAATTTGCAGCCTCCTATGTTTGATGGAGCTAATTATAGTGACTTGAGAGAACATATGAGAAGTTATTTCATTTCAATTAGTTTTGATACCTGGAAAGATGTGGAGACAAAGTATGTGATACTAGCAGTTGAACCTTCCTTTGCTGATGAGGTTACAACTTTTGAAGAGAATGAAAGAGAAAGGTTTTCTATCTTTAGTTTGTTTATCTAAAATTGAAATATTAGAAGTTATTTCTTTAACTACTACAAATAAAATGTGGACAAAATCGAAAGACATTTATGAATGAAATGAGGGAGTAAAATTAACAAGGAAACTAACTACAAAGCAAAAAATTGATAATGGAATATGGAGAAGACATTGCAAGCAATTATCAAATATTTATGACTATATAGCAACTGAAATCAAGAATCAAGGAGATACTATGAAGGATGAAGATATAATTGAAAATATCTTGCTGGTCTTACCAAACAATTATAGTGAAAAATTATCTGCTCTTGAAGAATAGTATGATCTGAAGAAATTTACTAAGGAACATCTATTTGATATCTTGAGTGCATTTGAGATGAGATATTTTTCAAGAGATAAGGAGAAGACTGAAACAACCTTTAAATAAATGAAGATAGAAGATGATGATGATAATATTGATGCAGAAGATTTGGAAGCAAATTTCACAAGGAGATTAAAGAAAGGTACTGGTAAATATAAAGGTAAGGTACCCTTTTCAAGTGTTTTAGTTGTTGAAATATTCTTCATTATGCATCAAGATTTCCTATTAGAGCTACACAAAAGAAGAATAAGGATAATAAAAATAATTACAAGGATATAAGAAGGATAGGAATTTTAAGAAGTTGTATTATGTCAAAGAATATGTAGAAATTTTCTATGATGAATCTAAGCTTGAGGAAGATAAAGATGAATGTTTGTTTCTAGCCCTAGAAAAGAAATGTGGAAAATAATCTAGTTTGAAGAACAAGAAGGTTAAAACATAAGGTACTCTACTGACTAATTTTCATGCCACATTGGATGAAGACTTCTAGGTAACTGATAGCAGATCTATTCAAATCACATGACTAGAGATAAGAGTAATTTTACTATAATTGAGAAGTATGATGGAGGTATAGTCATTTTTGAGATGATTCTCATGCTAATATTGTTGGTAAAGGAACAATTAGCTTTCATAGAAAAAACAATACTAACAATGTTTATTATGTAAAGGGTTTAAGGCATAATATCTTAAGTGTTAGGAAAATGTGCAGAAAAGGTTTTAAGCTTGTGTTTCAGGATAACACTTATGAGATCAAAAAAGGAACTAGAATTGTGGTTGCAGCTTGAAGAAGAACTCATGGAAACATATATGAACTTAAAGGTGGTGTTAGTTAGTGTTTTTTTTCTCAAATTAGTGAGAGTTGCCTCTTGCATTGGAGGATGGGACATGTGAATTTTGATAATATGGTTAGGACCAGTTATAGACAAGTTGTGAGAGGTCTACCTAAAATCACAAAGCCTTCAAAGTCAATTCACAGAAGTTGTCAGATGGGAAAACAAACAAGGAATATATTTAAAGGAAAAGATCAAACCTCTATTGGAATGCTTGAATTAATCCATACAAACCTTTGTAGTCCTACAAGAACAAAAATTCTAAGTGGCGATACGTAGTTTATTCTTTAATTTATTATTACTCTAGGATGACATGGGTTACATTTATTAGAGAAAAATCTCAGGCTCTTGATAGATTCTGTAGACATGGAAAATATATCGACACACTTCATCCTGATTACTAACATCGTTCATCCTGAATCATCTCCTTGGCTAGTCATTTAATTATATAATATTTATTTGATTAAATTCATCATATTTCACCTCTTAATTAAATAAATTTATCTAATTAAGTCACCTCCTTCTATTAATTAAATAAATCACTTTGTTTAATTAATCCTATAGTTCCTCTTTTAATTAAATAATTCAAATTATTTAATTAAATCTCTAAAGTCATCTCCTTTAAATTAAATAAATTAATCTTTATTTGATTTAATCTAACATCATCTCATTTTAGTTAAATAAATCAAAATATTTATCTAATTAAAGTCTAAATCATTTTCCTCTCAACTTTGATTTAAATAAATCCTAAAATCTAAATCAAATTGGTCACATCATCTAATTTCCTATTAAATTAATCAAATGATGATTAATGTTAATCCTAATCACTCCAATCCTCTAGATTTTGCAGCTTGCACAATAAATAAATTTATTTATGAATTCATCAATTTGTACTCAAAAGTGCATCTTTTGTGGAATATTATCCCAGTTCAAAAATCCCTCCAAAAGGGGATGGTTACTTCCAACAAGGAATTTAATGCCTCTTACATGTCCTTGGCCTTGAGCCAATTGACATTAACTCCATTTTTCATTCCCTCCAACTTTCCAACTTTCAAATTTCATATTTGAATATCATAGCATTTATCATGCACATTCACCAAAATGTGTTCATTCCTCCTCCAATAACATGTGGAAAAGCAACCTCTCATTTGTTGGTCTTTTACATCCCACATTCACCTAAATCCTTCAATCTTCCATTCTTCAAATCTATAAATAGAGGCTTTCTCTAGTACGATATCATCCACAATTTGAGTAAACTCACTACAGTCAATTTCATCTTCAAGCATATACATTTTCATCTATTCTTATGAAGTTTTTAGCTAGGTAATATAGGAATTCGACCAAAGTGGATCAAATCTTCATCAAATCATCATAAATCTTGCATAAGATTTGGGAAAGGGTCAATTTCTACACATAATTGGCACCAACTCCCCCATGGGATCAAGAATTTGATTTACATTGAATAATATTTGATAGCTTTTGTTTATGTTTTCTTGTGTTCTTCATCTCATTTCTTGTTCTTTCCAATTTAAATGGATTTCATGGGGAATCTTGATTGTAACTTTCTTTTGGATCTAATATTTTAGAAACCAAGATCACCTACATGCAATCACCTATCACATGTAAAAGACATGCAGGACTAAAGAAGATGTTCTGTAAACCTCAAAGTAAAAATGCATTATTGACAATCAATTATTACAAACAGATCAATCCTTATGAAGGAGATCAAGAAATCCTAAAAGGGAAACCCTAAATGAAACCCTAGTATCAATCCTTAATGTGCCTAAGTTTAGTTTAAGAAACTAAAGGAATAAGTGACTTAATTAATTAACCAGTATGATATAATTAATTAATTATAATAACTTATTACTATAACATAATATTGTGTTTTTTTCTCATGTTTGTGCAAGTCTAGAATTGGGGTTCACATATTGGTGCTAGAAGGAGGGAAGATCTAGAGAAATTCGTAACGTTTTTTCTAAAAATCCATGGTTTTTTGACTTTTTTTGCATCTATAGGAAACTCCACCACTAGTAGTCCAGCGGCACCAAACTGTACCACCATTAGTGCAGGGACGCTATTTTGCTTTGCATAAATCTCCAAACTCCATCGCTGGAGTCTTCCCGCTTGAAAAAATAGAATCTCAAGTTGATCTGCGGAATTTCCAAATTGTAAACTCTGTCATCGGTCAAACAGAGCTGCAATTACAGTCTCTGTTTTACTACAAAGCACTGCTCTCAGTCATCACTGGTGCTATATTGCATCGTTGACCTATCTAAACAACACCGCACCTATGAACTATGCCACTAAAGTTGGGTAAAAATAAGAATTTTAATTATTTTGACATGCAGATTTTTCCATTTTAATTATTTCGACCTCTAACAAGCTTTTAGTCTCTATTTTTGTAGTATTAACTAGTTTTTGTGATGCAAAGACTTTCAAAGGTCATAAATTTTAACTTGGTTGTGGGTTTTGGCTAAAATTTTATATGTGGTTTTGTTATGAGGTGGCATATGGATTCCCACCAGAATTTGAGTCTGTTGATGGACATTTTGGCACATTTCCAGGGCTTGAAACTTTCATCTTGGCCCTCAAAATGACAATTTAGTGTTTTTTTCTAGTTTTTAAAAAGATGCTTTTGTTAATAACTCGAAACTCATGTTTCAAATTTAGGATTTTAGTTGGAAATTCATCCTATCTTAGTCTTATAAATTTTTCAGGAAAAACTAGGACTCTCAAAGTTATACATGTGAAATTGTCAAAAATTGCAAAGTTTTATAATTGTTAAAATCTGCCAAAAAAGGAAATGTCTTGATCAAATGTGAAGGACAAAAAATGAAGGCCAAGGGTTCTTTATGATTTTATCATCTCATTGTATGAATTTTTTTTAAACACTTTTGGAAGAAATTATAGTCCCTTTCTAAGGATTTGATTACCTTCATGCTTTTAGGACATAGTAAATTTCTTTTGGGCTCTAAAAAGAACAGTACTATTTTTTTTCAATTTTTGCAACAAAGGGTTAAAAATAACTTTAGAGAAACTTACTAGATTTGGTTTGAGGTTAAAAATTTAATAGAAATACATCCATCTTTCCTTTTTGCGCTATCAAAAGAATAAAATCATTGTCTTGAGGATTTAAGATGAACATGTGTATCTTTATTTTGTAATCACTTACCCAAAATAATATCACCAAAAAGATGTATGCACTTCTTTTGCAGTTTATAGAAATCTCGAGAATCAAAAATATTTTTGGTGGTCTTAAGTTGTGTAAGTGATTGTCTTCACATTTCATTTGGGATAAAAAATTCAACCAATCTTTTGAGTGTGAGTGCCACATACTGTGAGTGTTCTCCCATTTTTTTTCAATGAAGGTTGATCAATCTAGGAGATATACTTACTAGCTTTTGTTTATCTTAGAGGGCCTATCTAGTGGAAAAACATAATCACCTGAGGGAATGACCCAACCAGGAACACACTAAATCCAAGTGACTTCCAATTGGTATATAAGTGTGGATTCTCGAGGAAAGTTCGAGAATCATGAGGATTATTCCAATGAGAAGGGCAACAATGGTCTCTCATCCCATGGATGGTCCCCAATGAACATAATTCCCATATTAAGAACCTTTTTTAAAAAAGGCAAAAATCCTTTCTATTTGTTGGTGCAAAAGGTCATGTCCTTTGAAATCTCCCCACATAACATGTGGTTCTATTGTAGAGATGAAAAGTATTCCATGGGAGATTCATGGGTACTGATGCTTCGCTGATCCAAGAAGTGTGTGTCGTGGAGAGGAGCCAGTGTGGTCAAGAATCTAGTCATCCACATTGAATATGTATAGTTGGAGTAAAATCCAAGTGGGAATCCAAACAAATATTGTCTTTACATCCTAGGATTGTGCATGTGATTGGAATTGAAAACACTTTGCTTGGGTCTCAAAATAATTGAAAAGAAATATTCACAAATCTTCCAAATTTCAAACCTTTAGGAAGGGAAACTACCTTTTGACAAAATCCAGGTGTTGTTGCTTTCCCTAGGGATTTTATCCTTAGAGGTTTCTAAACATTTGGATTACATCATAATTTTCCCATACTAAGGTCAACAAATAGGAAATTTCTCCTTGATTTCCTTGATTTCCACATAATGGACTTTTTGGGATGATAAGAAGTTAGGACATTAGAAATTTAGTTTGAAAAGCTAATCAAGAGAGATTTTTTGGTAAAAATAAATCATTAAGAAAAGTTAAATCAATTGAACCCCATACATGTGCTTGTTATCTTTTGGTCATATCATTTTCTGTGATTACATTGGTCTTTTGGTTTGAAATATTCTTAGGAAAAAGCTTGTTCTTCACTATGTTAGTCTTGTAAACAAAGCCCTCTTAGGTTCATCTAGGATCAAATTCATCGCTCTCACCCATCTCTCAACCATCAAAAATCAAAATTATCTCACCAAAAAACTCTTGGAAATTTTGAAAACGCTAGCATGCTAAACTTGTAGGCACAATCAAAATCATCTTGTTTGACTTAACACACTTAGTCAATTTATCCTTGTGAGAAAATTTACCTCTTGATAAAATACAACATCTTGAGGTTTAGGAGCTCATTATCTTGTTTCGCTTAACACACCTAGACAAATTGTTCTCTTGTGTACGAGTTTACTCTAGGATAACACAACTTCCTAGAGTTTACAAGTTTATTATCCAAAATCACTTTGTTTTACTTAACACACTTAGTCAAATTATCCTCAATCAAAATCAAATCAGATCAATCCCTAATGTTTAGCATTTCCCCCAGGGTTTTATGATATTTTTCATCATCTGTATCATCTATCTTTCATTTTCATCGTCACTTTAATCCTTAATATATCCTAGTTCTTCTCTTTTTGTACCTGAATTTAGATCAATTGATCTCTATTTTATGGTGCAAACAAGATCTCAATACAAGAATAATATGGAAGTCACCAAGAAATCATCAACTTCATGTGATCTAAGTCAATCTTTCCTCAAAATGAATCATGTTGGATCAAGAAATCCCCTAAGAAACTTCTCTCTACCATCACAAAATCCTTAAGATGAGGGTGAAGTAGAGGACATCACCAACAATGTCTTAGAGATGACACAAGCGATGGTGAAAAATATCAAAAAATGTTAAATTGTTAATGCTATGATGAAGTTATATCCCTCCCAATAAATGCTTGAGTTGGCAAAAGAAGGGGTTAAACTGCCTTCTGACAATGACATAAAGATAACTTTGGAAAGACCTCTTTGGTTCATGCCTCCAATCCCATCCATACCTCCATGTCAAAACATCACTCAAAGAATCACAGTCATCTATCCACCACTCAAGCCTCAATAATCAATGTGACCATTCCGTTCATCACAATGGTCAACACCATTCTCGATCCACCACCACCTCTGCCAAAACATGAGAAAATTCATTCAACATCATGTTGCAAGTTGCTCAACAAGCTGCCCAACAAAAAATGATCCAAACCAACAAGCTACACAACTAGCTACTTAGCAAGCACAAGTGCAATTATCGGTACAACAAGCACAACAAGCACAACATTTTGCTCAATCCCAAGCATAATTACAACAACAACAAGCTACCCAAGTTGTGCAAGAAGTTCATGCCACACAAGCTGCCCAAGCTACCCAAGCAAATCAAGTCGCTCAAGCTCCTCAAATTGTACAAGCACATGCTCAAGCTCAAGTCGAATATGAATCCCAAAAAGCACAAGCGCAAGCACAATATGAAGCACAATTATAAATAGCCCAACAAGAAGCATATCAACAAGCCTTGAAATATTATCAAGTACAACAACAAGCAGCCAAATAGCAAGCCCAACAAAAAGCTTTGTTGGCACAATAAAAACACTACCAACAACAAGCATTCTTGACTCGACAAAAAAAACATGCATTACTCGCTCAACAAAGCTTTCAACAAATTCCCACAATAATTGCTGAGGAAAATTATCAGATTCAACTCATCAATAAGCACCTTGGAGATGTTTCCACCTCACCCAATGATCAAATCAACATACATCAAGAGCCATTTTTTATTCATGATCAAGACCCCTCATACAAAGATCTATTTCAAGATGTGTTAATTCTATTTAATTTTATTGACATAATCCACTATCTTTTGACCATTGATCATGTTGAAAATGCCTCTACATCACCTAATGAATTAGAGGACATATCTCAAGAATTTATTACAAAGTATGATCAATATCTTTCACCAAGGTCTAGCAATGATCCTTTTCAAAACATATGGAAATCCTTTGACCTCATGATATTTGAAAAACTTCCTATGCCTAATGAAGATATCCAAGAACCCTTTATAATAAATCCATTCTTTAAAATTTATCCATGTTAAGAACTTGATCCAAAGCATGTCGAAATTGATTACCAAATCATTCAAGATCAAAAATTTGTATCTCCAAGCTATTATAATGATATAATGGAAAATATTCTATCTATATGAGATGGCCACATCCACATAGCACATACTCCTCCATCTACCCATGAGATGCTTATTGTGGATGGACACATAGATGATCTTAATTTAGAACAAGATTCCTTTACTCCTGATATTAGTACACCAAAAGGGTAGGATATTGATTCCTACAGTCAAACTCAGTTGTCAACATAACAATCAGATATATCCTAAATTCAGACTAAGGAAATCATGTATGGAGATATCCAACATCATGATATTCTAGAGTCAGTAGAGAAGAAAATTGAAATAACATCATCTCTAGTAGTCATTTATCAGAGAATTATTTCTAAATAGGAACTCTCAAAACATGCAGAGTCAAAGCATGAATATGCTACTACCACCATACTGGGGGCAACTTTTCCTCAAGAAAATGTCAACATAGGGGGCATGAAGGATCCTTATGATGAAATCAATACCAATACTACAACTAGCCACGTCACAGATCTTCATCCACCAATCACCCCATCCATGAATTGGGACCAACATCAAAAGAAATATTTGAATCCAAGCATGAATAATTTTATCAAGGTAATAGAAGTAGAGAAGCATAATGGAAAATTCAAATACAAGTGGATACAAAAGTACACAAAGAATTATTATCCCTGGGCATGTGCACGATCATTATGGAAAAAATAGGCCCTTAAGTGGCAATACAATTTAGAAAAATCAGAGGTAGGCAACTTGACGTTAAAATTTGAATAAGTTAACTATATTATTTCAATAATATTTAGGAATAGAATCCATTACAAATTTAATATAGTTTCTAAACTACTAGGTTTATTTTTATTTTAAAAAGCTCTATTGGGTGAAAATTTGAAATTTCAATGCACTAGTACTTGAATTTCAGGGAAACAATAAGAAGTAGGTGTTTTTCTGACCACCCTAACCAGAATAAAATGATAATATTTTTTTATAAGATTTTAGATGAAGTATAAGACTCATGTGCCGATGTGATGTATAATTTTTTGTAATTTTTTTCCAAGTAAATAATTAATTATGATTTTTTATTACAAATTTTAAAAAATAAAAAAATGTGTATGTCTAACCACCTTAACCTGGTAAAAAATACATCAAATTCAATTCTTCTTTTTTAATCCTATAGTATGTGAAGCATATAATGTGACATGTGTTTCAAATTAAAAAAATGTGATACCCTTTGAAAGCTATAGATATTTTTGAATCAGGCTATCAATCAGGACTTTAGTCGTAATTCAAATAGAAAATGAATAATAATTATTTATTAAATTCAAAGTAAAGCATAATTTATATTGGTGGAAAGCTAAAAATCTCCTTTAAAAACCCTTTTCATTTCATCAATTTTGGGTAAAAAAATTCATCAGCCACATGGGCCATAATATCACTTACATATCGCCACTTTTTGGCCCATCTTGATCCTCCACATACCCCCCTATCAAACTCCATTAGTCAAAGAAACTATGGGGCGAAAAAAAAAGAGGAAAAATTATGCATCAAAGATGTCCACAAGGGAAAAAGCAGACTTCTCAAGCAATGTACAAAGTCTATCAAGAATTTTGTCCTAATTCCATGCACACTTTTGTATCCATCCATCATTTCTCATCTTCCCAAGTTTGGAGAGTCAAAGGTTCCAAACTGTCAACCAATACATCTTGTATTCCTAAATACATTCCATCCATGCCTCCATGGATGATATCCAATTCTCACATTGACTATGTGTTGGCAATAACCCTTCATCATAAGGATTCAGAGGGCACTCTATCACGATGTGTGCATAGAGACAAAATTAACTCCAATATCAATAAAGCAGATCAAGAATCTCACAAGTTGCATTCAAGTGCATGTATCTTGGAAAAGAAGCTTCTTAAAGTAGGATATTGATGGAAGATTATGAAAAAAGAATATACATCAACACCACCAGGTGATTCAACATGAGCTTAAAATATTTTAGCAAAACATCCAAAAAATATAAAAACATTTTAAAAAAAAGAAAAAAGGATTGAGAACAGTAAAGAGAAAAAATCAAATTCTCTAGTGAAAACCACTATGGTGGCACTTTGGGCAAGTACCATGATGAAAACCTAGAAAACATGCGTCATGTGTAGAATCAAGCATCTACATGTGCTAGTTTAGGTGAAATCATCTTATCAAATCCATAATAAAACCAACATTCCCTCCATCTTATCCATAAAAAATCCATTCATCCATGAACCATTTATCCCATCCATTTTCATATATTTGCATCCATCTTCAAAATTATCTTGATCTTGACCAAGTTGGTGCAGACTTCACACTTGCTTATGACAAACATCTTGACATGGGTCATTTTCATTGATCCTATCCTACCCAACATTATTTGAGCCTTGAAGCATTATCCAAATGAGCATCCCTCTATTCGAACACCTTATCTTGTTAAAAGATAATCCTTGGAATTATTTGCATGCTTAACATATCTATCTATCCATACAACCATTTGAAGCATCCACCCATGGCATTCCATACATTGCTAGATGCTGGGGGGAAATATTTACATCTTGCTTTGGGAATAAATTTTGATCTATATCCAAGCCAAGTTATGTGGTGATCCGAACATTGGAAAATGTTAAATCAAATTGGTCAAGCGTTTGTGAGCCAAAATCCAAATCACTAGCCCATGGCATATTTTGATAAGATGATGTTCCTTATCAAGCTCTACCTTTCATCAAACATCAATCCAAACAATCAATATTAGTCGCATCTAACCTTAAACTTCAACGTCATAACAAATCATTCAAAAAAAAATTGTTCCAAACCAAGCTTCAAAATCTTGATCAATGAAATCCAACCAGTCCATCATTATCTCAAGATATCCTTCCCAATCCTCATTTTATCTAATACTATCCCTACATTGTTGTGTATCCTCAACAATGTTATCATCATCAAATCCATCAATTTGACTCAATCAATCCTAGCTTAGTTTTCAATAAAATCCCAAAACAAAGCACTTGTATCATCACATATCCCTATCCAAATCGTCAAAATCATTCAAGATCTAAAACATGTCAAAAGTCTGAAAAATTAAAGATAGAGTCATCCAACCAAACTTCATCATCTCTGAGCTTGAACATAGGCAAGGTTGATCTTTGATCACCCCCAAGAAATTTTAGGTCAGTCCTTTAGGTGTATGTCGTAATGGAAATTTGTTTGCCCATCTATCTCATCATTGAGTCAAGTCTCCTATCAGTCGAACTACGGGGTATTTGCATGTATAATGTAGGAAAGGATAATTTTTTGATCAGCTCCTGAGACCCCTAGGATAGGTCTGTAGGTTAGTTTCTAAATCTCAAAAATACCAAAAACATTTGTAAAACATCTCAAAAAATACCAAAAATATTGAAAAAGCTCAAAATCCCCAAAAAATCCTCAAAACATTTGAAAAAACCCAAAATGGTGCATCTACCTCATCTCTCTTTCACCCACAATAATCATCATTCCAAATAAATCAATCATCATCTTCATACTTTGGTGAGTTAGTTAGAAACAAGTCTAGGAAGTTCAAAAGTGAACACCAAAATGGAAAAGTCTTAAGTCTAGGTTAGTAAGTCAACAAGTTGGTTAACTCAGAGTATAAATAGCTTATCAAATAATCAATCTCATCATCACCTAATCATAACATGTCCTAGGAATGTGACCTTCCTACGATGGACATCAGCTTCAGGCATCATCGTAGTTTAGTCTTAGCTAGCGGTATGAAGAATAGTAGCTTGCTTGTTTACTTTATCTTTGCTTTTGATTTATATTATTGTGCTCATTCCAAGGACCTCTCTATGATTTCTAAATAGAAAGATTGAGAGATAAAGGAATAGGGCAATAATCATTATATTTTTATCTACTATGCTTGTTGGATGATCTTGTAAAAAAACTTCATCATGTGTTCTTTGTTGGGTTTGTAGGGAGGGTATTTTAGGGTATTTTTTTGTCCACAATGTTTAGAGTATTTAAACTATATTCTAAATAAGGTTTTGTATGTCAAGTGTGAACATTAACACTCATATCTAATTGGAAAGTCAAAGGCCATCACACTAGGTACTATGCCATCCTAGTTCTTTATACCTCGATGCATCATACCTACATGTGTTATCAAACATAAAGTAATTGGCCCTTTTAGAATCCTGACTCTTGGTAAGAAAATCATCAACATCAACATTAATAAATTAGGCTTTTGGATCCTCCTTTCATCATCTTATTCTTCTTATTCTTCTATCTTTAGTAACATTTCTATCTAAATTTGGTTTCTTGTATCAAAAAATACAAGAGGCTACCCATGGTTGAGGATTGTCTATACATCATCGAAATTGTCTACATCAAATATTTGATCTTTCTAAAGAATTATCTTTCGTCTTCTCATCAATAGAACCACTCCTCTCACATTTTATCACGATCTCAATCGGTAAATTAAATATTTCCTCTTGATCTCTCGAGGGCTCAATATACCAAAATAATGCTTCTTTTTGGGGCAGTAGTGGGGCATCTAAAAAATTGAGAAATTTTTGAATTTTGATCACAACAATTTATTCTTTGAACCAAATCAACAAGTGCATTTCTTCAAAGAGGCGTAAAATGTAGACATGTAAAATATAATAACACAATTTATCCTGATTACTAACATCGTTCATCTTGAATCATCTCCTCAACTATTCATTTAAGTAAATAATCTTTATTTGATTAAATTCATCATATTTCCCCTCTTAATTAAATAAATTTATCTGATTAAGTCATCTGCTTCCATTAATTAAATAAATCATTTTGTTTAATTAATCCTATAGTTCCTCTTTTATAAAAATAATTCAACTTATTTAATTAAATCTCTAAATTCATCTCGTTTAAATTAAATAAATTAATCTTTATTTGATTTAATCTTACATCATCCCCTTTTAATTAAATAAATCAAAATATTTATTTAATTAATGTCTAAATGATTTTCCTCTCAACTTTGATTTAAATAATTCTTAAAATCTAAATCAAATTGGTCACATCATCTAATCTCCTATTAAATTAATCAAATAATGATTAATATTAATTCTAATCAGTCAAATCCTCTACATTTTCCAACTTGCACAATAGATCAATTTATTTTTAAATTCATCAATGTCCATTTAAAAGGGCATCTTTTGTGGAATATTCTTCCAATTCAAAAATTCTCCAAAAGGGGATGGGTACTTCCAAAAAGGCATTTAATTCCTCTTACATGTCCTTGGGCTTGAGCCAAGTGACATTAACTCTATTCTTCTCTCCCTCCAACTTGTCCTCTTTCAAAGTTAAATTTGAATCTCATAGCATTTTATCATGTACATTGACCAAAATGTGCTCATTCCTCCTCCAATAACATGTGGACAAGTGGCCTTTTTTCATTGGTTGGTATTTTGTCCCACATTCACCCAAATCCTTCAATATTCCATTCTTCAAATCTATAGATAGAGGCCTCCTCTATTGCAATATTATCCACAATTTGAGTAAACTCACTATACTTAATTTCATCTTCAAGGATATCCATTGTCATCTATTCTTATCAAGTTCTTAGCTAGGTTATGTATAAATTCAACCAAAGTGGATGAAATCTTGATCAAATCATCACAAATCTTGCATAGGAGTTGGGAAAGGGCCGAATTCTACACATAATTGGCACCAACTCTCCCATGGGATCAAGAATTTGATTTACATTGAATAAGATTTGATAGCTTTTCTTTATGTTTTCTTGTTTTCTTCATCTCATTTGTTGTTCTTTCCAATTTAAATGGATTTCATGGGGAATGTTTATTCTAACTTGCATTTGGATCTAATATTGTGTTTTTTTCTCATGTTTGTGTAGGTCTAGGATTGGGGTTTGCAAATTCAAGGTGTTTAAGGCAAGAGTAGAAAATGTGGAAAATATAAGAATTAAATTCTTAAGATCTGATAGAGGTGGATAGTTTACATCTTGTGAGTTCAAAGTATTTTGTTAGGAGCATGGCATAAAAAGAGATTTTTATGCTCCTAGAACCCCGCAACAAAATGGAGTTGTAGAAAGGAAGAACTGAACTATGCATTAGGTAGCTAGAACCATGATGAAAGAATAAATTTTTCTTGATGTGTATTGGAGAGAATCTATTCATACTATTGTTTACATTCTTAATGGGGTTCAAATCAAAGATAACAACACTAAGAATCCTTATGAGTTATGGACTATTAAGACTCCTAATGTTTAAGGTATTTGGTAGTAGATGTTATATTAAAAAAGATGAACAAAATCTTGGAAATTTTGATGCTAGATGTGATGAATGAATTTTCCTTGGTTATTCTAATAACAACAAGGCTTACAGATGCTTTAATAAAATACTAATAAAAAGAATTGAAAGTACTAATGTGAAGTTTCATGAAGTTGTCAGATGGGAAATCGAACAAGGAATAGTTTTAAAGGAAAAGGTCAAACTTCTACTGGAATGCTTGAATTAATCCATACAGACCTCTGTGGTCCTACAAGAACAAAAAGCCTAAGTGGTGACAAGTACTTTATGATTTTAATTGATGATTACTCTAGGATGATATGGGTTATATTTCTTAGAGAAAAGTCGAAGTCTCTTGATAGATTAAAGGTGTTTAAGGCATGAGTAGAAAATGAGGCAAATCTAAGAATTAAATTCTTAAGATCTGATATAGGCGAAGAGTTTACATTCAGTGAGTTAAATGCATTATGTGAAAAGCATGACATAAAAAGAAAATTAGTCTACTCCTATAACCTCACAATAGAATCGAGTTGTAGAAAGGAAGAACCAAATTGTGTAGGAGGCAGCTAGAACCATGATGAAAGAATCAAATGTTCTTGATGTGTATTAGAGAGAATTTATTCATATTGATGTTTACATTCTTAATATAGTTCAAATCAAAGGTAACAACACTAAGACTCCTTATGATTTATGGATTGGTATGACTCCTACTACAAAATACTTTAAGGTATCTGGTAGTAGATGTTACATTAAAAGATATGAATAAAATTTTGGAAAGTTTGATGCTAGATATGATGAAGGAATTTTCCTTGGTTATTCTAATAATCGCAAGGCTATGAGATGCTTTAATAAAATACTAAGAAAAATCATTGAAATTACTAATGTGAAGGTTGATGAAGTTAAGTATACACTAGTGGAAATAACTGAAATTGAACCTGATGATCCTATTTTTGTGAAAATACAAGATGAAGAGAAGGAAGAGAAAGAAAAAAGTGAAGAAGAAGAAGAGACTCTAGAATCTACATGTAAGACTCCTAAATATGTTCATACAAATCACCTGGAGGAAGAGATAATTGGACATAAAAGTGAAGGAGTGAAAACAAGAAGCAAAGTGGTTGAGGTAAAAAAAAAATTACTTTCTAAAATTGAACCAAAGACTATGACTGAAGAATGTAATGATGAAATTTGTATGAGTAATGAAAGAACTACAATAGACAGAAAATAATGAGACATGGGAATTAGTCCCTAGACTTGAAAACAAGAATGTAATTTGTTTGAAATAGGTATACAAAAACAAATTGAATGAAGATGGTGAAGTGGTAAGAAATAAAGAAAGACTTGTATGCAAAGGATATTTACAACTTGAAGGCATAGATTTTGAAGAAAATTTTGCACTCGTAGAAAGAATGGGGGCCATTCAAATTTTATTGGCATATGTAGATCATAAAGACTTCAAATTATATTAGATGGATGCCAGGTTTTCATTTGAGAATGGGGAACTGGAGGAAGAAGTATATATGGAGCAGCCACAAGGTTTTTCACTGTCAGAAAAACTAGAAATGGTTTGTAAGTTAAAGAAAGCATTATATGGACTAAAGTAAGCTCCAAGAGCTTGATATGCTAGATTGGTTAGATACTTCACAAATCAGGGATTCAACAAAGGTTAGGTAGACAAAAATATTTACTTCAAGGTTGTGAAAGAAAAGATACTGATAGTTGTGATACATCTTTATGACATCATTTCTAGTGGAAATGAAGCTATGTGTAAGAAGTTTTCTAAAGAAATGCAAAAATAATTTGAAATGTCTATGATTGGTGAACTAAATTTCTTCCTTGGACTTCAAGTTAATCAAACTGACAAAGGGATATTGATTTCTTAATCTAAGTATGTTAAGGAATTGTTAAAGAAGTTTTAAATGGATGACTCTAAATCAATATGTACCACTATGCTAAATAGATGCAAGCTGAGTAAGGATAATGAATCTAGTAAAGTTGATTTGAGCATGTGCAAATCCATGATTGGTGGATTTTTGTATCTTATTGCTACTTGACCAAACATTATGCATGTAGTATGTTTATTTGCAAGATCTCAAGTAGAACCAAAGGAAGCACATGTTACAATTGTGAACAGGATATTCAGATATCTTAAAGGAACTCTAGACTATGGGCTATGGTATTCAAAGGAAAATGAATTTACTTTGAATTCCTACACTGATGTTGATTGGGTTGGATGTGCAGATGACCAGAAGAGTACAAGTGGAGGATATTTTTTTCTTGTAGAAAGATTAGTTTCATGGTTGAGCAAGAAATAGGATTCAGTTTATTTATCCATTGTAGAAGCAGAGTATTATCCATTGTAGAATCAGAGTATATTGTAGAAGCATCTTGTTGTACATAGGTACAATGGATGAGGAAAACCTTGATAGACATAGGTGTCATAAGTAATGAACCTAATTCTATATTTTGTGACAATACAAGTGACAAACATTTCAAAGAATCTGGTGATGCGCTCTAAAACAAAGCATATATCTATCAAGTATCACTTCTTGAGGGAGAAGATATTGAGGAATGGAGTAAGACTTGAGTGTGTACCTACAAAATTATAAGTTGAAGATATAGCACTAAGGCCCTTCGAAAGGATACTTTTGAGTATCTCAGAGGGAAGCTATAGGTTTCTACCCCTCCTTTGAACTGGCTACTCATGGATGTGCATCATTCTAGCAGATTCACAAAGCCTTTTTTTTTAGACTAATTATTGGGGTCTACTCCTCGAGGGGAGTAGAGAAGTGCATGGTTGCAATATGTGATGTAGGTGTACAACTTAGGGGGAGTGAAAAAAAATTATTATGGAAATAATTTCCTTTTCCATTAATTTCAAAGGGAGAGAGAGATCATGTGAAAATTCTATGCTTGGCAGGTTGTCACTTTTGAAAATCATGTAGGATGTGGGAGAGAAAACATGTGAAAATTTAATGCTTGGCAGGTTGTTGCCTCTGAGAATCATGTATGTTGTCTTTGATTTTTTTTCACATCATGTGTTACCATCAATGACAAAGGGGTAGATTGTTGCAAGTATGGATGTTTTTTTATGGTGTTTTCATTAATACTGTCATTGATTTCAACTAAGTTAAGGTTAAGTAAGATGTGTTTTCCCCAGTTCTTTTGATCAAATTTGTAAAACAATGAAAGTTGTGTTGAGGTAGGTTTTGAGTATGCTCTGGTATCGTGGTCCACATTTCTCTTTGTTGATCCAATACCTATGCTGATCTAAATGTGTATTCATAAGCTTAAATGGATTTTATATTCCGAGTTTCAACTTCTGATTTGATAGAGAGTAAAAGTTATGTTCATTGGTGAGTGAACTAGTTTATCAGAGTTATTTGGTTCTTTATGGGAGAAATTTTTTGGTTCCATAATATTTTGGTATTTGGTTTCAGATCTTGAGGATCTGGGAGATTACTCTTTCTATTGGTTTATATGTTCTAATGAAATTTCCTATGGTTAGGAGCTCCAAAAGATTTGCTCCAGAGCTCCTGTGTTTCTAATGGTTGTCCCGGTTGAACTGGTGAAGTGTTCTCTAGAAATGAAGTTTTTTGAAGTTGTTGTGGATGCATCTGAGTTGTTCTCAGAGATGATTAAAATACTAGTGAAGCATGTTGAGAAATTTGTGTGTGCTTATCTTGCTAGTGATGTGTGTAGTTCAAAGTTCATCTATTTTTTCATTAGGTTTGGCCGACTTGGTTCCGACACATTAAATTATGCTTTTGGATTGTTTTAATAAGGCATGTGTGTGATCTAATATGTTGTTTGTCTCCTAGATTAACTATGTATTTGGTCCTCTCACATTTTTATCCACCACGAAAATGTTGAGTAGCCGACCTAGTTTGAGTTTATAATTTATATTTGTTTAGCCAACCTTGGTGAATGATTCTAAGGTTGAAGTTGGTATAAAAGCAAGTCAAGTTGTGGCGAATTTACTATACATCCATCAATCTTTTCAAGGAAGAGAAGAGTGGCTGAAAAAGTGTGAAAACCAGAGAGTGGAAGAGTGAATTATGGAAACAAAACTTTATTATGTTCATAATCTTTTGATCAATCTGCAAAGTTTCTGTAACTCCTAGTGGTGGATCATTATCTATTTATTTCTAATTTTTTTGTAGGTGGTGAGCCTCTCTTTTGGACAGTAAGTCCTAGGGCAGTGAGCCCTTAATCTAGGTAGTGAGCCTTTGTATTTGGGTAGTGAGCATGTGTATCCACTAATGCATTACTATTATATTGTGAGTTAATCCTCACTATGGTTTTTCCCTCATTAGGGTTTTCCACGTAAATCTACTTCCTCTAGTATTGTGTTTTTGTTATTTGCATTTCATATTCACATATAATAATAGATTGAAGATAAAGTCGAATTGATTAAGTTTAGAAGTAAAAAAAATTGATATAATTGATTCACTCCCCCTCTCAGTTGTCTTGTGCATTTCAACACTTCATAAGTCATGATGTCAATATATTTCATGACCATAAGAATAAATTATTTGAGTTATTGGAAACAAAGGAATATTATCGCTCAATAATTTATAAATGTTTGATTAAAAAATCAAATTATATTATCAAGGATGCCTTAGGAAAGGATAGGAAAATTACTTGATCATGAATGGGAAGATCATGGCCTAAGGAATAGGTAAGCAAATATCTAGATTTTAAAAATGATTTGGATTTAATATGGAAACATTTTGTCTTTGATATTAGGTAAACAATATCTTCTAGGAATTAACATGATTGAATGAGGATTATTAATCAAAATTAGTACCAAATATTATTGGTAAAGTTAGATTGAGTTGAATTATGGAAAATATCCAAGGATGAAATAAATCTAAGAGTGGATGTCCTAAGATAAAGGATATTTATTCATGCAAAACTCCTAACCACTAGTAATCAAGAATTAAATGTTGCATGAAACCAAAAAATAGGTTTTTATTTATTCAAAGAATAGACTATTATTGGATATAAAAGAACCTATGTACCAATTTTTTTTGAAGATTCAGGTATGAAATGAGGAAATTAGTCTCATAGATTGGACAGTGGAATGAAATTTTTTTTTGTCGGATGAGGAACCACTATAACCCAAAAAAGATGGAGTAAGATGTTGCATGAAATGTGGCAAGATAATGTCTAGTATGCCAAGAAATGAAGACTCTTTTGAGATTCTAGAGGGGAAGTGGTAGAACACAAGACAAATCAACTTATCTATGTTGGTGAAACTAACATAATATTCTAGTGGTCATGTGAAACATCATCATATTATGAGACATTCAATTGAGTGAATGCACAATATATTATTGTAGTCGAGTAGGAAAAAGTGGTAAACCAAATATTGAATGATTTGTTAAATACATATAAGATTTTAATAGTGAGGTTTGATCCATTATATGGAAAGGAAGGTTGGAAACATCATTAGGCTGAAATAGTCTTAGAAATAGGAAAAACCTTAGACTTGATAGATTTTCAAAAGGGAGTAATAGATAAAAAAAGATCGATGAAACTTTGTCAATACAGAGCTTTACTATGAAGCAGTACATCAAAATTTGACAAGTTTTCAAGAGTAATTTTCTACTCAAGTTGGACAAACAGTCAAGAAAATTACTTTATGGATAAGGAAAATGGATGTGTAAGTGATTGGAGGTCTCGGCTTCTAAATAGTCCAAGGTATAAATACCAAAGAAGATAAAGGGACACATGGTGTAGTGTACAATGCACCAACATTCCTTATCTATTTGGATTATACAAAAGATAAATTTGTGAGCCAATAAGAACATATTTTCCAATCACTATAGTTTAGGTGTCATGTGTTATTTAGATATTATTGTACATGGGATGTACATATGAGATATTGTGAATACAAATCATAAGCTCTTTGAGAGAGTAAGTATGATTGAGGCATACATGTTTCCCTATACATTAACAAAGACACTCAAGGCGTGATCAGGAAGGGCAAGATTGCAAGGAGTGATGCTACGTAGGAAGAATGTTTGTTTTATGATTATTGCATATTTTGAGAATGACAAGAATTTTTTTTATTTGACATTATATGTATGTTAAAGTGATAAAGACCATTGAGGTCGATGATTTGCAAAGGGGGAAGCATGTTATGTCTCATCCTATTATTACTGATTTACTTTTACCTTCACAGGTAAATAGGTTGGTTAAATGTAATCAAGAGTTTTATATTCTTGCTAAAGAGTGGAATATTGAAATAGGTATTATTTGAAAGTATTGTTAAATGAAAAATCTGGATTTGAAAGATTAAATATGTTTACAATTATTGTTTAAGGAATATGCTTATATTATGATGCATGTGGATTCATTGTGAACATCTAACTACAATTACGAGTGTGCTAAGCTAGTTGTAGGGGTAGGTTCATTCCTCTAGGTCGAGGGAAAGTATCACTCAAGAGAAGTGATTGGTCAAATAACCGGTAACATGGCCTGTCTAAGCTTACACACATATAGTAGAATGCCTAAGTCTAGACATAGAAGAGGGAAGTATGTAAGTCATCCTTGGCTTGATGTGTTCGCATTAGTAAAGGTCTTGTTTACAATTGAATGGATGCTTGGGTGATGTTTATCTATTTTGAACTTAGGAGACCTTCCTTACCTTACTATGCTTGATGGTATGATTGAATGTGTATTTGGGATATTTGAATATATGGATATTTCGCCATACACATACAATGGATGTAATAGGATGTCCATATGAGTATGATGACATATGTATATATATGCATATATTTATATAAATATTTTTTATGATTTTTGTGTGAGTATAGTCACAAGCTCATAATCATTCGGATATAGAATGAATCATTTGACCATCATATTTCTCTATAATATATATATTTGTATATATACAAATACACACAAAAGTGTAAATTATTAATAGAGGAGTGTGTATATAAATATAAAAATATAATATATGTTATTTTTATTATAAGAATGTTTACTCATTTTTTTAATTTGTATATCGACTATAAATATATACTTGATACATATATAGGATAGCTTATAGTATGACACCAACATATATTTGTACATTGATAAAAAGGGTAAGTGCAAAAAGATGGGGAACCAAAAAGGGGGCTTAAGTGGCAACCATTTTTCTTAAATCGGGAAATACTGACCTTGGACATGAAATTGAGGATAGTTACACTCAAAATTTTGAGATGCAACAAAAACAAGGATAATAGTTCTTTGAATCTACTTTCTAAAATACTAATTTATTTTTAAAATGGTTGAGATTAAGGGGTTGAAAAGAGGGGCTCACAAAAATTGGTGTTATTTTTGTTAGAAAAACTTATCATAAAAACGTTTTTAGGTATGTAGCACAGTGGACATTTTTATTATTTTTTAAAAATCGCTTCAGTGAGAAATTAGCTAAAATTATGTAGTTTATGCATGTTTTTTTTGATAATTTTCCAATGAATATTTTATTTTTTACTAATTTTCAAAGTGGACACTTTCTGAAAAATTATAATTTTTTCCGTTCTACCCCTACAAATTTTGGAAGCTAATTGATTTATTTTTTCAATATGTGTAGAATGAAGTCCAGTTTCTAAAAATGTAATTTGTTTGAAATTTTGATGAGTGGTTAATTTAGAATGAAAAAAAAATGCATCAGTTTTTGCCAAAAAGAGACACACATAAAAAAAATATTATAGATCAAAGGCTTAACATTGTAAAAAATTGAAAAAAATAGATATTTAGATAGCTAAGAGAGAGCCTAACATTACCTAGGTGTTTGATTTGTTTGAAATTGAAAAACGTGCAATGTTGATGGTGAGTACAAACCTGATTATATCAAATACTGTAGAATTTACAAAAAAAGGTCTTTGGATGTTTAGAAGGCCCTCGAACCCTTTGGGTTTGTATTTCAAGGAAAATACCAAGCCCAAGTCTTAGGGATTCCCAAAGCAAGACATAATGTGAGCATGTTGTAATGTGCTTATTTTATGACTTGCTTTGTGTATGTTTGTATGTGTGTATACTTATATGTCATGTATGCATCTATGTATGAGTGTATGTATGCATGTATGTATGTATGTGGGTGATCCCACAATAGTGGTTTACAATTTTTGGCCAAACTTGACACTGCAATTATTATTTTTAACTAAATCTTCATATTTGGGAACCTATAATGGCTAAACTGTGAGGAATTTGAAGATGATGTAAACTAGAGTCTCATCAATTTTTGTTTGTAGATTATAAAAATATTTTTTTCAAAATTTTTGGAATCAGATTGCACTTTTTTTTCATCTCCCACGAAAACTGGTTTTTTTCATAAAACAACACTTTTAAAAAGTGACGCTCACCATGTACAACATAATTTTTTTGTATGAAGGATAAAATTATAATTTTTTTGAATTTAGATTTGTAACTATGTTATCTAGCACTTTAATTTGGTGTCATATTTTTTTATTGAATATTTTTTCCTTAATCAAGTTTCAAAGTCAAACCAATTGCAATTCAGACATAGGTAGACTATATACAACATAATTTTTTTTGTATGAATCGAAATTCAATTTTATTTTTTTAATGGATTAAGGACATCATTACCTAACCTTAGCGTATTTTTAAAAAATTTATTTTGATAATCAACTATTTTTCCACATGTGCAAAACAAAGAGCTTGATTTTTCGTGAAAAACCTATGTTTAATAAAACTGAAAAAACACATACATAATAAAACTAAAACATATTAAAATTATATTCGTTGGATAGATCATTCTGAGGACTACTTGATTCTAGTTGGGTTTGATAAGATTCCTCCATTTTCATCCTCAGCCTGAGCCCCGAAGTGCCAAAATTTAGGGTTTTTTTGTGTCTCAGATTGGGGATTAGGGATAAGGAGGTTCACTCGAACCCCTTTCCCATGCATTGTATTTTTTTTTTGGCAGCCAAAATTCAAAGGGGTTTAGTTGAACCCTAGTTCGAGTGAACCCCTTTTTGGTTCGGTCGAACAAGAAGGTTCGTACAAACCCCTAAAATAACTTTTGTTGCCTTGGGGTCATTTTTTGTGAGTTTTCCTTCCTCATTTGAATTGTAAAACACTATTGTGGCTTCATCTATGTCTATATGTATGTATGTATGTATGTAATATTGTATGTACATATTTACATGTATTCTTATATATATGTAATATTGTATGTTCATATGTATTATGCTTGTATGTATGAATTTATGTATGTCTTGAGAGGGAGGAAGAATTTTAGGACATAGAGAGTTGTCTAGGTAGGATGGGAGGAAAAGAGGGAGGGAGAGAACTAACAGAGATAGAGGTAGAGAGGTAGTGAGAGAGAGTCTTGAGAGACAGAGAGGGGGTGGAAGGGAGAGTCCTAAGAGAGATGGGGTGGGAGATAAAGGGTTGGAATGAAAGGGACCTAGCTAGGTATGGTGGGAGGGATAGAGGGAGAGAGAGGGGGGAGAGAGAGAGGGAGAGAAGTAGAGAGTTATTTAGGTAGGGTGCTAGAGAGAGAGTCTTGAGAGTGTGGGGGGTTAGAGGGAGAGACTTGACAGATAAGTAGTGAGAGTGAATGTGAGAGAGAGGGAGTGGGAGAGAGAGAGAGAGAGAGTGAGAGAGATGGAGTGTAGGAGTGAGAGACTTGAGAGAGGGAGAGGGTATGGGAAGGAGTGACCTGAGAGAGAGAGATAGGGTCAGCTGGAGTGAGAGGGACTTATACAGGTAGGGTGGGAGAGATAGATAGAGAGAGGGGGAGAGAGAGAGAGAGAGTTACCTAGATAGGGTGCCAGAGGGAGTGACCTGAGAGAGAGAGAGATGGTGGGAGGGAGATACCTTATAGATAGGGAGAGAGGGGGAGTGATGGAGAGGAAATGGGAGGGACATAGAGAGATATATAGAGGGAGTGAGAGTGAGTGGTAGGGATCGATTAAGTGATAGGTACGTAGAGAGTGGGAGAGGGTAGATAGGTACAATTAGAGAGTATAGGAGAAAGGGAGGGAGGAGAGGTGAGATGGATAGATATAGAGAGAGGGCTAGGACTTAAGTGTATACAATTGAGGGATTAGGGTGGAGGACCTATAGGTTTGATGGTTTAGAGTATTGAGTTAAGGGTATAGGGTTCAAGGATTAGGGTTGAGGGTAGAGGGTAGAGGGTAGAAGATTAAGGGTTTAGGGTGTAAGGGTTTAGGGTTGAGTGTTTAGATTTGAGGGTAGAAGGTTTACGGTATATGTTTGAGGGTATAAGGTTGAAGGATTAGTATTGAGGGTCAAATGTATAGGGTAGAGGGTATAGGGGTTGATGGGGGTTGAGGGTTTAAAGTATATGATAGAGGGTAGAGGGTTTAAGGGTTGAGGGATTTAGGTTGAGATTATAGGGTATAGGGTTGAGGGTCCAGTGTATAGGGTAGAGGGTATAGGGTATAGGGGTTGAGGGTTTGAGGGATTAGGGTTTAAGTGCTGGGGGTTGACTATAAATTTTAGAGGGTAGAGGTTTTAAGGGTTGAGGGATTAATGGTTTAGGGTTGAGGGATTAGGGTAAAGATTTTACTAGGGTTTAATGGTTTAAGGGTTGAGAGAATAGGGTTCAAGGTAGAGGATATTGGGTTGAGCGTAGAGGGTAGAGGATTTAAGGGTTTAGGGTTTAAGGGTTGAGAGTTTCGGGTTTTGGGTTTAGGGTTGAGTGTTTAAGGGTTTAAGGGTTGCGACATTAGGTGAGAGAGGGAGGGATGGATAGAAGGAGAGATGGAGGGAAAAGTGAGATAAAGATAAGGGGATAAGAGGAGGGAGAGAAAAAGATATATGAGGGTTAATAATCCAATGTATAGGGTAGAGCGTTGAGAATTGAGGATATAATGTTGAGGACCTATAGGGTTAATGGTTTAGGATATTAGGTTGAGGGTATAGGGTTGAGTGATTAGGGTTGAGGATAAAGGTAGTTGGTTGAGGGTAGAGAGTAGATGGTAGAAGGTTTAAAGGTTTATGGTTTAATGGTTTAGGGTTGAGGGTTTATGGCTGAGGGTAGAGTGTTTAGGGTATAGGTTTTTGGGTATATGGTCAAAGGATTTGGGTTGAGGGTACAATTTGTAGGGTAGAGGGTATAAGGGTTAAGGGTTTAGGGTTTAAGGGTTGAGGGTTGAGGGACAAAGTGTTAAGGGTTCAGAATTGAGGGTTGATGGTTTAATGTATAGGGTAGAGGGTAGAGGGTTTAAGGGTTTAGGGTTTAAGGGTCGAGGATTGAGGATTTAAGGTTGATGGTTGAGGGTTGAGGGATTATGGTTGACAGTCCAATGTATAGGGTATAGGGTATATGGGTTGAGGTATTAGGATTTGAGGGCTGACGGTTAAGGGTTGAGGGTTGAGGGTTCAAGGTTTAGGGTAGAGGGTAGAGGGTCTAAGAGTTGAGTTATTATTGTTTGAGGGTACAGGGTTAAGGGGTTAGGGTTGAGGGTAGAGGGTATTAGGTTGAGGGTATAGCGTAGAGGGTTTAAGGGTTTAGGTTTTAAGGGTTGAGGGTCAAGGGTTTAGGTTTTAGGGTTGAGTGTTTAACGATTTAAGGGTTGAGGGTATATGGTTGAGGTATTATGGTAGAGATGGAGGGACAGATGGAAGGAGAGATGAAGGAAGAAGTGTAATAGAGAGAATGAGAAAAGAGGAGGGAGGGAACAAGGCATATGAGGGTTGAGGATCCAATGTATATGGTAGAGGGTTGAGAATTGAGGGTATAGGGTTGAGGAAATATAGGGTTTATGGATTAGGGTATTGGGTTGAGGGTATAAGGTTGAGGTATTAGGTTTGATGCTAGAGGGTATTAGGCTGAGGCTAGAGGGTATATGGTTTAAGGGTTTAGGGTTTAGGGTTAAGGGTTTATGTTAGATGGTTTAGGGTATATATTTGAGGGTATATGGTTGAAGGATTAGGGTTGAGGGTCCAATGTATAGGGTAGAGTATATAGGGTTTTAGGGTTTCAGGTTTAAGGGTTCATTTAGGGCTTATGGTTTGAGGGTTGAGGTTTTAATGTTGTAGTGTAATAAAATGCATTCCCTTGCATGTGCACACTTGTTTGGGCCCACCTTGCTTTAGTTATCCTCATTTTTGGCTTAATTGGTCCTATTTTTCATCCATAAGCCCTATGAATTACATTTTTTTTCTCATTAATCTCGACATTCTCCACTGCATAAATGATAATCTAATGTTCTAATCTATGTGTCCATGATTTTCAAGTCGGGACTAAAATGCCACCTAGGGCATCTTTGTCCCCCAAAGGTCTCAGGACCCTAATTTTAATGGCTTGGGAATAAGAAACCACCTAAGGCATCTTAGTCCTCCTTGAGTTGTATTCTAGATTTAGTTTTAACTTTTGGTGAGATTTAGCCTCCTTTATTTAATGAATTCATATATCAACTTGGTGTGATATAATTTTAGGATATTAAGCATAAGTAAGTATAAATACAAGGTTCATTCATTCATTTGAATCCAATTATTTTGTGAAAGCATTCATAATATCAAATTGTGTTCACAAGATTATTCAATAGAAATTTATCAAGTATTTGGAGCCATCATCAAGATTCAAAAATCATATCGAAGAGATTCTTGCATCATGTGTGTTGTTCTGCTAACACTTGTGATTTAGGGTTTGTGATTTGAGCAAGTGTCTCAATTAAGATCATCATAATTCAAGAAAGATTCAAGAACCACATCCATTGTATCCATTTTACACAAGTTTGTATACTTCACAAGGGTTTGGTGAGTTGTAGCATTGCATGTTTTTCATTCACCATTTCCCTTCATTACTTTATTTTATTTCAAGGTTTAATTACCAACAAAGGGTTTGACCAAGGAAAACCCCCATTCAATAACAAACAACAAGATTTCCCCATATTTTGTATTTGTGATTGCAGGTTTAGGGTGAAGTATTGAAGACCATTTGGAGTGAAAAATTGTAAAGGTTCAAAGTTGCATTAGAAAGTTGTAATCTTCACAAAAAACTCATCTACAAGTAAAATCTAAAAGTTTCAGAGCCTAAGATCTGAGAAGAAGCAAGTGCATACCTTGCAGCTCAAGATCACATTCAAAGTTTTTAGAAATTAAAAAAGATACTAATATGCCACCTTGGGTGTCTTAGTCCTCACATGAATATTTTTCATAGATTCCTTCAAATCTTGTTTCAACATCCGAAGATTTTGTATTTTACCCAAAAAATAGTAGTAGGACTAATATGCCACTCTGGGCATCTTAGTCCTCCATAACACATTTTGGAAACTTCTTTGGATTTTAAAATTCCTCATAACATGTCCAAACTCCCCAAGTACATATATCATATCTCTTTATTTCATAATTTCATTATTTTCATATTGCATTTATCTTGCATAACTAGGTTTTTTAGGTTGAGTTTTCATTTGTCTTTTCCAAGCATTTGCTCAGTGGTGAAATCCTTAAAGCTATAATAAAAACCTCCTCGGTCCTCCTCATTGTGAATTGATTTTCCTTGTGAGGTTGCTAGTCAATCCAATTAGGACTCCTATGACATATTTGAGTGATTTGTGGGAAAAGGGAGTGACATTTTTATATGTCCCCTTTTTCTTATTAATCATTTTGGTGAGCTCAAAATTTTTGAGCATTCACTTTCCTATTTGGAGTCAATTAAATTCCTAGATCTAGGTTGCATTAATTCTTGTATTGCATCTTGCATTAGCAAAATTGCATCTAGGGTTTTTATATTTAGTGGAATTGCATCAAGGGTTTCTTATATTTGCATTAGTGAAAGTAAATATATGTTGTAGTTTTATTTTCTTGCATTATTTAATCTCATTGAAAAAAATGAAAAGTGCATTATTCATCCTCTTGATTGCATTTAGGAACATTATTATTGCATTGAATTTCTTGTTCCTAGTCATTTTTTCTTGCACTCATTTGCATAGTTTTCTATTTCTAAACATTAGTACCCTGAACATGCAATTTGGAAACATTGTAAAAATCTTGAAATTTTCTATTTTTTTGTAAAAAAAAATCCCTTAGGACAAACAATCACTTCCTAGAATCTTAGCCCCTCTCTAATTTTTTACCTCAGAATCCTATCTAAGTTGATTATCTTTGAAAAACAAGGATATACAATTGAGGGGGGGGGGTGGGGGGGTAAATCATTTGTTACATAAATTAAACTTATTCAACCTTAATCAACATTTAATAACATATCTGATAATTAACAGTGCAAGCATAAATCAACAACACATCAGAAACACGTGAAGCTCACCAAGATTTTATATGTGGAAACCCTATTAGGGGAAAAACCAGGATGGATGTTAGTCCATGATATTGTACCTTGTTATAAGTATAGTGAAAAATGAATAAGGAATGCACATGAATTTAGGCACACTACCTAGAGCTAACCACTCAAAGGGAAGGATCACTACCTTCCATAAGACAATAATATTAAATCCATTTGATAAGGTTGAGCTGAGAGATTAGCTCCTTCAAAAGCTTGATGATAGTTCTGATTAGGAACAAAAACACTTCTTCACACTCTACTCTACATTCAGATGATCTCATATTTATTCATGCATATATTCCATGAACTTCACACACACACACACACTCATACACACACCAAAATTAAGAAAACAATCAGTCTTATATATCCGCTACATGGATTTACATCAACAACTCTATTAGCCACAAATAAAGAATAAATGAATTACAAATTGTCAGTGTGAATACATAAAAAAATATTAATGCACACCAACTTAAGTCAATAACAACATACTTAGGACCTAAATCAACATCCTCAAACTTTCCAAATAATACAAGATTAATCCATAACGATCCACAACAAGCTACCATCATCCTGTCGACCAAGAACATGAAAAATCAAACACATAAAGAAACACCCTCAATCAAGAACATGATGATCAATGCGGATGTACCACCTTTATAGAGAATGATATAGAAACATCATTGAAAATATCAATAACATACACAACAAATCAATTGATCAAAATTTCCATCTCATCTTCTAGAAACACTTGCTATAGTAACTGGATAACTATAAGAACACAAAACATCATAACTTTCTCAATTCTTGATGTGTGCCACTAAAAATTTTAGACAACATACTAGATAGGCTCAAAAAAAAATGCATTAATGTGTACCTATTTTATATCAACTTACACAACTTTCCACCATTCTGATCATCTCAGCTTCATAGAATGCTTGCAATATAATTATTATAATTTTCTCAATCTCCTTGACATATACAACCTTTAGAATCATCAATGCTAATAGTGTTGACATCAATGAAAACCAAATATCAACAACAAAACCACAAGATCCAACAATCTCCCCCTTTTACATTGATGGAAACACATGATGTTAAAATAATACCATTAGCACGACTAGCTCTTCACAGAATACTCTTATCTTCATCACATAACTCTTATCCCCCTTTATTCAAGAATTTTTCACATTATTCTTCTGCCCCTTAGACATCAATGGAAAAAGTACACATGCTTTGATCCACATATCATTTGAATCATCTAACTACTCCCTCTAAGTAGCATCCACCACTACATCAATCTGAAACAAGATCTGACTATAAGTCCATGGATTGATGCAAAGACTTGCATCTTAGTTCGGATTAGGAGGATAAATTACCCCTAAATTGCCTTTGAGATACTCAAAATTATCCTTAGGCACTAGTTTAGTAAAGATATCTTCATTTCATTCCTTTGTAGGTAGATATTCCAATTGACCTCTTTATTACTTACTTTGTCTCTCAAAATGTGATACTTGATAGATATATGTTTTTTCTTCGAATGTAGCATCGAATTCTTGGAAATTTTTATGGCACTTGAATTGTCATAAAATATAGCAATAGGCTTATTATACTCAACTCTAATATCTATGAACATCTACTTCATCTGCAACACTTGAGTACAATTTTTTGCAACAACAATATGCTATGCCTCAGCAGTAGATAAGGAAATGGAATTCTTCTTTTCACTTAGCCAAGACACCAACTTCTTGCCCAAGAAGAATGCACCACCACTTGTACTTTTCTTACCATTAACATTGCCTTCCCAATCTACATTTTTAAAGGAATTTAGAGTAAGATCATCTTCCTTGAGATACCGAAAACCAAAATCAGCTTTTCCTTTGAAGTATCTAAAAATTCTCTTTATTGTAGTCACATGTGATTCCTTTGGATCAAAATTATATCTAGCAACCATGCACACAATATTCATAATGTCTAGTCTAGTCTAAGTTAAATATAGAAATCCACCAATCATTGACCTATATCTTTTTTTATTTTCCTTAGGAGAATCATCATTTTGTGTTAGCTTGCATCCGGTTACCATAGGTGTACCAACTAGCTTTGAGTCCTCCATGCACCAAACTTTCTCAGTAACTCTCTTACATATTTGGACTGAGATATGAAAATTCCATCATTTAACTGAGTTAATTACAATCCTAAAAAGAATTTCAGCTCTCCTATCATTGATATCTCAAATTCACTTTTGATTTCATTAGAAAACATCATGCATAAGTTATCATCACCTTCAAAAATAATGCCATCAATAAAGAATTCAATTATCAATTCTTTATCTTGATCCAACTGAAAATGTAGATTGTTGTCAGTAGTACCTTTATTGAATCCAATATTCAACAAGTATTTTTCTAGTCTAGCATACTAGGCTCTAGGTGATTTATTGGGTCCATATAAAGATTAACTGAATCGGAAAACCATATCTTTTTCATCAGTTAGTTGAAATCCATCTGGTTGTTCAATATGTACCTCTTCTTTTAATTCACCATTCAGAAATTTTGACTTCACATCCATTTGATAGACTTTGTAATTCTTGAAAGTAGCATAAGCAAGAAACAACCTTACAACTTCAATTCTAGCAATAGGGGAAAAGGTTTCTTCAAAATAAATACCTTCCATATGTCAGTATCCTTTACAAACCAATGTTGCTTTATTCCTGATCACTTCACCTTGTTCATTCATCTTATTCTGAAAGACCTATTTGGGGGTATGTGTAGGATCATGATGGGACACAAAGTGGTGATAAGTAAGTTATATGATGGCCTATGTGGTTGATGACTTTTTTTTTAACCCAAAATTGATGAAACAAAAAAGGTTTTTAAAGGAGATTCACATCTTTCCACCAATATAAATTATGCTTTACTTTGAATTTAATAAATAATTATTATTCATTTTCTATTTGAATTACAACAAAAGTCCTAATTGATGGGTTGATTGAAAAAAAAAATTATAGCTTTCAAACAGTATCACATTTTTTGAATCCAAAACATGTGTTGCATGCTATGCTTCACATACTATAAAAAAAAAATTAAATTAAATTGAATTTCATGAAGTTTTGACCAAGTTAAGGTGGTCAAACATACGAGTTTTTTATATTTTTTCAAAGTTGTAATAAAAAGTTCAGAATTAATTTTTTACATGGAAAAAAATTACAAAAAAATATGCATCACATTGGGAGATAAGTCCTCTAATTATATCTAAAATCTTATAATATTATCATTTTATTATGGTTAGGGTGGTTAGATAGACACATACTTCTTATTTTTTCGCTAAAATCTAAGTACTAGTGCATTTAAATTTCAAATTTTCACCAAATAGATATATTATTTTAAATAAACTTAATATTTTAAAAAGATTCAATTTTCTACAGATTTTATTCTTACATATTTTTCAAATAATATAGATAACTTGATCAAATTTTTACTTCAAGTTGCCTAACTCTGATTTTCTAAATTTTTATCACCACTTAAGGGCCTATTTTTTCCATGATGATCCTGCACATACCCTTGGTTCCAATCACATTTTAGTCTTGATGTCTAGGAACAAGAATCCATGGTGGACCAAAAAGTGGCAATATGATGGGTATGTGGCTGACGAATTTTTTTTTACCCAAAATTGATGAAACGAAAAGGGTTTTTAAAGGAGATTCTCATCTTTCCACCAATATAATTATTCTTTAATTTTAATTTAATAAATAATTATTATGCATTCTCTATTGAATTACGACTAAATTCCTAATTTTTAGTGTGATTGAAAAATATCTATAGCTTTCAAGTTACGGTATCATATTTTTTGAATCCAAAGAATGTGTCACATTCTATGCTTCACATACTGTAAGATTAAAAATAAAAAAATGAATTTCATGAAGTTTTGACCAAGCTGAGGTGGTTAGACATACGAGTCTTTATATTTTATAAAATTTGTCATAAAAAAATTATAATTAATTATTTACCTGGAATAAAATTACAAAACAATATGCATTACATCGGGACATGAGTCCTATACTTATATCTAAATATTATAATAAAATATTATCATTTTAGTGTGGTTAATTTGGTCAGACAGACACCTACTTCTCATTTTTTCCCTGAAATTGAAGTACTACTATATTGAAATTTTAAATTTTCACCATTTGAATAGATTTTATTTTTTTGTAAATAAACCTAGTAATTTAGAAAGTACATTCAATTCTATACAAATTCTATTCTTACATATTTTTGAAATAATATAGATAACTTATTCAAATTTTTATGTCAAGTTGCCTAACTCTGATTTTTTTGAATTTGCCACTTAAGGGCCTATTTTATCCATGATGATCCTGTACATACCCCCATGTATCATTTTTCTCTATTTGCATCAGTTCTTCCTTCATTGCTTCCATCCAATATTCATCTTTACATGCTTCACTTACATTGCTAGGCTCAGTCTTCGATATCAGATAATATTCCTCTACAATTCTTCTTCTAGTTTACACACCTTTTTTCTTGTCTCCTATGATCTAACTTTCAAAATGACTTCACTTTATGTACCTTGGAATTTTGGGTTGTTCTTCTCTTTCTTTTGTATTTCCACTATCTTCTCCTTCATGATTTTCTTGATTCTTTGTCTATGCATTCTTTCCATTAGATCAATAATGTTTTCTTGGTCATTTGAATCATATCCACAATACCTCGATGATTTGTCAATATCCTCATCCACTATGACATTTACACTTTCAACCATCTTCTTGAATGTTTTATTGTAGCACAAATAGGCTTTGCTCTTAGTAGAGTAACCCAGAAAGATTCCTTCACCACTTCTAGGTTGAAAATTTCCTATATCTTCATGTCTTTTGATATAACATCTACTTCAAAATAGTTTTAAATATTTAATAGTATTCTTATAACCAAACCATAGATCAAAAGGGGTCTTAGTAGAATTACTATTGACATTCACCTAATTGATAGTATACACAACATTGCTTATAGCTTCTCTCTAATAGATATGAGGAATATTAACTTCCAACATCATAGTTTTGACAACATCTAAAATTGTTTTGTTCTTTCTATCAACAACTCCATTCTCGTGTGGGGTTTGGGGAGTAGATAACTGTATTTTCATTCCATTCTTTTCACAAAATGAATTCAACTCTCGGGAAGTGAAATTACCACCTCTATCTGATCTCAAACATTTGATCTTCAAACCTATCTCATTCTCTAACGCCACATTTTTTCTCTTAAGAAAGCAACCCATACCATTCTAGAATAATCATCAATAAGCAACATAGAGTACATTTTTCCTTGTAGACTTATGATTCTATATGGACCACATAGATCATTATGTACCAAATCTAATACTCCATTGGAATGATGTTTTTTTCAATGAAATGAAATTTTTGTCTCCTTTCCCATTTGATATTCCTTGCATATAGTGTTAGTAGGCTTCACTAATTTATGTAGATCTCCAACTGCTTGTCTGGATCTTATTTTGACAATGTTATCAAAATTCACATGACATAGCCTTTTATGCCATAACCAACTTACATCAACTTGAGAAATCAAAAACCTTTCACTAGTAGCATTTAAGTGAAAAATATATTACATCTTGTCTTTGTACATGAAGCAATCACATTTCTCGAGCTTCCCAATATCCTACATTTACCATCTTTGAACTGAAGATTGTAACCTTTGTCAACCATCTGTCGAACACTCAAAAAAAAATTCTTCAAACCTTCAATATATAGGACATCATTAGTATTGCATTTACCACCAAGAGAAATAGTGCCTCTGCCACAAATCACACCAACATTGTTATCTCCAAATCTTACAACACTACCATCATATTGTTCCAAGCTTAGAAACTTAATTTTTTCACCATAAATATGATGTGAGCATCTGTTATCAATCAACCACTCATCCTTCTCATCAATTTTGGTTGTAAGATATTTATGAATATTTTTATTACTAGCTTATTCAATGGACATCAAACCATTTTCCTTGATAGCAATGAACACCCATTCATCTTCATTTCTAATTTCTTTATTAGATTCATCATCAATAACACCTTCTTTAGCATAATAACATTTGTTTTGAAATCTAGTATTTTTCAGGTTTATACTTCAAAAATCCTTCAAGACACCTTGATGAAAAATGACCCATCTTACTACAAGATAAACATTTAATATGCAACTTTCCTTTGTACTTACCTTATCCTCTAGCTTCTCTTTTGACAATCAGTGCTTCCAGCTCTTCTAGCTCTCTTTCTTCATCTTCAATTAGTTTCATTTCATCTTCATACTTGAATTTTTTCATGGAACTCTCTCCCAGATCATATCTTTGTTGTATTTTTTTGGATACAGTAGCTTTGAATGCATACTATCTTAGGAGAAGATTCACCAAATTCACTCAACTCAAAGATAGCAAGTTTTCCAATCAACATTTCTCTTGTCACATTTATTACTATCCCGATCTCTTCAATAGGATGAGCTTTTCTTTTGTAAGAAGTAGGCACAAATCTGAGTATTTTAGCCACAATCTCATCTTATTCCAAGATTCCACCGTGACATATAATGCCCGTCACTAGTTCATTTACCTTTTGTGTGAAAGAAAAAAAAATTCCATCTTCACTCATCTTCATGTTCTCCCCACCTACCTTTCAGAATTTGTAGCTTAGCAACTTTCACTAGTGCATCTCCTTCATACAATGTTGCCAACTTTATCTAGATCTCATGTGGAGTCTTCAAACCTATCACATTTATAATCATTGAATCTATCAAAGCACTTTGCAATGCTTTTATAGCCCTGATATTAATTTCTATTTCTTTGATCTTATCAACAATAGAGGGACTATTTTGAAGAATAGTATATGCATTCATTGTAATCTTCCAAAAAGGATCACCATTGCACTTCAAATGAAACTCCATTCCGAGTTTCCACAAACAGTAGTTTGTACTCTCAAATCTAGGTCTATCCTTCTTGTATGATGCCATCTCGGATTACGTCAAGCTGTTAAAATTCTTGAGATGAACTAGCTCTGATACCAATTGTTCGAAAAACAAGGATAGGAAACTAAGAAAAGTTTTGAGGACAACAAAAAGAATCCCAAAAGATTCCCTATCCTCCATACTAGTTTAATTAGGCTTATTATAGATTATCTGCATGAGCATGCCCCTACTATCTCGAAAGCCAACCCAGATGTTGATAGTGAGGATACGGAGCCCAGTGGCTCGGATTATATGCCTAACCCTAAACTTGGACCAAATGACCCTAGTCTGCATGCTGGACCTTCTAGGAACCCAGGTAAAATCCGGGGTACGCTTGAGCCCATCCATCTTCATCCTAAGAACAACCCTGCTGGTAAGTCCACCCAGGCTAAAAGCCTTGTCTCTAACTCTGAAGAGTCCTCTGAGCTAGAGGAAGCCGCTACCAATACTTCTGAGCATTGTGTGGGCCCTGCTCTTGACTTATAGAATGCCGACAACTCCCCTGTTAATACTGGTAAAGAGCCATCCCTAGATTTTCTTTATATGGCTAAAACCAATTTTGAATCCCACTCTAAAATCTTGGACTAGACTTTCTTAGAAATTAATGAGCTTAAAATTAAAAACTGGGCTTTGCAAAGCAAAATTGAGGAAACGGAAGTTAAGATTGCGGATTTGGGTAATAAAGATGCGGTGCACAACAACAGTATTACTAATAATGATGTTGAGGGCTTAAGGATTAACATCAAAACCATTGCAGAACAAAATAACAGAATAGCAAGACACAATGCTATAATAATCAATGCAATGACTGAAAAACTTGACAAAGCCCAGCAGGGTTCCTTGGGGGTTGATCTTGAAGACGCTGAAGATAAAAGCCAGGATACGAATGGAGGTATTTCTAGAAGAACCCATGCTAATTTGAAGCGAAAGGCCCCCCTAACCCCGAAAATGGTGCAAACATTCAAAGAGGGGGTTATTGATATGCAGGCTTTGGAGGCAGAGACTGAGACTGTCCTTCGGTCTCTGAAGTAATCCTGTGTTCTTTTGCTATCTTTTTCTTTCTGACCCTCTTGGTCTTTTTTGTCTATTTGCTGCTGTTTTTTGTTGGGCAGTTGTATTTTTTTGGTGGACCAATGGTGGTCTTTTCTCTATCTTGTAAACTTCATGGTTTCAGATCCCTGTAAAACCCGTTTTACCCTTTATCAAAAACATTGCAAGAATAAATGAAAAACACATCAGAAATACATGAAAACCAATGTTTTATACATGGAAACCCTGTTAGGGGAAAAACCACAGTGGATGTTAGTCCAGAAGATTATACCCTATTAGAAGTATGATGAAAAATTAATAAGGAATACACATGCATTTAGGCACACTGCCTAGAGCTCACCACTCAAAGCTAAGGCTCAATGCATTATATAAGACAATTAGATAAAATCCATCTGATTAGGTTGAACTGCAAGATTAGCTTCATCAAAATATTGATGATAGTTTTGGTTAGGCACAAAAACAATTCTTCACACTTTGCTCAAACTTCCCCACACTTTTCTCTCCATTCAGATGATCTGATATTTATTCACACATATCCTGCATTCACTTCACAAACACACACTCACACACACACCAAAATAAAGAAAAAAATCATTCCTATATATCTTCTACATGGATTTACATCCACAAATTTGTTGGCCACAAATAAATAATAAATGAATTACGAATTGTTAGCCTCAATACATGAAAAAATCTTAATGTGCACCAACCTAATTTGGTCATGACATAGTGAGGACCAAAATCAACATCCTTGAACATGCCAAATTATACAAGATTAACGATGGGGAGTGCTATCCTTCAAGAGAAATCTTGCTCTTCCCAAGACCTATTCTTTGATCTTCCTAGGGTATTCCACTCTACCCTACTTAGGGATCTCTCCTAAACCCCTCCCACTTCATAAGACTCTCCACCAATTTCAAATTCTTCACCTTCTCTCTCAATTCACCACTAAGCTTCCTTGGGCTCAATTTTGCCACAAAGCTCCCAAACCTTTCTTGGGTCTTGGAATAGGTCTGCCAACTATTCCTAGGGTGATCTTGCTCCACTCTAATACTTCTTGTAGGATTATTTCTTCATTTACCCAACGAATTCAAGAAAAACCCAATTTTAGGCCTTGTAGCCTTTTTGCCCCTTTTAGGTCTCCTAGAACCCCTTTTTTTGGATTTTCTCAAAAACGGCCTTAACAACCCCCAAATATTTTTGGATGTTCCTTCTATTAGTACCCTAGGATTCAAGATTTACCAGGTGTAAGGTTATGCAAGTGTCCATACATAGGACTGTCCTTATACCCCCTAATTTTAAGGGTTTCTACGGTTCTAACTCCTTTTTCCAACTTTAAGGGATTCAATGACCTTCCCAACTCTCATCATTTCTAACACATGTCTGGAATACATTTTTCCAAACTACCATGCTCTTGATTGGCTCAAACCAATCCGTTTATCAGCTTTCTTTACTGCTGTCCTCTCCAAACCACTAGGTAGAATGCACTTGCACTCGCCTAGTGTTTGATGAATTCAACTCTTCCCCTGCAAACCAAGACTCAACACACCATATTTAAACTATGAAAAAATTCCCCTACTTTATTCCAAGTGGCCATGGTAGCCTTGCCATGGGAATTCAAGTGGGGATCATTATTTACAAAAACTGGCCTTAACCGACAGTGTAACCAAGAACATGAAAACTTGCAAAATTACAACGAATTGAATTAAATGGATAATCTAATGCTTCACATAGTAATTAAATGACACAAAATCAAGACTAAAAGCATTAGATGAGTCCTCTCAATCCATTCTTGATTGGATGAAGGCTCAAACACAAAAAATCACTTAAAAGTTGTTGAATTCCAATCACAAAATATGCTCTCCAAGTCTCAATTCATGAAAATCAACTTCCAACTCAGGTATTAGGGTTTGGATGACATTATATACCTTTTTCCCATGTGATAGGACCCTTGGGTTGGACTTAGAACATCATTAATGCCTTTTTTTCATTTTTAGGCCAAATTCCTAAGACAACCTTGTCTAGTTTTGCCTAATTTTATCATTCAGAATTTTCCAAACCTCCAAGTTCTAAACCAACCTAAGTTTGCAACTAAACAACATGAATTATACCTTGGTGTTTGGCTAGAACCACCTATAAGCCAAAATTTCCAATATTTTCCAAAAGCCCTTTATGGTCCTCCTGCACCATTCTCCCCCTACAACAAAGAAGTTAAGGAACCTGTGGTGTCAAGAGCTCCTCACTAATTACATGCTTCTGAAAGTCACTCTCTTCTATCTAGGTAGCTTTTGACTCTGGTTGATTTTTCCACTTCACTAGGTGCTCCTTGTATGTCTTGTGCCTAGTCTTCTTCACCCTTGAGTCTAAAATCATGTGCACTTGTGGTCTGATCTGATCAGGTACCTTGAGTGCTTCCACATCCTTGTTTATCTCAGAATTGTACCATTCTTCATCCATTTCTGGTCCTTTATACTTCACCAAGTCTTTCAAATTGAAGATAGGAGAAATAGACATCCCCTTGGGTAACTCCACCTTGTAAGCATTTGATCCATACTTAGACAATACTTTACATGGCCCTATCCTCTTCATCTGCAACTTGCTTGGTATGTCTTTCTATAACCTTGCCTTGTTCAAGTATACCATCACCATATCACCTATCTCAAATTGTAATTCTCTTCTCCCTTCATCTCTTTTAGCCTTCAACTTTTGATTAGCCTCTATCAATTTCTTCCTTACCTACTCATGAACCTCTCTCATTGACTGAGAAAAATCATTAGCATGACCATTGATTCCTTCATAACCTTTCAGATCTCTAAGCTCAAGTACACCCCTTGGATGTAAACCATAGACTATCTCAAATGGACTCTTACTCGTAGTCCTATTTGTGCTATCATTATAAGAAAATTCTACTTGTGGAATCACTTGCTCCCATCCTTGTCCATATTACTTTGTTAAGCATCTCAACAAGTTCCCAAGTACCCTATTGATCACCTCTATCTGTCCATCCGTTTGGGGATGATATGCTGAGCTATGAGACAAGTTGGTTCCTAGCCTCTTGCAAAGAGTTTTCCAAAAGTGTCCCATAAACTTCACATCTCTGTCTGCAACTATGCTCCTTGGAAACCCATGCATCCTCACTATCTCCTTGAAGAGTACGTGTGCAATCTAACTGGCATCATGTGTCTTGCATGGAATAAAATGGCTCATCTTGCTAAATCTGTCCACTACCACAAACAAACTATCAAAACCAGTTGGTGTCCTAGGTAGCCCTACTATGAAGTCCATGCTTATGCATTCCCACGATCTACTTGGGATGGGTAATGGCTGATAAAGATCTGCATTGCTTGATGTTTCCTTTTCCTTTTGACATACTCCACATTGTTCAACATACCTGGTTGATCCCACAATAGTTGTTTACAATTTTTGGCCAAACTGGATACTGAAATTATTATTTTTAACTAAATCTTCACATTCGGGCACCTATAGTGGCTAAACCATGAGGAATTTGAAGATGATGCAAACAAGAGTCTCATCACATTTTTTCTGTAGATTCTAAAAAATATTTTTTTCAAAAATTTTGGAATAAGATTGCACTTCTTTTTCCATCTCCCACAAAAGCTGGTTTTTTCAGAAAACAACATTTTTGAAAAAAGATGCTCACCGTATACAACATAAATTTTTTTGTATGAAGGATAAAATTCTGATTTTTTCGAATTTAGATTTGTAACTACGATATCTAGCACTTTTATTTTTTCTCATAGTTCTTTATTGAATATTTTTTCCTTAATAGAGTTTCAAAGTCAAACCAATTGCAATTCACAAATAGGCGGACTGTATACAACGTAACTTTTTTGGTATGTATCGAAATTCATTTTTTTTTTTTAATGGATTAAAGACATCAATACCCAGAACTAACATATTTTAAAAATATATATTTTGATAATTTTCTATTTTTCCATATGTGCAAAATAGAGAGATTGATTTTCAATGAAAAATCTATGTTTAACAAAACATAATAAAACAAAAACATATTAAAATTATATTTGTGGGATAGCTCATTTCTAGAAATACCATAATAATTTGAAATAAACTTTAAATGAATTCATTTGATCCCCCAAAAGGTAAATGAAAAGTGATTTTTTATCAACATTTTGATAGGTGTAAAGGAGACTCATTTATAGGTATGGTTTAAAACTAGCGAGGTTCTGTCCAAGGGGGTTTGATCTAAGGTGGTTTGATCAAACCCTCTTCAATTGGAATCCTTAAAATGGAACATTTAAAGGATGAAATCATTATATTTTCTAAAAATATGTGATTTCAGCAAAAATTAGTTCCTCTTAGAAATTGTAAACCAGTTTTGTGGGATCACCCACCTTCTTACATCTCTTTGCATTTTAGGCCACCAATAGAACCTCTCCACTAAGTCTAGTGTCTTGTTCAAAAAGAAGTGACCACTCAAAATACCATTATGCTTTTCTTGGATTACATTCTCCCTCATGGAACCTCTAGGAACACACAATTTCTTTCCCCTAAACAATAAACCATTTTGCAAGGTGTAATCAGCATACTCAATGTGAAAATGGTTCTAAAAATTAGTACATACCTTGTATATTTCTAAGAAATCAGAATCTCCTTCATATAGATATTTAAATCCTTCAACCCCTATGATTTGTAGCTGTATCTCTTGGACAGTAAGCAACCTCCTACTAAGAGCATCAAAAACCTTGTTGTTAACCCCCTTCTTATGCTTGATGGTAAAGGTGTATGACTACAAAAACTCCATCCAGTTGATATGCCTCAAGTTGAGCTTCTCTTGGGTGTTGATGTAACTTAAGGCCTGATTATCAGTGTATACCACAAATTCCTTTGGCAATAGATAGTGCCTCCACTTCTTAAGATCCTGCACCAAAGCATATATAGCTCTGTCATAGGATGAGTACCTAGACTTTGCTTCATTCAGCCTTTCACTAAAGAATGCCACCGACCTTTCTTCTTGGCTTAGAACAGCCCCAACTGCTATGTTACTTGCATCACATTCCACTATGAATGGTTTGTCAAAGCTTGGTAGAACTAGGATAGGTTGGGTAGCTATCTCCCTCTTCAACCTTTCAAATCCTTCATTGGCTTCTTTGGTCCACACAAACTTATTTTTCAGTCCTCCCTTGATGGTGTCAAGAACCGGTGCACAAATTTCACTAAACCTTCTCACAAACTTCCTATAGAATTGTGCCAATCCATGGAAACTCCTAAATTTTTTCCTTGTCTTGGGAGTAGGCCAACTAAGAATGGCTTCAACCTTGCTCTTGTCCATTTTCAAGTTCCCTTGAGACACTACAAATCCTAGGTAAACTAACTCTTGCTTCATGAACTCACTTTTCTCAAGATTTATGGTGAGCTTCTCCTCTTGAAGTTTCTTCAAAACAAGTTCTAGGTGCTTCATATGTTCTTCTTTTATTTCGCTAAAGATGAGGATATCATCTAGGTTGACAACCACAGAAACTCCTATAAATTCCTTCAAGACCTCATTCATCACCCTCATAAAAGTGCTAGGTGCATTTGTAAGCCCAGATGGCATTACTAACCACTCATATAACCCCTCTGTAGTTTTAAAAGTTGACTTCCATTCATCTCCCTCTTTCATTCTAATATGATAATAACCACTTTTCAAATCATTTTTGGAATAGTACTTAGCACCCCCTAAACAGTCCATTAAATCTTCTATCCTAGGAATAGGAAACCTATATCTAATGGTTATCCAATTTATTTCCCTAGAATCAGTACACATTTTCCACTTATCTCCCTTTTTAGGTGCCAACACAACTGGAACAACACATGGACTTATGCTCGTTCTCATCAGCCCTTGGTCTAAAAGTTCTTGAACTTGCCTTGCTATCTCTTTGTTCTGATCTGGTGTCATCTTGTATGCAACCTTGTTAGGTAGTGTTGCTCCTTGTATAAATTATATCTAATGATTGATTGCTCTCTTAGGTGGTAGTGTATCTAGTGTACCTTCACAAATAATGTCCCTAAACTGATCCAATAATTGCTTCACTTTTGTTGCCATAGGTAGCTAATTAGGTGACTATTCTTCCTTTGGCTTTAACATAATTGCATAGACAATTCCTTCCTCCTCCTTGATGTCTTTTAGGAACTCCTTTCCACTCATCAAAAGGACATGAGTTTTTGCCTTTACCACTGTGTTTTCTTCTAACAAAGACTGAATTTTATAAGTCACTCCATCCTTCTTGAATGAGTACTTATTCTCCTTGCCATGGTGTACTGCCTCCCTGTCATATTGCCATGGTCTGGCAAGCAGCAAATGGCATGCGTCCATTGGTAACACATCACATAGTATCGTGTCTTGATAATTTCCTATAGTAAACTCAACCCAAACTTATTCATTGACTAGTATATTTTGCCCCTTGTTCAACCAAGTAACCTTGTAAGGACACACATGGGGTATCTTGATGAGTTTCAACTTTTGTACTACCTCCTCTGAGATGACATTATCACTAGACCCTAATTCTATGATGACCTTTCCAACCTTACCTAATATCTTACACTTGACTCTAAAAAGAGCTCTCCTTTGTTTGTATTCATCCTCGATAGGTGCTTTGATCAAAATCCTCCTTAACATGAGATTCTCTCCTTTCTCTGAATCTAGACTCACCTCTGAATGTTTAGAGCAGTCCTCTTCTTGAACATAGTTGATCTTCCTCTCACCTTGTGAAGATGTTGGCTTGTCAGGATACCTATAAGCCGAATGACCCAATTGTCCACAAATGTAGTATTTCATGGAAGCAAAATGAGACCTTCTCCCAAAGCCTCCTGATCTTCCTCTTCCTCCATTGTTTGAGCTTCTACCTTTGTAACCCCTTCTAATATTTGACTCATGGGATTTTTCTCCAACCTTAGCATCACCTTGCCCTCTATTCTCATGGCTTATTCCACCAAAACCTCCTCTTTGTCCACCTCTAGAGTCTCTACCTCTTCCTTTACCTCTACTATTGGAATCTTGTTTCTTTTTCAATTTCTCTTCCAAGTTAATAGCCATTTGATAGCAGCTATGGAGGGTAGTAAGTGTGAAAAGACTCAACTCCTCTTGTATGCTCCATCTAAGTCCGTTTAGATACCTAACAACCTTGATGCTTTCAACTTCTTGTACTCTAGATCTAAGGCTTAGTTTTTGGAACTCCTTTGTATATGCAGCTACATCTAGGTCTCTTTGTCTGAGATTTTGTCTCTTCTTGTGCAATCGAATTTCATAGTCCTTAGGTAGATAGTTCTCCTTCACTTTAGCCACCATAGTTTTCCAACTTCCTATGGGTTTCTTCCCTTCCATATATCTTTCTTCTTGTAGAAACTTCCACCAAGTTAATGCTTGTCCTCTTAACCTTGATTTGGCTATCTTCACCTTTTGTGCCTCTGTAATTCCATCACATTCAAAGTGATTCTCCATTCCCTCAATCCATTCCATAACTAGCTCTGCATCCATTCTTCCTGTGAACATAGGGACACCTTCAAGTGCCTTGCCACTCAATTCCTTCAATGATTTGAGGAAGGGTTCCTCTGCTATTGGAGGGTTAGGTTTTGGTTCTATGTCCTCCTCCACTTGGTATTTACCCTTGTCTTTGTCCCCTGCCAACTGTACCTCCATCTTGTTTGTCAATTCAGCAACTTCTTCCAATTTTTGCTTCATCTCTTCCATAGCCTCTTCAAGATGCCTATTCTTCTCTTGCTTCTCTATCAAGTCTTTAGCTAGCTATACACTGGTCACCATGGTATTCTCTCCTATTGATTCACTTCTCTCTGACATTCACTAGTTTCAACTCCCAAGCCTTTATTGGCTCTGATACCAATTTGATGGGGAGTCCTATCCTTCAAGAGCAATCTTGCTCTTCCCAAGACCTATTATTTGGTCTTCCTAGGGTATTCCACTCTACTCTACTCAGGGATCTCTCCTAATCCCCTCCCACTTCGTAAAACTCTCCACCAATTTCAAATTCTTCACCTTTTCTCTCAATTCACCACTAAGCTTCCCTGGGCTCAATTTTGCCACACAGCTCCCAAACCTTTCTTGGGTCTTGGAATATGTCTTCCAACTATTCCTCAGGTGATCTTGCTCCTCTTTTATCCTTATTGCAGGATTATTTCTTCATTTACCCAACGAATTCAAGAAAAACCCAATTTTAGGCCTTGTAGCCTTTTTGCCCCTTTTAGGTCCCCTAGAACCCGTTTTTTGGGCTTTTCTCAAAAACGGCCTTAACAAACCCCAACTATTTTTGGATATTACTTCTATTAGTACCCTAGGCTTCAAGATTTACTAGGTCTAAGGTTCTGCAAGTGTCCGTACATAGGATTGTCGTCATACCCCTTAATTTCAATGGTATCTAGGGTTCTGGCTCCTTTTTCCAACTTTGAGGGCTTCAATGACCTCCCCAACTCTTGTCCTTTCTCACATGTCTAGAATACATGTTTTCACACTCCCATACTCTTCATTGGCTTAAACCAATCTGTTTATCAGCTTTCTTTACTGTTGTCCTCTCTAAACCACTAGCCAGAATGCACTTGCACTCGCCTAGTGTTTGATGAATTCAACTCTTCCCCTGCAAACCAAGACTCCACACACCATATTTACACTATAAAAATAGTCCCCTACTTGAATCCATGTTTCCATGGTAGCCTTGCCACAGGAATTCAAGTGGGGATCATTATTTACAAAAATAGGCTTTAACCAACAGTGTAACTAAGAACACCAAAACTTGCAAAATTACAACCAGTTGAATTAAATGGATAATATAATGCTTAAAACAATAATTAAATGACACAAAATCAAGACTCAAAGCATCAGACCAGTCCTCTCAATCCATTCTTGATTGGATGAAGGCTCAAACAAAAAATTTCACTCAAAAGTTGTTGAATTCCAATCACAAAATATGCTCTCCAAGTCTCAATTCATGAAAATGAACTTCCAACTCAGGTATTAGGGTTTGGATGACCTTATATACCTTTCTCCCATGTGATAGGACCCTTCGGTCTGACTTAGAACATCATTAATGCCTTTTTTTCATTTTTAGGCCAAATTCCTAAGACAACCTTGTCTAGTTTTGCCTAATTTTATCATTCAAACTTTTCCAAACCTCCAGGTTCTAAACCAACCTAAGTTTTCCACTAAAAAACATTAATTCTACCTTGAAACTTTAAAATTAGTCCTTATTACCTTGGTGGTTGGCTAGAACCACCTACAAGCCAAAAATGCCAAGATTTTCCAAAAGCCCTTTAAGGTGCTCCTGCACCAATTAATCCATAAGGACCCACAACATGCTACCATCATCAGTCAACCAAGAAAATGGAAACTTGAACACAAATAAAAATATTCAATCACAAACACATTGAACAATGTGGGCGTACCACATTCATAGAGCACGATCTAGAAACATCACTAAACATCTCAAGAACATACACAAAAACATAGTTTATCAAAATTACAATCTTATCTTCCAAAAATACTTGTTGTAGTAACTAAATAATTGTAGGAACACATAAGCTCATAAATTTCTCAATTATTGATGTGTACCACTGAAAATTTCAGAAAACATACTAGATAGGCTTAACAAAAAACCCCTTAATTCACACCTCTTGAATATCAACTTACACAAATTTCCAACATTCTAATCATCTTAGCTTTAAAGATTGTCTACAATATATTTATTACAATTTTATCAATCACCTCAACATATACAACCTTCAAAATAATCAGTGCTAATATTATTGACATCAATTGAAACCACATATCAGTAGCACAACCACAACATCCAATATATTGAATTCTATTTCAGTTTCTAGAACCCTTAAATTCCTTCAATAGGATCAAGATGCTCTTACTGGATTCTTAGTCCCTATTGAGTTTAAATTTATAGTTTTAAGGGTTTAAATATTCTTTTATGTTCTTCTTTTTTCTTCCATTGGTTACCTATTTTAGTGGATTGACTTTATATTTCATGCATTTTAATAAATCCAGCTTAAGTAACTTCATTTCATGCATTGCTTAATTCTATTTTTGTAGTCACACCATTTCATTTTTAGATCATTGCATGAAGTAATCGGTAAATTAACTTGGTTGAAATCTGAAAATTATATTTCATTCTAGGCCTTTACATTGTATTTTAAGTTTGCATAACTTATTGTTAAAAAATGTTAGTTTCCGTCTTTTCCATTTTTACAAAGTAAAAGTTAGTTAATAAGCATGTTAGTCATTTATTTAATGCATTCCCTAGTTAAGAGAGTCTCTTAGTGCAAGAGAGTGAAAATTTTAAAGCTTTCCTTAAACTTACACCCTCTCCTATATCCTCTATTGTGAGGATGATTTAATAGAAGAGAATAAAAACATAGATAATCACAGTGATCATAACTTTTCTTCTCTCGGTACCTCTCCTTTAGTGACAAAGGTATCTTGGTGAAAGAAGATACAATCGTTGAGAATCATGAATATTTTTCTTCTGCTTCTCCTCATCCCCTTTGGGAAGATATTATAGCATAAGAGAATGATATCATCAACACATTTATCAACATTAATTTACCTAATCTCCATTGCCCCTTTACTTGTGAGAATAATTTAGTGGAAGAGAATGACATTGTAAATGATGAGGATGATAGATTGGTGTTAGATGATCAAATCTTTAAGGTCTATAACAACCCTATTTATGATCCTTCCCCTACTTATCCTATTTTGAAAGATATAAGGGAACAAAGGAATGAAATCATAAATGATCATGAAAATCATACTTGTCCTTCTCCTAGTATCTCTCCTCATTATCAAGAAGATACTTTGATCGATGAAATTCATGAGAATATTAGTTTTCCCCCTTTGCCTAGGGAAACCCTTATTGAGAACGAAAATTCAACCATTGATAACTCCCTTACATGCAATGAAGTCATCTTAGAAGAAATAACCCTTGAATGCCAATACTTTTTAGCAGAGTTACATTAGCATGGTTTCTCATAAAAGATATTAACAAGTAGTAACCTGCTTAAGATTTAGGTTTCTAGGTTTTAGACATATCGTGTTTTAGTGCTATAATTATATTCATGTTTTTTGGCGTAGTAAGGAGGTATTTAAATCTTGTGTGATATATACGATTTACCTTTGGTTATAGCTTCTATTGCTTGTCTTTTCCTTTATCTTACACCCTTTAAATTCTACCACTTGCTTTGGATTTATTTCTAGTATAATCAATGGTAGACCTATTTAGTTTAGATAAAACTATCATATCAAGGTCATTCCAAGTTTCTACTTGACTAAAAGATTTAATAATTTCAGATTCGTCAATTGTTTGATTTTATATTAGATATTTTTCCCTATTTGCTTCTCGAAAAATATGTCTTATTGAGAGTATCCGTAATTTTTGCATCAATTCCCTTATTCTGATTACTTTAGACTATAAATTCTAATCACCAATTTTATTGCTTGTAATGACATTTGTGCTGACTATCAAATCACTTTCCATCCCTATATTTGTCATACATTTTTCTTTCCATAATAGTGTCCCCCTTAATATCCCTTTTATCTCTATTGCATTGTTTATTGATATCGAGATTTTGGTTGATAAGGTTATTAATAATTGTCCTTTCTCATTTCTTATGATGCATCTAATTATCAACTTCCCTAGATTTTTGCTAGGGGCTCCATAAATGTTTACCTTCAATCTTCCCCTTGCTGGGAGATTGCATTTTTCCCTGAATCTTTTCAACTTAGGGTCCAAAGCAAACTAGAAGAATGAGGGAACCTTGAGTAAATTTCATCTCTTCATAAGCTAATCATCCCATAATGTGAGTTTTTCTCCTTTGCAAATAGATATCATTATTCATCCATTCTAAAATATTAATTCATTTAGGAACAAATCTTATCCTGAAATATTCTTCTATTATTTCTTTCCATATATTCTATATCATGATTTGTGGAACTTGCAGCCATACTTTTCACCAATATGTTTTTTATTCAATGATGGCAAGTTTATAAAAATGAGCCATAGTTTAGTGCTTCTTGGAGTAGTCCATCCCAATAGTCCTAATAGCCAATCCCAACATTAAACAAATTAGTAACAATTTAAGAGGAGGTGATCTACATTTTCCTCACTATCTTTGCATGTAACATAGAATTTGGGGTCTTCCATTCCAATTATCTTCATTAGATCACTTGTAGAATCCTACCATGGAGTTTCATCCACTTAAAGGCTCTTTCCTGAGGTAGTACCCATCATCCCCAACATAGTTTTTGAGGCCACATTTTATCACTTTGTTTCATTTGGATATAAGATAACAATTCAATAAAAAATAAAAACTTGATAACAAAAATAAAATAATATGCAGATTATGGCGTCCACTGTAATACCCCTCCATTTTGCTTCTTGTTTGGTTTGCGTTATGTGATGTTTGGTTGCAGTTACTTTGATACTGGATACATTTTGTTATGATGTTTTGATCGTTACTATTGAGTGACAACTATTATTGTGAGATGTAGTTATCTAATTTTGTTTCACATGCATTATGGATTAATAATGTTGTAGAGTTAACATGATATGTTATTATGAGATTACTGGATTATGATGGAAGTGTCAGTTTCAATGAGTGTATGGGTGAAGAGGACGAGTTTGTATCACTCGCTTGTGAGCACCCTGCGAATCCGTAATTCCTTCTTCACGGTGTGTATTATATATTGGATATATTGTATGATGTTGTTTACTTGGTTGCAGGATTGCAGGTACATGACATTGACTCCACCTGGTTTCACAGGTTTGAGTGTGTCGATTCAACGGTTAAGTTGAACGGGAGATAGTAGCTAGGTAACATGTGTCAAGTTTACACCCTAGCCTTAGTGTGTCATTAGTTGTGTGTGTCGAGTCATTGTCTGTCTTGTTTTGATGTTATTTAATTATGAAGAATTCTTGATTTGGAAATTGATATTTAGAATAATTGCATTTCAATCATGTTGATGGTTATTTATTTTAAATAATGCAATGTGGATAAAAGTTTATATTTAAATTAATTAATTATATTTAAATTATGTAATTAATTAAAATTAATCCAAGGGGGTTGAATTTAGTTATTAAATAATTAAATTAATTAATTAAACATGATGCAAGATAATGAAAGAAAATAAAAGAATTAAAATTCAATTTGGAATTTAATTTCAACATGTGGGAATTAAATTAGAAATTGTAATTAAATGTTTATTTGGGAAATTGGTTGCAACTTTGGAAATTAATTTATTATTTCAAATTGCATTTTAAATTGAAAGTGGGTTTTCGAAAAGTGAAATTGAAATTGAAATTGAAATATCTAATTTGCATGTAATATGAATTAGGGTTGTAAATATTGAAATTGAAATTGAAATTGAAATATCTAATTTACATGTAATGTGAATTAGGGTTGTATTAGGTATTTTTGATTTATAAAGAATACATGTTTTAATTTTAGGGTAGAAAGTTTTTAGAAAAATACATTTTTACAGCAGGAAAGAAATTTTGGAAAATTTGCACAAGGGTTTGAAGAAAGTTTTGATTGTAGAATTGATTGAAGGAAAGATTGTCTGCATTTGTTTGGTTTTGGATTGGATTCATTGGAGGATTGAAGAAAATTCAGGAAATATTTGGAGGAGGCTTGCATCAGAAATTCACCTCTTCCTATAGCTTCTTGTACCAGGTTTTCCTCTTTGTGTTTTATTGTTCTTGATTTTTTTCTTTAAAATAGTAATGATTAAAGATTTGTTTGTTAAATCTGTTTTAGAAAACAAATTTGATATTAGAAGAAAAGAATTAAAAAAATTTATAGCCTTTGCTTGTGAAAATTCTTGAGTGAAAATTGTGAAAACCTTAGTTGAATTTAAATTATTTGGGGAAATCGATTTTGTTGTTATTGAAATCAAACATAGAGATCGAACAATGCATTTAGAATGTTTTTAGAAAATGAAACCTTCTGTTTATTATTAAAAAATGGATTTTAAAATCTGCAGTATAGTTATATTTTTCATGGTAAAATCATTTGGTTGCGTTGCCTATAACTTCACTCTCACAAACTGGGTTGTCAGGAAATTTAAAGGGTTTTTGCATTTTGAAATTTTCTTATTTCTGTCAAAACATCGCAAATACTCAGATTGTAGTTTTTGAGTTATGCTTGAAACATGAGACTGCTATTAAGTTATTTTCCCATGGCTGCTTTGAAAATAAAATATTAATAAATTGATATTTATAAATATTAATATTTTATGTATTGTTATTATAATATTAAAATATTATTTAATAATATTTTATATTATAATTTATAATATTAAAGTATTATATTTATTTATATCATTTTAAGTAAAATTTGTATATTAGATTAGTGGAATTAAAATTATAAACGTATGAGAAATTATTGTTTATTTTAAAATGGCATGTTAAAATTTAATTGAAGGAGTTAAATATTTGATTTAAAAAAATGCATAATTTAAAATTGAATTGTGAAATTTAAATTCATGTGTAAAAGATCCAATTATTAATTTGACTTAATTGGAAAAATATATTTATATTTTGGAAAATTGATGATAAGGGACATTTTATTTTGAAGTAAACAATTTGATAGTCTGTAAATAATAGAAGATATGTTAATGATTAAATATATTTAAATATATTAATTTATATTTAGTATATATATATTGAAGGTATATATCCATTTGAGAGAATAAATAATATTTTATATTATTTTATTCTATTGTTTGTAAATTGGGTATTATTAGTGTTCTAAAAGAAATGATTAGTATGTGTAGAAAATGTATAGAGAAAGATATTTTTTAATAGAAGTAATTACTTGATTTAAAAGGAAATTTTATTTTTGTTAATATGATTGAAGAAAACATATTGAAATGTATATATATATCCATGAGTATTTTCAATTATTAATATGAGATGCATGCAATGTATTATTGAATAGAGAGATTTTAAAATGGATTGATTAGTGTATATGGAAAATGGATAGAGAAACAATATGTTATTATATTAAAGTGATTGAATGTTTTAAATAGAAAATTGAATGAGATGTAATATTTGGTTAGGAAATGGAAAGAGTTTACTTGCATGGATTTGTGTCAATTTAAAAGTAAATTAAGAAGTAGTTTTATTGATGAGGCAATTAATTATGTTATTTATTAATTTCTATTTAGATTAATTGAATCATTGTGATTGGATTATGAAAGAGATATGGATTTAGTATATCCAAAAGTAGTATCTTCCTTATAATTATTTTAAAGGATTTAATTCTCTGTATTCAGTAAAGGGAAGTAAGTTGAATTGTTTTAGATTTTCAATAATGAAAAGGGAAATAGGGGTTATGATTATTTTAGATGATTTAGTTATCGTGTTTTTGATTTTGTCAACACTACCTATTGAATGAATATGGGATTAGGAAATCCAAATATTAGATTTGATTGATGACTTGAATGATTTTGTTGCTATGTCGTCAAGTTACATTGTTGGTTTTGGGATTTAGTGTTGGTCCTAAATTATAAGTCTTCCAGAAGAACTTAGAGGATAAGGGTTGTTGAATCTTTATGCCATCCAGTTGTTTTCCCTTGGGTAGTGCATGGCGTCTTTTTAGTTTTACCCGGTTTTCATGAATGGGGATGTTTGCACCTCCTTGGTTTAGGAGCGGATTATGGGATCCATGTCTCCTTGTATGAAGTGACCTTGTTATGTGGTTTCATCTTGTTGCCTCCTGTGAAAGGAGTGGACTATGTGTTGTTTCCTCCAAGATGTTTGGAGTGAGATCTTTTGTACCTCCTGTGAAAGGAGTGGACTATGTGATTGTTGCCTCCAAGATGTTTGGAGTGAGTTTCTATTATTTGTATCCTCCTTGTGTTGGAGTGGATTATGATGCCTAGTTGGTATGCACATGTGTTTCCCTTGGTGGATTGTTTGGGTGTGCGTTGTCCATTAGAAGAGTGGCTTTTGATAGGGGTCGGAGCCCAAAGTGGTAAACCGGGTAACCTTTAGAAGTGAGTTAATCAAGTGATAACTAAATTAATGTACTTAGATGATTAGGATGTAGTTCACACTAATCAAGATAATTTAATCCTCACTCATAGACACAAGGGCTTGTTTAGACTTGGGATGAGTGAGAAGGCCCGGAATGGCAAGATCAACTATCTTGTTTCTTGCGAGAGGTAGTTGATTCCGCATGAGTGAGTATAAGTGCTGGGATTCGGTTGAGGCCAGCAGGATTACTTGTGCCGAAGCCTATGAAGAATGCCCAGAGGAGATCTCATGACAAACCTTGCGATGACACTCTATCTAGGACAACTATTGTTAATTGTTTTATGTGTATGGTTTTGTGAACATACTTGATTAATTTCATGTCTGGAAGCAATGTGACCTATGTTAGTTATGTTGGAGTTGTACTTGTATTGTACTTGATTTGTACTTGTATTGTATTTGGTATTGTACTTGATTTGTACTTGTATTGTATTTAATTAGTACTTGTATGGTAATTGAGTTGTACTTGATTTGTACTTGTATGGTAATTGAGTTGTACTTGTTGGTTCATGTATTTGGTTATATCAGTATGAGTTATTTTGAGTCTGCCTTTGGTTAGAGGTAGTAGAATCTTTGTCCATGTTACTTTGTTACTATCTCCTAGCATGGGGGGTGGGCCTTTGGGTACCACATTGGTAGGGTGGAACATGCACCAAAACCGTTGGGTCCCCATCGATCTTCAGTACTTGGTGGCAAGACATCCAGTTGGACAGCTTGTGGTTCTTGTTGTAATTTCTTGCATTGTAATATTTCAGTTTGTATATGATACTTTATCCCTCTTTTGTAAGAGGTGGAGTTATGTAATTGTAATACATTTGTACTATTGCCTCATTCTAGGAATGAGTGATGTAACTATTGGATTAAGATAATGATTATGAGATTGTATCTTGGTTGATTATATTATTATGTTATGTGGTATTCTTATGATGTATGGTGGTTATTTCATAAAGTTCATAAGACTATGGTTATATGTAATATGTAGGTGTGGGTTTAGGTAATCCTAATCTTGTAGCCTTAGAGGTTGTTGTTAATTAGTAAGTGAATGTGTATATTAAATGCACTTTATAAAAAAAAAATTGGTTCACTTATGATGTTAATTGCGACTTCTTTTAAGGTTACTTGGCGGGGCATTACACATGGTATCAGAGCCTAGGTTTAAACACTGGGTTCTCTGGGTGCAATTGTGCCCACTATGTTGTTCTTGTGATTTCTTAGTAGAGTGTTAAGTAATCACATGTTCATGGCTTTTACTTTAGCATGATATACTCTGTGAAAGAGAGTAGCGTGTTAGTAACCTGATATAAGGTTATGGTTGGAAAGTAAGATACGAATGTTCCTATGGAATTATGTATGTAGTTGTTCCTTTGTAAATGTAAGAAACCAATATCGGTATCTTGTCTAAATGTTGTGGAAGCCCATACTTGCTTGTGTGTCCATGTGATGGTGGTACTTGGTACCCATCCATGGGAAAAAGTCACGTTTAGGTATGGATTTTACCATACCATTATGTGTGTTTGCATGTTTGTTACCTGATTGAGGACCAACCCAGGTGTGGTTGAAACATATATATAGGAGTAACCAAAAGTAGCTCCTTTTCTTTTAAGTTCATTAGATCCTTAATCCATGAAGGGATAGTAGTAGTCACAAGTTTTCTTGGGTGGAGTGTGTAGTGTATGCATGTTGTGGCGTAGAACGTCTTAGCTCAACCAATCCTGAGGAAACGTACCTGTTACTTTTCCTTATGCTGGATCAGGATACCTGATCTATATGTGTTAGCCTTATTCCTCAGATTTGGGTATAGCAGCATGGTTGTTAGTTATGCCTAGACATCCGTAGAGGCAATGACTTGGTAGAGTGATGATGTCTTCTTTAGTCGTGGATACACTCTAGTCATGTGGATAGCATGCCCATTCTGCATCACATGAGGGTATTTATCATTCTTGTTGGATGTTGTTTCCTCCTTCCTTGTTTTGTGGCTAGTACCTAGTCACATAGTTGTTGTATAGTGGAATTTCAAGATTGTGAACTTTTTTTTTCGATTATTGGTGATTCTTTTCGGTTGATTGTTAGTGCCGACACTTTGTTTATATTTGATTGTGAAGGTTTAGCCACAACTTGTGATCTTATTTTTTTATAACCCTAATGGTTATGAATTTGATTCAGTGTTGAAATTACGCGTATTTATTTATTTATTGTTGAAATGGAACTTTAATTTGATCTTCTTTATGAACTTGGTGGCTAAGCTAGTTATCTTTGTTGTTTTCAATGTCGGCTATATGTTGTATTATAATTCCTCTCCAAGGTTCTTTGAGGAAAACTTGGTGAGTGTGTACGAGAAAGTAGATGCAAGAAAACGTTGAGAATGAGGGTATGTGAGGCTGGACGCAGCTAGAACCCACTAATCACCTTTGTGTGATGACTATCTCTTGGAGGCTGATCACCTTACACAATAAGAGATAGGTCATTGTGATCTTGTTTGGATGGTCTCACTTTATGTATGACCTAACTCTATCAAGCCACTAGTTTGATGTTAGATTTAGTTGAGTTGGTTTATGTTCTTGATTCACGGATTCTTCTATCATGGATTGGTATGTTGCTTTCTGGTGTCCAAGTGGACCCTTGTGTAGTCTTGTGATGGTTGTTGGTGTTGTGTATTGGTACATATGTGTATTATGTATGATCATCCATAGTTAGGTGTTTTTTGGAGAACTGGTTGATGGTTGTGTCACCATGTTGACTTGGTTAGATTTATAGTGTTCTTGGCTGAGTTGTTTACGACATGGGTTGTTGTTGTTTATGTGTTGAGGTATGGAGTGGTTCAGTTTGGAATCCTTGGTTTTGTATGATTGTATGGAGTTTGCACTATGGTTTTTTTTGTAGGCTTCTAGGAGTAAGCCTAATCTTTGGGGGGGAGAATGTAATACCCCTCTGTTTTGCTTCTTGTTTGGTTTGTGTTATGTGATGTTTGGTTGCAGTTACTTTGATACTGGATACATTTTGTTATGATGTTTTGATCGTTACTATTGAGTCACAACTATTATTGTGAGATGTAGTTATCTGATTTTGTTTCACATGCATTATGGATTAATAATGTTGTAGAGTTAACATGAGATGTTATTATGAGATTACTGGATTATGATGGAAGTGTTAGTTTCAATGAGTGTATGGGTGAAGAGGACGAGTTCGTATCACTCGCTTGTGAGCGCCCTATGAATCTGTAATTCCTTCTTCACAGTGTGTATTATATTCTGGATATATTGTATGATGTTGTTTACTTGGTTGTAGGATTGCAGGTACATGACATCGACTCAATGCAATAGTATTGTTGAACCCAAGTACTAATAAGATAAGTATTTTTTAACTCTAGTTTTCATCACTATAATGATTTACAAGCCTTAAATTGTTATTAGAAAATTATTTATTTTACATATTGAAGAGTATCTTATTTTATGTTAAAGTACATTTTTATTTTATTTTCTAATCTAATGCACCTTTTATCATATAATTTATTCTATCACTTATGTAAGTTCTTATATTTATAGAGGATTATATAATGTGTATATATATAAATCTAGAATTATATTATCTCAAATATAGTTTTGTAGAAAATGTCACCCCAAACGTCCCCTGTGGGGTAATATTCGAGCCAGAGAGAATTGAACCCAAGACTCAGACCAACTCCTCTTACCTGTGGGGACTAATTATTTACTTATTTAATAGTTACTTTTATTTTATAATTATTTAAGAATTATTTTTGTAAATACCTAAAATATTACCTTATCTCACCATGTGTAATTTTAGCCTATCTTATGTTTTTATCTAAATAAATAATATTTACTTAATTAGTTAATTTACCACTCATCTCTATCTCATCTTCTCCTAGCCCATTAATAAAATAATTGTTCATTAATTATTTAATTAATTTATTGTTACCTCTATCTATCACCTTTAATTAAATAGATTTTATATTTAATTAATTAAGTCTAGCGTTATCCCAAAATCCTCCAAATAATTTAAATAATTAAAATTTAATTAATTAATTAATTTTTATTATATCTTCCTTCATTATTTAATTCCACTTTATTTCTTCACCCCTTTTCCATTTAATCTTATCCATTAAATTTATTCACATGAGTACAAATCTAAACTTGTCATCATTTGACAAGTGTCCCTCTCACATGTCTAATTAAGACCTTTCCTAAGTTTATTGAACCTAAACAGTTTCCAAAAGTCAAACTAGCATTCCATCTCATCCATCCAATTCAATCTCACCTCTTAATCTCAACCATTCTCATAAGGATGTTTCCCTAATTCATTCCAAACCCTAGCCCTAATCCTCATGGAATCCTAACCATCCATTATGCAATCCATCTTAGCCCTTGATTTCTCTCATGGAATTTCTATAAATGTGACCTCTCCCATCTCATTTGTAACTATCTTCCATATTCATAGCCTTATGCGACTGCATTTTATATCTGCCTCTTTCATAGCCTAGCTAATCTTCATCGTATCCCCAGCTTAGCAACCATATTCTTCTATCAACACATCCAAAGAAAAATTCAATTGGAGATAGGGTGCACTCTACTTTAGCTCTATTTGTGGAGAAATAAGGGTTTTAAGAGAAGGTATTGTTTGTGTATTGCATTATTTTATATGCTATTTAGCTTCAATCCATTTTATCGTCCTCAATTTTATTATTTTGGTAATGACATGAGATCTTTGATGTGTTAATAACACCTACACACATAATGGAATTAGAATATGGAAAAAAAAAATTAGATCATATCAATTATGGATCATGTGAATATTGCTTCTAAAAACCCTTTATCTGAATGTTGTAGCCACTAAAATTTTGAGATTGCTAAAAGTTGTAACCACTCTTACATTTTGTAATCCCTAAAAGATGATGTTATACAAAATTTCTACCATTGAATTTTAAGTATCTACCATGCCATGATCTTTAATAAGATAGAACTTAATGTTAATGCGAATTTTGTTATTGAATACTATAGGAACCAAAAAAGGAACGTGGTATTAATTGCTTTCTCCCCCTCTAATGGAAAAGATGGAAATTGGTCGGAAACATGATGATGCAAGTCCTGAGATGGTAAAAGGGTGTAGCAATTCTGCAATCAATCATTTTGATTTAATTCCAGATGAAATGGTCACCTGCATTTTGTGTAAACTCAGCTCCACTTCAAACCATTCTAGAGATTTCATTGGAGCACTTTTGGTGTAAGAAATATTTTTTTTTTAAATAGTCTTTTAACTATAACAAAGTTTTTTTTTTCATTTATAGATTTTTTTTTATTAAAATTTATTTATGCAGATGCAGGAGGTTTAACATGCTAGGCAGGCAGCCAATAGTGTTGCGATGTGCCTCTCAATCTTTGTCCACTTCACCGAAAAAGATGTGCAGATTCTGGAAACATGGAGGCCTGCTATACGCTTGGCATGGTAAGAGGCCAGTTTACATGCACTGCTCTCTTATTTTATCATAAAAATGATGTTGACCATATTTCCTTATTACATTTTCCATGGTTTACTTTGCTCAAAATATACTAGTCTGCAGACCTACACACTGTATTCATTTAGTGAAGCTTTTCGATTTCAAAGCAACCGAAAACAACAAATGCCTTCATTTTCAGATCTATTTGTCTATTTGTCTATATGCTATTTAACCTCTTAAGTGTGTTAAAAAATTTATTAGATTTTTTTTCACCCTACTACAAATCCTAGAGTCGATCCTAGACACCTTTGTAGATTGTCACCCTTCTAACCTAAACGCTAACAGCTATGTAGAGTAGGTATATTTCTTTACAGCACCGACTCGGAATTAATTACAATACCCCTCTTAAACAAAAAAATCAGTATCACTAAAACAGCTGAGTATAACCAGTAAAATATTGCTTATTTAAACCTGAAACCTGCATCACAATATTCCTTGGATTTAGATCTGAGGAAGGGATTAGGTCACCTTGATGAGAATTATACTCACCATAAAATCAAGGGATTAGGTCAGAACTGCCTTAGGGGACATTATCAGGTATAGATGTGGTGTTGATGTCTTCTGCATCGTGTATGATTTTACAGTTGACAAAATTACTACATAATCTCAAATTATAGAGCAATAATAATAACACTAATGTATACTCAAGAGACCGCTGTTGATTGTCACGTTTCTAATCTTAACCTAAACCATTGAGATATTCCTTTGCCAGTTATATATTATAGTTGTCAGTATCAGTTAAACAGTTTATATTCACGATACTTCTGTTGATTGTCATCTTTCTAACGTAGCTCTAACACCTCAGTGGAAATAATGATGGCCCAAATTTGGATTTACTGTGTCACCGACACCTTCGGTTGTATCAGGCTAGCCCTTATAAGAAACGTCTTACTCACCCAAAGAACAATGAGCCTTTACTTTAGGGACATGATTAGGTCTAGTTGTGGATGGATAAGAGCTAATGATGTCCCTATTTTAGTTTTACTGCATCAGCATTAGAGTATGTTAGGCTGGCTTTAACAGGAAATGCCTTAGTCACCAAAAGAATCATAAGCCTTTCCTTCAGGGACATTATCAGGCCAAGAAGTATGTAAGTTTTATGCTCAACTGATTGATTGATTCTGATATTGTTTAGTTCTAAGCTGAAGTTATTGTCAATAGATCAATAAAACCTACAATAAGGTCTAGTTGTGGATGGATAAGAGCTAATGATGTCCCAAATTTAGCTTTACTACATCAGCATTAGATTATGTTAGGCTGGCTTTAACAAGAAATGTCCTAGTCACCAAAAGAATCATAAGCCTTTTCTTTAGGGACATTATCAGGTCTAGTTGTGGATGGATTAAATCTGTGTTAGTGTTGTCTTGTGCATTGTGGGTGATTTTAAAGCTGATCAACTCACTTGAGAAACCTAAATTATTGAAGTCATCCTCTGTCGATTATATATTGTAGGTTTTATTGATCTATTGATAATAACTTCAGCGTAAAACTAAACATGATATCAGTATCAGTCAAACAGTTGAGCCTAAAAATTACATAGTTCTTGATAAAAAAATTTTGGCTGCTTAAACTTCTATTGATTGTCACTTTTCCAACCTAAACCCTAACACCTCTGGAATCAACCTGTTTCTGTAAAACACCCCGTATGAAACAATGATATCCCAAATTTGGCATGACTATAAAACACCCAGTAGGATGCCTTTTACAAGAAATGCCTTACCCAAAGAATCATGAGTCTTTTCTTTAGGGACTGTGGATGGGCAGGAAATAATAATGTCCCAAATTTAGCTTTACTGTATCAGTATTAGATTGTACTGTGCTGGCTTATAAGCTTTTCCTTTAGGGTCATTATCAGGTCTTGTTGTGGATGATTTAAATCTGTGGTAGTCTCGATGTCTTCTGCATTGTGGATGATTTATCATCTGCATTGTGGATGATTTAACAGTTAACCAACCTACCTCATAAAGCTGATCAACTTATCTGGCAAGCCTAAATTATTTAGCTCGTCCTCTGCAAATTATATATTGTAGGTTTTATTGATTGATTGACAATCACTTAATTGTAAAATTAAACATGTTATCAGTATTAGTCAAACAACTGAGCATTAAAATTACATGCTTCCTCATAAAAAAATATTGAAAAAAATTGTGGCTACTTAACACTCCACTATTCAAGTTTGAGTCACACTCTCAAGCATTAGATGTATTATGTCTCGCAGGTCATACTAATGGTGTGTTTGTTTGTGTCTTGGCAGATCAATTTCTACTGCCTCAAACGAAGGGAAATAGGAATTTCTCTTTTGGAAAAGGCTGCCAATGCATCTCACTCCAATGCCACATTTGCATTGGCTATAATAAAGTTCAACGGTAGTGGGGGAGCAGAAGAGAGCAAAGATCTCCGGGCAGGACTTAAGCTGTGTATGAAAGCTACAGTTCTTGGGCATAAGGGTGCATATGCTGAATCAATAGTGTGTACCTCCTTGGGATATGGTGTTCGAAGAAATGAGCGAATATGGCCTTCGCTAAAACATATACGAATATTCGATAATTATCTCAATTGTGATTCTACGAATAGAATTGTAAAACATTTATCCAAGTGGTTCAGTGACCACCCACCAGGCAATGAATTAAAGTTATGCGCAAACATCGGTTGTAGACGGCCTGAAACAAGGAAAGATGAGTTCCGCCGATGCCCACGCAAACGTTGCGGAAATGAGTTTTTCTGCTCATATAATTGTTCGATACTGTCTTATAAATTCGGGTACACTTGCACTGGCTAAGTGCCCAGCCCGTGTAAGCTAAACCGGTTTTTCATGACCATAATAGACATTTTGCTTGATCATTTGTCTATATTTACGTAACCCAATAAAGCGATTCTAATTCATCCTTTTTTTATATCTATGTTTCGAGAACAACTAGTTCATTTGATTTCATGAAACAAACTGAATAAAAACGGAATTTTCAGATGGCAATATTAACATAGAATCTTTTATGTTTACTTTACATATATTCTTTTATACTATTATTTTGTTTCTGTAATTTGTTAAATTTTGAATATATTTTTCATTTAAAATTGGTTTTTTATTTTAATATGCAAAAATTAAAAATATGTTTTATACATAATTTTGTTTAGTGAATTAAATTATATGATTAAGTATTAATTTATTTAGATACATGTTGCAAATTATATTTGAATTTTGATTCTGTAAGGTTTTTTTGCATCAATGTTTAGGATCACACTCAGTGATCCATCATCAAGATGAAGATTTGAAAAAATATACAATTTTTAAGTTATTGAAGTGAAACCAATCAAATTAGGCAATATAAGACAAAAAGTACAATTGTTCAATAAATAGTGATAAAATGAAAAGAGTGATTGATTAGTTTTGTAACCAAACAATTGTGGTCTCTTGCTCAGAACAATGAGTTTAATATATGTTGGAATCTGAAAATGCTCTAGACAATTATTTATGTTGATCAAATTAAGATATTTATTCTTATTCAATGCATCAAGTGAACTTGATCTATTCCCATAACCCTGATCTCTATTAATTTTTGGATTTTTTTCATGTGAACTTTCAAACTAATAGACTTCTACATAGAAATATCCTTTTTTACCTTTGAGGTTGTATTATTCTTAAATAAGTAGTGTTTAGAAATGCAATGACATCCAACAAGCTTTAAACCTACACATGATTGTGAAATGATTGCAAGGTTATTCTCATGAACTAGAATAAGTATGATCGTATATTATAGGTTTCATGCTTAAGTAGAGTGTAAATGTGAATGCATTCTATAATTTAACCTTTTACTTGATGTATTCTTGTAATTTTGAATACTATATTTATATTCTTTGATATTTGTCATTACTTTATCACAAAATTATGATTATAATTATCTCACAGTTTATTTATTGTCAATCTATGCTTTTATGCCCATGTACTGACCAACATGTTTGCTAAAATCAACATATGTTTAGAGGCTCCAAAAGAAAATGGAGTACAATATGGCACTATCTGTTAAATCAATAGAAGTTGTAAGGAAACAATGCTCTAAGATGAAAGGTAAAATAAAAAAAATGGCTTTGTGGGTATGGATATTCCTCCACAAATAGGATATCGGAAAGAGAATTGGATTATTAGAGTTCCTCTTATCTTGAAAAGTTGCTGATTATTCATTAAATCTTCTAATTGACGATCCAAAGTATTGAATCTATGGGATTAGAAATCAACGATGAATCCATTTTGGGAAAAATATATACAAGGTATGTCATTGAGGCAAGAAGAAGGAAATAGAAAGCCAGCAACAAGAAATCAAAAATAATTTCAAGGAAGCAAGTGTTTACTAGGAGTTCAACTTTGAGTTGATCGAATTTCATGGAAACACTAAGGGGGAAGAAAGAGAGTGGATTGAATTGGATTAAGTACCCCACCCAATGAAAATTGAAAACATATTTATGATTTGGAAGAAATTTTAACTTATTCATGTTGCAAGTATGGATGTGTTTTGATGGTGATGTCATTGATGTAAACTCAATTAAGCTTAAGTAAGATTTGTTTTGGCAGGTGCTTTTAAGAAAATTTGTAAAATAATGAAAACTATGTTGAAGTATGTTCTAAGTGTTCTTTGATATTGTGGTGCATATTTTCTCTCTATTTATCCAATGCACATGCAGATCTGAAGGTGTGTTCATAAGCTTAAATGGATTATATATTCTGAGTTTCAGCTTCTAGTTTGATAAAGAGTAAAATTTATGTTCACCAATGTGTGAACTAGTTTGTCAGAGTTATCTAGTTCTTGACTTGGAGAAATTTTTTGGCTCAACACTCTTCTAGTATTTGGTTTTAGATCTTGTGGATCTAGGAGATTACTCGTTCCATTGGTTTCTATGTTCTAACATAATTTCTTATGGTTTGGTGCTTTGGAAAACCTACTCCAAAGCTCATGTCCTTTTACTAGTTGTCACGATTAAACTGGTGAAGTTTTCTCTATAAATGAAGTTTGTTGAAGTTGTTGCTGATGTATCCCAGTTGTTCTTAGAGATGATACAAATACTTGTGAAGTGTGTTGAGAAATTTGTTTTCTTATCATACTGGTGATGTGTGTACTTCAAATATCATCGGTATTTTCATTAGGTTTGGCTGACTTGGTGTCTACACATTACATTATGTTTTTGCATTGATTTAATAAGGTGTGTGCATGATCCAAGATGTTATTTGCGTCCTAAATTAAATATATATTTGGTCCTCTCACATTTTATCCACCACGGTAATGTTGAGTAGCCAACCTAATTTGAGTTTGTAATTTGAATTTGATTAGCCAACCTTGATGAATTCTTTTAAAGTTAAAGTTGGTATAAAAGCAAGTCAAGTTGTGGTGCATTTAATATCCATCCATCATTTTATTCAAGGAAGAGAATAGTGTGCAAACAAGTGCAAAACTATAAGTGTGGAAGAGTGAATTGTGGCAACAAAAATTTAATGTGTTCATAATATTTTGATCAAGTTACAAAGTGTGTGTAAATCCTAGTGGTGGATCATTATCTATTTCTTTGTAATTTTTCTATAGGTAGTGAGCCTCTCTTTTGGATAGTGAGTCCTAAGGTAGTGAACCATTAATCTAGGTAGTGAGCCTTTGTATTTGGGCAGTGAGCCCTCTAGTAGTGAGCCTATGCGTCTGGTATTGCATTACAACTATATTGTGAGTTAATTATCATCATGGTTTTTCCCTCATTAGGGTTTTCCATGTAAATTTGATGTCTCTCGTATTGTGTTTTTTTTATTTGCATTCCATGTTCACTCTTAATAAAAAAATCAAGACAAAGTGGAATTGATTAAGTTTAGAAGTAAAAAAATTGATACAACTGATCCACCCCCCTCTTAGCTATCTTATGCATTTCAAAAATTGCTATCAGAGCTTTGGTCCCTCAGTGAAAATCTTAACTGCTTGAGGTAGATTAGATGGTGCATAAGTTGTAGCTTCCTATGTTTGATGGAGCTGATAACAGTGGCTAGAAAGAGCAAATATAAAATTATTTGATTTCAATCAGTTTCAATACCTGGAAAGTTGTGGAGACAAAGTATGTGATTCCAGTAGTTGGGCCTTCCTATGTTCATGAGGTTGCAACTTTTGAAGAGGATGAAAGAGAAAGGTTTTCTATCTTTAGTGCTTTATCTAAAATTGAAAGAGCAAAATTTATTTCTTTAACTACCACTTGAATGAAATGTGGACAAAATTTAAAGACATTTATGATAGATAAGAAAGAGTAAAATTATCAACAAAACTAACCCCTAAGTAAAAATTTGAGAATCTACAAATGGAAGATGGAGAATACAATGCAAGCTATTATCAGAGAGTTGAGACTATAGCAACTAAAATCAAGAATCAAGGAGCTAGTTTAAAGGATGAAGATATAATTGAAAAGATCTTGATGACCTTACCAGATATTATAGTGACATTGTATCTTCTCTTGAAGAACTGTATGATCTGAAGATATTTACTAGGGAACATCTATTTGGTGTCATGACTTCATTTGGGATGAGGCATTTTTCAAGAGATAAGGAGAAGACTGAAACAACCTTTAAAGCCATGAAGATAGAAGATGATGATGATGATGATGATGATGCTGATGCAAAAGATTTGAAAGAAAATTTCACAACAAAATTGAAGAAAGGTACTCATAAATACAAAGGTAAGTTTCCCTTTAAGTGTTTTAGTTGTGTAAATATAGGTCATTATGCATCCAAATGTCCTAATAGAGATACACAAAAGAAGAACAATGATAATAAGAATAATTACAAGGATATAAGAAGGATGCAGGAATTTTTGATGATGAATCTGACCTTGAGGAAGATAAAGATGAATGTTTGTTGCTAGCCTTTGAAATTAAATATGGAAAAGCATCTGGTCTAGAGAACAAGAAGGATGAAACAAAAGGTACTCTAGTGACTGATTTTCATGCCAGACATGATGAAGACTTCTGGGTAATATACAACGGATGTTCAAATCACATGACTAGAGATAAGAGTAAGTTTACTAAACTTGAGAAGTATGATGGAGGTATAGTCATATTTGTAAATGATTTTGGTGCTAAGATTGCTAGTAAAGGAACAATTATATTTGATGGAAAACATAATACTAATGATGTTTATTATGTAATGGATTTAAGGCATAATCTCTAAGTGTTGGACAAATGTGCAACAAAGGTTTTAAGCTTGTGTTTCAGGGTAACACTTGTGAGATCGAAAAAGGATCTAGAATTGTGGTTGCAGCTGGAAGAAGAACTCATGAAAACATATATCAACTTAAAGGTGGTGATTTTCAATGTTTTGTTTCTTAGATTTGTGATATTTGGATTTGGCATCAGAGGATGGGACGTGTGAATTTTGATAATCTAGTTAGGATCGTTTATAGAGAAGTTGTGAGAGATCTGCCTAGAATCACAAAACCTTCAAATTTTATCTGTAGAAGTTATCAGATAGGAATACAAACAAGAAATAGTTTTAAAGGAAAAAAAAAATCTATTGGAATGATTGAATTAATCTATACAGGCCTTTGTAGTTCTAGAAGAACAAAAATCCTAATTGGTGACAGGTACTTTATGCTTTTAATTGATGATTAGTCTAGGATGACATGGGTTACATTTATTAGAAAAAATTCTAAGGATCTTGATAAATTCAAGGTGTTTAAGGCAAGATTAGAAAATGAGGCAAATATAAGAGTTAAATTCTTAAGATCTTATATAGGCAAAAAGTTAACATCTAGTGAGTTCAGTGCATTTTGTGAAGAGAAGGGCATAAAAAGACATTTTTCTCCTCCTAGAACCTCGCAACAGAATGGAGTTGTAGAAAGGAAGAACCCGACTATGTAGGAGGCAACTAGAACCATGATGAAACAATCAAATGTTCCGGATGTGTATTGGAGAAAATTTATTCATACTTTTTTTTACATTCTTAACAGAGTTAAAATAAGAGGTAAAAACACTAAGACTCCTTATGAATTATGGTCTGGTAAGACTCCTACTATAAACTACTTTAAGGTATTTGGTAGTATATGTTACATTAAAAGATATGAATAAATCTTGGAAAGTTTGATGCTAGATGTGATGAAGGAAATTTCCTTGCTTATTCTAATAATAGAAAGGTTTATAGATGCTTTAATCCAAGACTGAGAAATATCAGTGAAAGTACTAATGTGAAGGTTGATGAAGCTATGTATAGACTACTGCAAATAACTAAAATTGAGTTTGATGAGCCTATCTATTTGCAAATACAAGAAGAAGAGAACGAAGAGAGAAAAAAGTGAAGAAGAAGATTAGACTCTTGAATCTACACCTAAGACTCCTAAATATGTTCAAAGAAATCACCTAGAGGAACAAATAATTGGAGACAAAAGTGAATGAGTGAAGACAAGAAGCAACGTGGTTAAGGAAAACTTTTGTTTATTTTCTAAAATTGAACCAAAGACTATGAATGAAGCATGTAATGATGAAAGCTAGATGAGAGCACCGAAAGAAGAACTACAACCGATAGAATATAATGAGACATGGGAATTAGTCCCTAGACTTGCATACAAAAATTTAATTGGTGTGTATGTGTAGGATCATGATGGGCCAAAAAGTGGCATTATGTAAGCCATATGATGGCCCATGTGGCTGAAGACTTTTTTTTAACCAAAAATTGATGAAACGAAAAGGGTTTTTAGAGGATATTCTCATCTTTCCACCAATATAAGTTATGCTTTACTTTGAATTTAAAAAATAGTTATTATTCATTTTCTATTAGAATTACGAATAAAGTTCTAATTGATAGCCTGATTGAAAAACATCTATAACTTTCAAATAGTATCAATTTTTTTGAATCCAAAATATGTGTCACATTCTATGCTTCACATACTATAGGATTAAAAAATAAAATTGAATTTCATGAATTTTTGACCAAGTTAAGGTGATTAGAAAGACAAATTTTTTATATTTTCTAAAATTTGGACTTAAAAATTCATAATTAATTATTTACTTGGAAAAAAATTATAAAAAAAATATGCATCACATCGGGACATGAGTCCTCTACTTATATCTAAAAGCTTATAAAAAAATATTATCATTTTATTTTGGTTAGGGTGGTCCGACCTACTTCTTATTTTAACCCTGAAATTTAAATACTACTCCATTGAAATTTCAAATTTTCACCAAATAGATTTATTGTTTTTTAAATAAAGTTCTAGTATTTTAGAAACTACATTCAATTTCTACAGATTTAATTTTTACATTTTTCTGAAATAATATAGATAACTTATTCAATTTTTTATGTCAAGTTGTCTAACTCTCATTTTTTGTCTTTTTATTGCCAGTTAAGGACCTATTTTTTAAATGATGATCCTGCACATACCTTGGTTTGAAATGGGTATATAAAAATAAATTGAATCAAGATGGCGAAGTGGTAAGGAATAAACCAAGACTTGTATGCAAATGATATTCATAAGTTGAAGGCATAGATTTTGAATAAAATTTTGAACTCATAAAAATAATTGAATCCATTCAGATGTTCTTGGAATTTTTAGCTCTTAAAGACTTCCAAGTATATCATATGGATTTCAAGTATGCATTTCTAAATGGGGAACTAGAAGAAGAATTATATATGGAGAAATCAGAAGTATTTTCACTGTAAAACAAACTAGAAATTCTTTGCAAGTTAAAGAAAGCTCTTAGAGCTTGGTATGCTAGATTGGCTAGATACTTGACAAAGAAAGGATTCATGAAAGGGTCCGCATACATGAATATTTACTCCAATGTTGAGAAAGACAACATACTGATAGTTGTGATATATGTTGATAAAATCATTTTTTGTTTGAAATGAAGGTATGTGTAAGAAGTTTTCTAAAAAAATACAAAACTAATTTGAAATATCTATGATTGGTGAACTAAATTTCTTCTTTGGACTTCAAGTTAATCAAACTAACGAAGCGATATTCATTTCACAATGTAAGTATGTTAAAGAATTGTTAAATAATTTCATAATGGATGACTCTAAATCAATATGTACCCCTATGGTAATTCAATGCAAGCTGAGTAAGGATGATGAATATGCTAAAGTTGATCAGAGCATGTACATATCCATGATTGGTAGATTGTTATATCTTACTGCTACTAGATCAGACATTATGCATGTTGTATGTTTATTTGCAAGATCTCAAGTAGAACCAAAGGAAGCACATGTTATAGTTGTGAAGAGGATATTCATATATTTGAAAAGAACTCCAGAATATGGTCTATGGTAACTAAAGGACAATGATTTTACTTTGAATGCCTAAACTGATGTTGATTGGGATGGATGTGTAGATGATCGGAAGAGTACAAATGGAGGAGAATTATTTCTTGGAGAAAGATTATTTTCATGGTTGAGCAAGGAAAAGGATTCTATTTTTTTATCCACTATAGAAGAAGAGTATATTGGAGCAACATCTTGTAGTACACAAGCACTATGGATGAACCAAACCTTGATGGACATAGGTGTTGTAAGTGATGAACCTACTTCTATCTTTTGTGACAATAGAAGTGACAAATATTTCAAAGAATCTAGAGATGCATTCTAGAAAAAAACATATACCTATCAAGTATCACTTCTTGAGGGCAAATATATTGAGAAACGAAGTAAGACTTGAGTATGCACCTACCAGAGAACAATTTGCAAACATATTCACTAAGGATCTTCTGAAGGATACTTTGTGAGTATCTCAGAGGGAAGCTAGGGGTTTTTCACCCTCCTTCTTTGAATTGAGTGATCATGGAGGTGCACCATTCCAGTGGATTATAAACCCTTTTGTTTTGGATAGATGACTAGGGTCTACTCCTCAAGGGGAGTAGAGAAGTGCATTGTTACAATATGTGATGTGGGTGTAGTCCTTAGGGGGAGTGAATAGAGCTTCTTATGTAAAGAATTTCATTTTCCATTGATTTGAAAGGGGGAGAGATAATTCAAAAATTCTATGCTTGGCAATTTCTTCATATAGGATATGCAAGAGAGATCATGTGAAAATTTAATGCTTGGCAGGTTGTCACTTACGAGAATCATGTATGTTGTCTTTGATGGTTTTTCACATCATGTGTTTCCATCAATCACAAAGGGGGAGATTTTTGAAAGTATGGATATGTTTTGATGGTGTTGTCACTAATTTTGTCATTTATTTCAACTCAGTTAAGGTTAAGTAAGATGTGTTTTCCCAAGTGCTTTTGAGAAAATTTGTAAAACAATGAAAGTTGTGTTGAAGTATGTTCTAAGTGTGATCCGGTATTGTGGTCCACATTTTCTTTGTGTTGATCCAATTCCTATGCATATCTAAAGGTGTGTTCATAAGCTTAAATGGATTGTATATTTTGAGTTTTAGCTTCCGGTTTGATAAAGAGTAAAAGTTATGTTCACCAATGTGTGAGCTAGTTTTTCAGAGTTATTTGGTTCTTGATTGGGAGAAATGTTTTGGTTGCATGATCTTCTAGTATTTGGTCTCAAATCTTGGAGATCTTGGAGATTATTCTTTCTATTTGTTTCTATGTTCTAATGAAATTTCTTATGGTTTGGCACTCTAGAAGACCTGCTACAGAGCTCTTGTGTTTTTACTAGTCGTCTCAGTTGAACTAGTGAAGTGTTCTCTACAAATGAAGTTTGTTGTGGATGTATCTGAGTTGTTCTCAAAGATGATAAAAATACTGTTGAAGCATGTTGAGCAATCTGTGTGTTCTTATCCTTTTGGTGATGTGTGTACTTCAAAGTTCATCTATGATTTCATTAGATTTGGTCGACCTCATGTCTACACATTATATTATTCTTTTGCATCATTTTAATAAGACATGTGTGATCCAAGATGTTTTCTGGGTTCTAAGATAAATATGTATCTAGTCCTTTCACATTGTTGTCCACCATGATAATGTTGAGTATCCGACATAGTTTGAGTTTGTAATTTTAATTTGTTTAGCCGACCTTGGTGAATGCTTCTAAGGTTGAAGTTGGTATAAAATCAAGTCTATATGTGGTGAATTTAATATCCGTCCATCATTTATTCAAGGAAGAGAAGAGTGTGTGAAGAAGTGTGAAAAGAAGAGTGTTGGAAGAGCGAATTATGGCAATAAAACTTTATTGTGTTCATAATATTCTGATCAAGTTGCAAAGTGTGTGTAACTCCTAGTGGTGGATAATTATCTATTTCTTTGTAGATTATCTATAGGAAGTGAGCCTCTCTTTTGGACCATGAGTCCTAAGGAAGTGATCCTTTAATCTGGTTAGTGAGCCTTTGTATCTGGATAATTGTCCCTCTGGAAGTGACTTTGTGTATCCATTGTTGCCTTAATACTATATTGTGAGTTAATCCTCGCCATGGTTTTTCCCTAATTGTCATTTTCCACATAAATATGGTGTCTCTGGTATTGTGATTTTTTATTTTCATTTCATGTTCACACTTAATAAAAAGTTGAAGATAAAGTGGAATTGATTAAGGGTTATCCCACAAAGGTGGTTTACAATTTCTGAGAGATTCTGAGTTTTGCTATAATCACATATGTTTAGAAAATATAATGATTTAAGCCTTTAAAAGTTCCATTTTAAGGATTTAAATTGAAGAGAGTTTGATCAAACCACCTTAGATCAAACCCCCTTGGATAGAACCCTGCTGTTTTTAAACCACACCTAAAACATAATCTCTTTTACACCTATCAAAATGCTGATAAAAATTAATTTTTGATTTACCTCTTGGGGGATCAAATGAATTCATTTAAAATTTATTTCAAATGATCATGGTAGTCCTCTGAATGAGCTATCCAGCAAATATAATTTCAATATTTTTTGGTTTTATTATGTATGTGGTTTTTAAGTTTTATTAATCATAGCATTTTTACTAAAAATCAAGCTCTTTGTTTTGCGCTTGTGGAAAAATAGCATATTATAAAAATAAAATTTTAAAAAATATTTTGAGGTTGGGTATTGATATCCTTGATCCATTAAATAAAGAAAATTTGAATTTCGATACATAGAGAAAAAGTTACGTTGTATACAGTCCGCCTATGTTTCAATTGTAATTGAGAATTAAATGTCAAATGAGACCAAAAAATTGGTTTTTATTTAGTCAAAGAATAGAATCTTATTGGATATAAAACAACCTATGTACCCAAAATTTTGGAAGATTCAGGTATGGAATGAGGAAATTAGTTTCATAGATAGGACATTGGAAGGAAAAAGTTTTCTTTCAGATGAGGAACCACTATAACCCAAAAAAATTGGAGTAAGATGTTGCACGAAATGTGGCAAGATAATATCTACTATGCTAAGAAATGAAGACCGGATTTCATCATCAATAGGAAATGTGTACTATTTTGAGATTCTAAAGGGAAGTGGTAGAACACAAGACAAATCAAACTATCTATGTCAGTGAAACTGACATAATGTTCTAGTAGATAGTCTCATCAAGGTAACCAACATTGGTTGGAAAACTAATTTATGGGAATTTGGTCCTAAATAATATATCAAGTGTGAGGTAGTTACTTATTATTCCCAAGAAGGTTGTCTCAATTGTGATTGAGAAAATAATGATAGGGTCATGTGAACTATGATCATACTATGACTCATTCAATTGATTGAATTCACAATACATTATTATAGCCGAGTAGGAAAAAGTGGTAAACAAAATCTTGAATGATTTTTTGAATACTTATAAAATTATAATATTGAGGTTTGATCAATTATATGGAAAGGAAGGTTGGAAACTCCACTAGGCTGAAATAGGCTTAAAAATAGAAAAAAATGTAGACTTGATAGATTTTCAAAAAGGAGTAATAGAGTGAAGAGATCGATGAAACTTTGTCGATACAAAGATTTAGTATGAAGAAATATCAAAATTTGGCAAGTTTCCAAAATAAATGATTTACTCAAGCTAGACAAAAAGTCAAGAACATTAATTTATGGTTAAGGAAAAGGGATGTGTAATTGATTGATAGTCTCGGCTTCTTAATTTTCTAAGGTGTAAATACTAAAGAAGAGGAAGGGACCCATGGTGTAGTGTACAATGCACCGACATTCCTTATCTATTTGGCTTATACCAAAGATAAATTGTAACACAATAAGAACATGTTTTTCAATCACTATAGTTTAGGTGTGATGTGTTCTTAAGATATTATTGTACATGGGATGTACATATGATATATTGTGACTGCAAAACATAATATCTTTGAGAGAATAAGTATGAGTGAGGCATACAAGTTTTCCCATATATTAACAAAGATAATCGAGGCATAACCAGGAAGGGGAAGATTGCAAGGAGTGATGCTACATAGGAAGAATGTTTAATGATTCTTACATATTTTGAGAATGATAAGTAAAAAAATTATTTGACTTTATCTATATGTTAAAGTGATTAAAATCATTGAGGACGATGATTCCCATGGGGGGAAGTATGTTACATCTCATCCTATTATTACCAATTTACTTTTACCTTCATAGGTAAATAGGTTGGTAAATGAAATCATGAGTTTGATATGCTTTCTAAAGAGTGGGATACAAAAATAGGTATTATATGAAAGTATTGTTAAATGCTTAATCTTGCTTTGAAATATTAAATATGTTTACAATTACTATTTTATGAATATGCTTAGATTATGATGCATGTGGATTCATTGTGAAAATCTAACTACCATTATAAGTGTGTTGAGTTATTTGTAGGGATGGGTTTATTCCTCTAGGCAGAGGGCATGTATCAGTCAAGAGAAGTGATTGGTTGAATAACCGGTAATGTAACCTATCTGAGCCTACACACATATAGTAGAATGGTTGAGTCTAGACATAGAAGTGGGATGTTGATAAGTCATCCTTGAATTGATGTGACTGCATTAGTAAAGGTTTTGTTCACTATTGAATGCATCCTTGGGTGATTTTTATCTATTTAGAACTTAGGAGACCTTCCTTACCTTACTGTGCTTGATGGTATGGTTGAATGAGTATTTGGGATATATGAATATATGCATATATATTCATATTTTAGCATACATGTACGATGGATGTAATGGAATGTACATATGAGTATGATGGCATATGTATAGATATGCATATATGTATATAAATATTTTTTTATGATATTTTTGTGAGTATAGTCACAAGGTCATAATCATTAAGATATAGAACAAATCATTTGACTATCATGTTTCTATATATATATATATATATTTATATATACAAATACACACATAAGTGTAAATGCTTAATAGAGGAGTTTGTATATATAATATATGTCATTTATGTTATGAGAATGTTTACTAATTTTTGTTTATACATATATGGAATGCACATATATACTTGATACATATATAGGATAACTTATAGTATGACACCAAAATATATTTATGCATTGATAAAAGGATAAGTGAAAAAATATGGGAGGCCAAAAAAGGGGCTTAAGAGGCCAATTTTTTTTTGAAATCGAGAAATACTAACCATGGACGTGATATTGAGGATAGTTACATTCAAAATTTTGAGATGAAACACATACAATAATTGTAGTTCTTTGATTCTACTTTCTAAACTACTAATTTATTCTGAAAATGGTTGAGATTAAGGGGTTCAAAAGAGGGGCTCACAAAAATTGGTGTTGTTTTTGTTAGAAAAACATAACATAGCAACTTTCTTGGGTACGTAATGATGAGAAAAAATAATGACTCATCTTTTAGCCATGTAAAAATGTTTATTTTTCCTAATTATGAAGTTATCAAAACTCAGCATGATGATGAAAGTAAGATATTTTTAGTTGCAGTAGTCAAATATTTCATCATATCTTGAAAATTACAATCTGGGTTCTAGAGATTTTTGGTCCGAAATTAAAAGACAATATGGCGACAAAAAAATTTAAATTTCATGAATACCTAGTTTATGGTTTGAGAGAAAATTTCACCAGAATATGTTGCTCTGGAATTTGTGGGTTGCTCGAGAACCTTTCCAGAATTTCTAAAAGCAGCAATTGTGAGCATTAAAATATATTGAGATGACTTGGACAGAAGTTGAGAGCATCTAGGAGGTAGTTCCAAGAGTTACAGAAAGTTTTTGGATTGTGTAAAAAAATGGAGAATATCTAGGAGACAATTTTGGGTAGTTTGAACCATTTTGCAAGCATCTAGGAGTTGTTTTATGAACTTTAATGATATACAATGGGAAGACATGACTTTTTCAGCTATCAAATTTTTATTTGGAGCTTGTTTAAGGGCTGCAAAATAGGCATATTTTTTTTGGATACCAAATAATATTGACTCAACAAGATGAAGAAAGATCTATATTTTTCTCTTAACACATGTTCCTATCTTCTAGCAAGTGGTTGCACAACCATAAAGCTCATCTTTCAGATCAGTTGAAGACAATAATTCTATAAATTCATTGTAATCGAGAAATCAAATGGGGGAAGAGTTCATAAAATAATATAGTTCAATATTTTACCAACAATCTTTTTGTTTGTAGTTTCATTTCTTAATAGTCATTTCATTTCTAGCTATTTACATTTTCAGTATTATCTTTTACAAGTTTCTTAGGATAGATTTGATTCAAGAATTTCATTTACAAGCTCTTAGATTAGATTTGATTCTAGCAATCTCTTTTTTTGTAGTTTCATTTTTTAGTAGTCATTTCATTTCTAGCTCTTTACATTTTATGTATTCCCTTTTTACAAGTTTCTTAGGATAGATTTGATTCAAGCATTTCATTTACAAGTTCTTAGATTAGATTTGATTTTAGCATTTTTTTCCATGCATTGCCTTTCAATTATGTTTGTAGAAAAAAACATAGCATTCAAATGATTTCTTCTCCCTACTGCATATAGCCATGGACACCGCCTTGGATTGGAATTTATAGTTAAATGATGAGGATTGCAACTACACTCATCATGTAGCATAGTGAATTTTTTTTTAGTATTTTGAAAATCGCTTTAGTGAGAAATTAGATAACAATATGTAGTTTATGCATGATTTTTCTATTAATTTTTCAATGAATATTTGATTTTTTACTAATTTTCAAAGTGGACACTTTCTAAAATATAGAATTTTTGTCGTGCTACCACTACAAATTTTGGAAACTAATTGCAAATGTTTATTTTATTTTTAATATGTGTAGAATGGAGTTTAGTTTCTAAACATTTAATTTATTTGAAATTTATATAAATGGTTAATTTATAATGAAAAAATACCAAACATCAATTTTTTCCAAAAACGAGACACACAAACAAAATAAATTATAGATCAAAGGAATAACATTGTCAAAAACTAAAAAAAAATACATCGTCAAATAGATAATAGAGAACCTAACATTAACTAGGTGTTTGCTTAGTTTTAAATAGAAACACGTGCAATCTGATGGTGAGAACAAAAGTGATTATGTGAAATATTGTAGAATTTTCAAAAAAAAGGTCTTTGAACATTGAGAAGGTCCTCCAATCCTTTGGGTTTGTATTCCAAGGAAAATACGAGGCCCAAGTCTTAGGGATTCCCAAAGAAAGACATAGGTGAGTGTGTTATAACGTGCTCTTATTATGTCTTGCTTTGTGTATATTTGTATTTATGTATACTTGTATGTCATGTATGTGTGTACAACTATATCTATGCATGTATGTATGCATTAGTGTATGTAAGTATGTATGCTTATATGTATGTGGAGGATACCATAATAGTGGTTTGCAATTTTTGACAGGAACTAGTTTTTGCTGAAATCACATATTTTTAGAAAATATAATGATTTAAGCCTTAAAAATTTCCATTTTAAGGATTCTAATTGAAGAGGATTTGATCAAACCACCTTATATCAAACCCCCTTGGATAGAACCTTGCTAGTTTCAAACCATACCTATAAATGAGTCTCCTTTACACCTTCCAAAATGTTGATTAAAAAAAAACTTTGGATTTACCTTTTGGGGGATGAAATGAATTCATTTAAAATTAATTTCAAATGATTATGGTAGTCTTCAAAATGAGCACCTATCAAATATATATATATATTATTATGTATTTGTTTTTTAGTTTTATTAAACATAGGTTTTCATCGAAAATGAAGGTCTTTGTTCTACACATGTGGGGAAATAGCAGATTATCAAAAAAAAAATTGAAAACTATGAGTGCACTAAATATTGAAGTGCTTGGTCCAACAAAAAGAAAAGAATTTCGATATATACAAAAAACCTTAAGCATTATACGGTCACAGTATGTTTGAATTGTAATTGGTTTGACTTTGAAACTTGATTAAAGAAAAAATATTTAATAAAAGACTATCTAACCAAGTGGAAGCACTAGATATTGGAGTTAAAAATATATATTCAAAAGAACTATAATTTTATCCTTCAAGGAAAAAAAATTATGCATTATACGATGTGTCACTTTTTTAAAATGTTGTTTTTTGAAAAAAACCAGTTTGCTTGGAAGATGGAAAAAGAAGTGCAATCTGATTCCAAAAATTTTGGAAAAAATATATTTTTAGAATCTACGGACAAAATGTGATGAGAATCTAGTTTGCATGATCTTCAATTTCTCATGGTTTAGCCACTATAGGTGCCCAAATGTGAAAACTTAGTTAAAAATAAGAATTTCAGTGTCCAATTTGGCCAGAAATTGTAAACACTATTATGGGATCACCGATGTATGGATGTAGGATTTTCTGTACATTTGTTCATGTATCCTTGTATGTATGTAATATTGTATTTTTATATGTATTATGCTTATATGTATGTAAGTATGTATGTATTTATGTATGTCTTTAGAGGGAGGAAGAATTTTAAGATAGAGAGAGTTATCTAGGTAGGATGGGAGGGAAAGAGGTGGGAGAGAACTGGGAGAGAGATAGAGGTAGAGAGTTAGTGAGAGAGATAATTGAGAGAGGGAGAGGGGGTGGAATGGAGAGACCTAAGAGAGAGGGAGTGGGAAAGAAAGGCATGCAGTGAGAGGGAATTAGCAAGGTATGGTGGGAGGGATAGAGGGAGAGAGGGAGAGAAAGAGAGATTTATAAAGGTACGGTTCTAGAGGGAGAAAATTGTGAGTGTGGGGGGGTGAGGGGGAGAGACTTGAGAGAGAGAGAGAGACTATTGGAAAAAAAAAGGAAAGACAACTGAGAGGGGGGAGTGAATCAGTTGTCACAAAAATTAAACTCTATTTTACCTTATCAACCTTTAATCTTAGATCTGATAATTAACAGTGAAAGAAATAATCAAGAACATTTCAAGAACACACATAACACTAGGATTTTTACATCGAAACCATGTTAGAGGAAAAACCACAGTGGAGGTTAGTCCATAATTTATACCTTGTTAAAATTATAAGAGAAATGAATAGTGGGAAGGGTGATCCCACAATAGTGGTTTATAATTTTTGGAGAAATTGGACACTACAAATATTATTTTTAACTAAATCTTCACTTTCGGGCTTTGTAGCTGCTAAACCGTGAGGAATTTGAAAATGATGAAAACTAGAGTCTCATTATATTTTGTCTGTAGATTCTAAAAATATATTTTTCAAATTTTTTGGAATCAGATTGCACTTTTTTTTTCATGTCCCACAAAAACTAGTTTTTTTTCAAAAAATAACATTTTAAAAAAGTGACGCTCACCGTATACAACATAAATTTTTGTATGAAGGATAAAATTCTATTTTTTTCGAATTTAGATTTGTAACTGTGATATCTAGCACTTTCATTTGGTTTCATAGTTTATTATTGAATATTTTTTCCTTAATCAAGTTTCCAACTCAAACCAATTGCAATTCATACATAGGCGGACTGTATACAACATAAATTTTTCTGTATGAATCAATTTTTTTTTCTTTTTTTAATGGATCAAGGACATCAATACCCAGCCTCAACATATTTTTAAAAATTTGATTTTCATAATTTGCTATTTTTCCACATGTGCAGACCAAAGATTATGATGTTTAATAAAAACCTATGTTTAATAAAACTAAAAAGTAAAATACATAATAAAACCAAATGATATTAAAATTATATTTGACGGATAGCTCATTTCGAGGACTATCATTATCTAGTTGGGTTTTTGAAGTTTTATGCATCTTCATTTTCAAATTGAGCTTTGAACGACAATTTTTTACAAAAAAATCATTTTTTTGAGGAGATAGGGGAAGAAGGGTGTTCGACCGAACCTCTTAAAGGGGTTTGACCGAGCCTAGTTCACTCGAACCCCTTTAAAATAATGAGGGAATTTTAGGGGGTCTGGGAAAATGACAGGTTTTTTTTTATAAAATCCCTATTAAGGGGGTTCTACCGAACCCTAGTTCACTTGAACCCCTTTATTTTAATGTTTCTTCTCACATGTCAATGGGGTTTGAGCGAACACAGGGTTTGGTGAAACCCTGTGGTTTGACCGAACCATGTTAAAGGTTTGGTCGAACAATTTGGTTCGGCCGAACCCCTTCACTTTGTGTAGAGGGAAAAAATGACTTTTCCCTTCCTCCACAAAAGTGTTCACCACTTATGTGGGTTCACCCGGAATGCACATGCGTTCAAGCACACTTCCTAGAGCTCACTGCTCAAAAGGGAAGGTGAGCATTTCCTTACATAAATTTTTTAGATTAGATCCATCTGAAGAGATTGAACTAAGAAATTAGCTTCTTCAAAAGCTTGATGACAGTTCTAGTTAGGAACAAAAATACTTCTTCACACTTTGCTAAAAAGTCCTTCATACTCTACTCTGCAATTTAATGATCTAATCTTTATTCACACATATCTTGCACACTACTCTCACACACACTTCTTAAATTAAGAAACAAATCGCTCTTATATATCTATTTCATGAAATTACATCAACAACTTTGTCAGCCAAAAATAAAGAATAAATGTATATAAATTATTGGCCCAAATCTTGAACAAATCTCAATGCACACCAACCTAAGGTGGTCACAACATAATGAATACCTAAAAAAAAATCCTCAAATGCACCAAGAATTCAAAAATTAATCCATGTGGATCTGCAACAGAATACAACTACCATGTCAGCCAAGAACATGAAAACTCAAATATGCAAAGGAAATATCTTTGATCATGAACACGCCGATCAATGCATACATAAAAAAATTATAGAAAATGATCTAGAAACATCAATGAACATCATAGGAGCATACACAACAACTGAAATCAGCATAATTTTTTTCTCTTCTTCCAGAACCACCAGCTATAGTGACAAAATAACTGCAGGAGCATAGAAACTCACAACTTGCTCAATTCTTGATGCACATCTTAGAAACTTCCAGAGGATAAACTAGATAGGCTCAAGAAAAAACCCTTTAATGTTTGAATTTGGAATACCAATGTACATGAATTTCCACAACTCTGATCTTCACAGCTTCAGAAGTTGTCTGCAACATATATTTATTATAATTTTCTCAATATCCTTGACATGTGTAACCTTTAAGACATTAATGCTAATAGTGTTGACATCAATTACAACCACAACATCCAACAATCTCCCCCTTTGACATTGATGGCAACACATGATGTGAAAAATACAATAAACACAACTAGTGCTTCTCCAAATGTCTCCCCCTTAGATATTACACTCTTCTCCTTTTCTTTCACATGAATCTTCTCCCCCTTTCTACCTCAAAGGTTTTTCACATTACTCTTCTCCCCCTTTGAAATCAATGGCAAAGGTACACAAGCTCTAAACCACATATACAAATCATCTGGCTACTCCCCCTCTATTGAAACCACCATATCATCAACCCAAGACAAGATATGACTGTAATTACATGGATTGATGCAAAGACTTGCATCTTAGTTCAGATTAGAAGGGGGAATCACCCCTAACTTGCCTCTGAGATACACAAAAGTATCCTTAGGCAATGGCTTAGTAAATATATCTGCAATTTGTTCCTTATTAGGCACATACTCCAGTCCGACTTCTTTATCACTCACTTTGTCTCTCAAAAAGTGATATTTGATAGATACATATGTTTTATCTTTGAATGAAAGACTACATTCTTAAAAATCTTTATGGCACTTGAGTTATCACATAATCTATTAATAGGCTCATCATACTCAATTCTGATATCTCTCAACATCTACTTCATCCATATTACTTGAGTACAATTATTTGCAACAACAATATATTCTACCTTATTAGTAGATAAGGAAATGGAATTCTAAGTTTTACTTAGCCAAGGCACCAACTTCTTCCCCAAGAAGAATGCACCACCACTATTACTTTTCCTATCATCCACATCTCCTACCCAATCTATATCAATGAATGCACTCAAAGTTAGATCATCATCCTTAGGATACCATAGGCCAATATCAGATATCCCTTTCAAGTATCTGAATATACTCTCTTTATAGTACTTACATGTGATTCCTTCAGATTAGCTTGATATCTAGCAACCATACATACAATGTTCATGATGTAAGGTTTGGTCTCAGTCAAATACAGTAATCCACCAATCATTGAATAGTACCTTGTTTGATTAGCCTTAAGAGAATCATCATTTTTGTTAACTTGCATCCGGTTACCATGGGTGTACCAACAGGTTTTGATTCTTCCATGCTAAAAGATTTCAACAACTCTTTCACATATTTGGATTGAGATATTAATATTCCATCATCTAACTGAGTAATTTGCAATCCAAAAAAGAATTATAGCTCTCCAAATATTTACATCACAAAATCAATTTTCATTTCACCAACAAACTTCATACATAAGTCGGGCATGTGTAGGATCATCATGGAAAAAATAGGCCCTTAAGTGGCAATAAAATTTAGAAAAATAAGAGTTAGAAAATTTGACGTAAAAATTTGAATAAGTTATCTATATTATTTCAAAAATATGTAAGAATAGAATTTGTAGCAAATCAAATATTGTTTCTAAACTAATAGTTTATTTTTATTTTTTTTAAATCTATTTGGTGAAAATTTGAAATTTCAATGCAATAGTACTTAATTTTCAAGGAAAAAATAAGAAGTAGGTGTCTGTCTGACCACCCTAACCACAATAAAATGATAAAAAAAAAAATATGAGATTTGCAATATAAGTAGAAGACTCATGTCCTGATGTGATGAATATTTTTTCTAATTTTTTTCCAAGTAATAATTAATTATTAATTTTTTAAGACAAATTTTAAAAAATATAAAAATGCGTACGTTAGACCACCTTAACTTGGTCAAAACTTCATGAAATTCAATTCTTGTTTTTCTAATCCTCTATTATGTCAAGCATAGAATGTGAATCATGTTTCATATTCAAAAAATGTGATACCATTTGAAAGCTATAGATGTTTTTCAATCAATCTATCAATTAGGACTTTATTCGTAGTTAAAATAGAAAATGAATAATAATTATTTATTAAATTCAAAGTAAAGAATAGTTTATATTGGTGGAAAGTTGAGAATCTCCTTTAAAAACCATTTTCATTTCATCAATTTTGATTAAAAAAAAAGTCATCAGCCACATGGGCCATCATATCACTTACATATCAACACTTTTTGGCCCATCATGATCCTACACATACCTAGTCATCATATTCTTCAAAAATGATGTCATCAAAAAAGACTTCAATTATCAACTCTTTATACCGATCCATCTTGAAATACAGATTATTTTTATAGTACCTTTATTGAATCCAAGCTTCAACAAGTATTTATCCAATCTAGCACACCAAGCTCTAGGAACATGCTTGAAAATATTCAGTGATTTCTTCAGTTGAAAAACCATGTCTCCTTTGTTATTCAGTTGAAATCCATCTGGTTGTTCAATATACACCTCTTCTTCTAATTCACCATTTAGAAATGTTGAATGTACATCCATTTGATAGAATTTTCATGAAAGTAGGATAATTAAGAAATTATCTTACAACCTCAATTCTAGCAACAGGGGACAAGGTTTCTTCAAAATAAATACCTTCCATCTATGAGTACCCTTTACATACCAGTCTTGCTTTATTCTTGATCACTTTTGTTGATCATAAAAGCTTGTGCCTCTCGAAAAGTATAATGGGAAATTCAGTGAGTGGGGGAAAATGTGCATCTCATTGAATACCTTCAAGAATTTTATAGAAAGTTGGATCTTCTCTAAGTTTTTAGAGAAAAGGAACAAGAAATGTAAACAAAAAAACATGAAAGGTGGTGATGCACGAATTATTTTACAACATTTCAAAAATCACTTAATTTATCCTATGAATGATATATTAGACATAGAGCATCACTTCCTTTCATTGGTGGGAAGAGAATGAAAAACATAGGCTCAATACAAGCACAAATGTAGTTATTCAATCAACACTTAGGGAATTTATATTAAGATCTGAATCAAGCACATAAGTTCTAGATCTAATAGAAAAAATTTCTCAAGAGAAATAAAATCTCTCCCTCTTAATATAGTGTATTATGAAATAATTATAATCTTATAAAGAAAATATAAAAGTCCAAGGACATAGTATAGTTACCAAAGCTTATGATTCATTCATATACACAAATAGTATAGATGTCTAATAATCAAAACTATCCAGATCTAACAGAAAAACATTCTCAAAAGTAATACAAACTCTCCCTCTTAATATAGTGTATTATGAAAAGATGGTAAGGTTATAAGGAAAATAGAAAAGTCCAATGACATATTCCAGTTACCAAAGCTTATGATTCATTCATATACACAAACAATATAGAAGTCTAATAATCAAAACTATCTAGATTAGCAAGACATAGTGCTCTATTCTAAACACATATATAATGAAAGAAATACTGAAAAAATACCATATCATGCACAGTTTAAAGTATTTTTCATAATTACCTATATTTTAAATTTAGATGAACTTTAAAAAAAATATCAGATTCCAATCTGACAATAGTTTGATCATAAAATTGACATAACATACCAGAGTGAAGCAGTATTCAATAAACCTTGAAAAAAAAAAAATCTTCTACTAACTAAGAAAACTAAAAACACTTCTTCAATAGGAATTTTTTTTGGAACTCTTGCTTCATGCCTTCCATCTACAATATATAGCCACCTTAGAGAGAGAAAACTGACCTTCCCAAAACTAATGATTGTCAGACGTCCAACACTGATACCTTGAGAACCCCTACTTTAGATCTTTTTGAGCTACCGTATTTATGCCACCTAGATATTTCAAAAGGATCAAACCTCCTAATTGCTCTGATCCCAAGGAATAGTTTGATCATCATTACTATTGATCACCCAAGTGGACTTGAAAACACCACCTCATATCTTCTTACTGATTGGGAGTACAACGCATTCCTTTGGATGTTAAGTTGAACATTCCTTTGTTGTGCTACAATGCGAAGGGGCGACATGTCAAATGGCTAGACAACTTCTCCTTTGCAAAAAGTGAAAAAAAGAAAACATTCGTCGGATCGACATGTGGTTCACTTTTCGACAACAAAAAAAATACCTATTGAGAGACACACAAACACCACATGGCGTGTTGTGGGTATATTCAGAAATGCAAAACTTTTATGCTAGCATCCCTCTGAAGGAAAAAATAAATCTGAAAGATAAAAACATATAGAAAAAGAAAATTTTCTTCACAGTTCTGGCAAATCACAAGGGGCCTTTGTTTCTGAAGTTTCGAACTGATACCTTTGGTTACTCTTGGAGCTTGAGGAAGGAAGAATGCAGTGTCTCCTAGTCTACATCACTTGATTGATTAAGGCTACTGAATACCTTATATGCTTGATCCAGTTCTAAAAACCTCCTTGAATGAAACAAATCCCCATCTTGTTGAAACAATGCCCAAGTGATAATAGAGGCATGAGAGTTTGAGAACCTCACCATCATGGTCATCTATTGTTGGGGCTAATCTTGGGCCTAGAAGATTTGGACGAGTCTGAATCTTGCTTCAAACCTATCCTATAATTTTTTTGACTCAAAACACATTGAGCCACTTGCTGAGAAGAAAGGAGGAAACCCATAACTATATAAGATCCCAAAATCCTTCTTGATTTCATCAAGCCTCTTATTTAAAATGTCTTCGTTGTTCTTGGTTTTAGATGCCACCTTATGGTAGTAGATGAATTTTTTTACTTTACTAGAGGCTACCCTATGATATGTTATACCAACACCTCTCAGAGCTTCATCCGTTATCATATAGAGCTTGGAGATTAAATTATAGGATTTCACCAATTGAGGAGCATAATCTTCAAGGTTCTAATTGGCCATCGGACCCACTCTTTCATTTATTTCTCGATCATCCCTTAGGAATTGAAAAGTTGGTTTGAGGATGGTTAGTGAAACAATGATTCGCTCCCAATAAGCAGATACCAACCTTTTCTATATAGGAAGGGTTGTAGATTTATAGGTAACAACCAACCCTTCTTTTATATGGGTCTCCTTCTCCTTCAATATTTGTTCTAGTTGATCTCTCCTATCAAGGGATTGTCCCAATTCTACCACCAAATTTTGGGTTTCCTAAATCCAAGCATGTAAATCAGCCCCGACTTCTTTCTTATCACTTCTTAGTTTTCCAATTTCCTCTTGGGACTTTTGGATTTCATCAGAAGCCTGACCTTGGATGCCATCTAACGCCTTTGTTACATCTTCTCGAACATGTTGGTGCTCTTTAATAGTCTAATAATTAGTTATGAGTTCACTTTTCAATCTATCATTCTCAGCATAGAGCTAGATTCGCTCATCTTGGAGCACTTCAAGAGATCCTGCTGCTTCATTTTTCTAGTCTTGTACCTACAATATGTGGGTCATCTCCTCATTTCTAGCCCTAAGCTTCGGTTATAGATGACTCACAGTTTCTTTCATGTTTACTAGTTCGGCCTCGTGCTTTCTCAGCTTCTGATCCAACTTCTTGTAGTCTGTGTATACCACCTTCTAAGTGGTCTTTGCTGGATTCATCTTATCACAAGGGAAAATTTCATTCAAATCCAAACCTACTACTTGGATATCATAATCTTCCAGTTTCATTTTTCCCTCTGGTCAAGACGTGAGTGGCTTAATGGTAGTGATCCATAGAGAATATTTCTCTTCATTAAAACACATTCGAATCTTCTTAGAGGCCATCATCTCGACATTCCTTTCCCTTCTATTTTTTTTTCTATTTTGTCGGGCCTGCCTAGTTACATCAAAATGATTCTAATGCATATGCAAGGTGTCAATACTCTTTGTTGCTATAGAAGCACCAAGGGGAAGACTAAAAAAGGTAACAGATGAAGATATTTCAGACATATGGGCATGCGGGGAGGAAAATGGGAGAGTGATCATTGAGAATGGTGGGATGCCAAATTGAGATCAAGAGCTTGGGGTACCGACCATTGTAAAAAGTGTAATAGGAAGAGAGAGAAGCTTATGTCTGATTGTGGACAAACCTAGGGTAATAGGTAGCATGGGAAACTCAACTTTCTATATGGGGGCCTTAGATATGGAAATTAGAGATTCAATGGCTATCGCAAAAGACACTATTTGCTTGATATGTGGTGCCACATTACTTGACACATTGAAAATAGTAGAGGGATCATTTAAAACTAATGATTATAGATCCAAAGGTGGAGGATTCTTATCAATGAGAGGAGGTAAAGGTTTGACCAAAGATGCATTATCACGAAGAAGAGGAGGAGCAAGACTCACTTGAACCATAACATTATGAATGTTGTGGAGATAAAATTATTCTTCTTCTTCATTTCTGACGGTTGCATCGGATGTTTCAAGATCTTAGACTTGTCATAATTTTGTTCATCTCAAGTTGGATTGATCCAACTCTCTTTTTCATGACCCAACCAATTTTGGCCTTCATGTTTCATGGTAAGTCCCCTTGGAGATCACTAGCTCATGTTTCCTTTGCTTTGGAAGCTAGCAAAAGATACAATTTATGAGTCTTTTTCTTAGAAATTTTCCCTTTGTCGGACCCTTGTTGATGGGGAGGATGATGTGGAAGTTGTTCCTCAGTTACTTTTTGGTTGGATTCTAGATTTCTATTGTTGGAATCTGCCTCTTTGTCATAGATTTCTTCAAACTATTTATCATATGGCTGAAAATCCTTTAGATGCCTCTAGGTGTTACCCATTTCTTGTCGAAACCTCCAAAAATTCATCATTTTATGTTATGACCATCCTCGTGGCTTCATTTAGCTTTGTAAGGTTTTGTTTATTGGAATATCTCTCTGATATCGTGCATGTGGGGTATAGAAACTCAACCACTTCTGTCTCTTCATGGGTATGCAGGCAGGGTTGACATACAACTCTGGTCTTTCATGTGTCAGGTTTCTCTTAGACTCTACATATTATCATGTCTTATGTTTCAGGGGAAGCGACCTTGACAGATTGTAGTCCCACTCATTGCTGAGAACTAATCCTAGAGCCACCAATAAATTAGTTATTTCCCTCTGCACCTTATGCTTCTTGAGTAGTACCTCACTATTTGCAATATAAAGGGGAAGTGAAAATAACTTTTTTTTTTCATTCCTCTACCATATGCATTGTCGGCAAGAGTTTCCTATCAGCATGCCTCCAACACAAAAAGCTAATCTATTACAAATATTTGGAGTCGGAAAGGCTCCCCAGTAAAACCATGATAGCTAATAAATGTAAAATCCTCCCCGAAGAAATAATCCATAAGGATGATGAATTTCTAATCCACAAAAAAACCTTAGGAGACAAATGACCACTCACTCGAGGTAATAATTCTTGTAGCACTTGTCCTAGAAAGAGGTGTACAAACTCATAATAACTCATTGTCCTTGATAGGACACTAGTCTATATAGAAATTGGCTGAATTAAACCCTCTTCATCTACCCTAGATATAATTAAATTTCTTTCTAAAAACATGAAATTTTGATGTATGATTAAATGAACCAAGAAAGAGGAGTACCATAATTTATATTAGCCCTAGTAATTTTTTTGCTACAACAACATATTAGTAGCTATGATGTCAAAAAATTAAAATTATCTATGTTCTTGTTCATGCTTTAGTATCAGGGAGAGGGCCATTTGAAAAGGGTGAACCTCCTCATCACTATCCAAACTGAAAACCAAGGCTAACAGTGAAAACAAATCCTGTGTGTTGTCTGGGAACATATTTAGTACCAAGGAAAAAATAATATGGCCTCTAGTTGGCTTATCCCCCATCTCACAATTATAGAAATTTTCCCTTTCATTTGATTCTTCCCATTTGGTCTCCATATTTTCTTTGAAAAAAATCTCTATATACCAGTTATAGGGGATCCACATCTCTCATATAGCTTGAGCAGAGACCGCTACCTTTATTCTATTGCATTTTATGGTTCAATTTCCTTCATCAAACCTCTTGGCACATGTGTCTACTAGCTCTGGGCACTTATGGATGATAGGAATCATAAATTGGGGCAACCCAAAATTCCAAAGTCAAGAGGCTAAATTATCAGTGTTTTCATAATCTCCCATCCTTCAAAAATCCCCCTCCCTAATATTTTTAGGGTTCTTTGTAAGCCTAGGGTCGTAGATATTATTGGTGACATCTCGCACTACTTCCCTTTTAACACTCTTGTTTACCAACATCCTTTTAAAAAAATTGAAAGGACCCTCCTCAAGTACTGGGGCATTTGTAAATGATTTTTTCCCAAAAATATTGGTGAAGGCGAGCCTCCTTGGTGCAGATTCAACCCTCCTTCAAGTTGTTGTAGGTTCCACCATGGCTGTTTCAAAAATTGCAGAGACTTTGCTAAAATGGCCACTTGCTCTTTTCTTTTCTAAAAATTATTACTTTTTGGGCAATAAATTCTCGAGGAAGTACATGCAGTTAAGGCCATACCATAACCGCTAATCTATTAAATACTTCCACCGAGGTGATAAATGTGGGTAGAGGATCTGTATCCCTCGGGAATTCCAAAATCTTTCAAGAATGGATTTAGTAGATTCCTTTTCACCCCCTCTTTGCTTGAATCAACTTGTTTCCTCGAGGAGAGTGTCATTACTTATGTCAATCTTTGTTTAGCGATACAAAGTATGCTTGAAAGTTCTTGCTCATTAATTTTTGAGGCATTTAGCACATTAATCCCTATCTTTTAACTTATGCAAACTAGTAGATGTTGATGAAGGCTAAGGATAGGTGTTGAAAATTTCCTCATATGGGAATTTACTTCCCAACGTCTAAACATTAATGTTCAACTTTGTGATAGAATTTCCATAACATTTATTCCTCCATTAGCTAGCTGCCTCAAGATTTCCCATTGTCGTCCAACCAAAAATAGAACTTTCATTCTTTGGTGATTTCAAAATCTCTTTTCTATTAATAGATATACAACCTTAAGAACATATTCATTCAAAAAGATTTTTTTTTGAGTTTAGCTATTTTCTTAGTTTGCAATATTTCCCTTGCTTTTATGTGCCAACCATGACTGCTAGTCTAGGTACCCCCATCTTCCTTCTCCCACATAGGCCATAGTATTCCTTCACCAAAGAGGTCATGGGTGAGAGAATTAAGCATCTGGTGAAGAAATGTGAACATCTAGGGGTAAATGCGTTCAGGTGGGTCATGGGAATGGAATTCATCGAAGACAAAAACTACATGTGCACCAAATACATCATGTCTCGGTTCATGGCCTCCTTGCTAGACTTGACCCTTTCCAAGACCAAGATAGTCAAGGTCTGCTATCATATGTTCAACATTTCTCTAGTGGAGGGGCTTGGTGAGATAGTACAAGTCACTGTCCCTAGCATTGACATCCCTACCACAATGGACCTTTGTAGATTCATTTGTTGTGGCATGGACGTGCCTTGGCTTCTTTTCCTTAGTGAATTTTGCACCATGGACTTGAACAACCACCATTCTTTGGCTCTACCTCCTACTCCCTACCTCCTCTGGGAGTATGGTGTCGATGAAAATCCTACCTAGTATGAATTCAAAAATAAATTTGAGCTCGTTGTCTTCGGCTACATGGAATGAGGTCATGGTTCATGAATTGCATCCCTACTATGTATGAAGAAGAAGAAGAAGAAAAATATATGGCCAACTAGCCCTTATAACTATAAATAAAGGCATTTCAGTTGTTATTACTATAAAAATGACTCAATTTTGTCCCTTTTTGCATTTTGCTCGAATACCCACTTCTATTAAAAATTTGAGCTTTGGGCTACCCAACACTATAAATTCAATGAAAATGTAATATAATAGTTTTTTTCGTACTTCTTCTAGTTTTCCACTTATTTCTAAAATTAAAACTAAAAAACACAAGCTTTTTACAAAATTTACTTATACTACAAGTCGATAAATAACTCTTAAAATAAAAATTCCATAATTTAATGGAATTTTTTTAGATGAATACCATTCATAGGTATCCCTAATTCATTACCTTCCATGTCTTCTAACTCATATCCATTTTTCTTTGCACACACTGATTAAGAAAGAACCCTTCCACAACACTTCAAATTTGGTATGTTTCCTTGGTTTTGCACAATGCTCATCATATTTTAGCACTAAGTTGCCCTCCTAGAAATTTGGGTTGGAAACCTTTTTGTCGAACCAACATTTGACTGCTTTCTAATGGCCAATCATTGCTTAAAAATATTTCTCTTTGTTTTCTTCCAACTCTAGAAGCTTGGCTATCTGTTCCTTCATTTCACTGTTTTCCTCTATTTCAAGGGCTTTGAGGAATTGTGGCGTGGGTAAATCTATAGAAATAGGTAGAACCACCTCCTTACCATATACTAGCTCATCAAGAGATGTTTTCAAGATTTATTTTGGTGTAATTCGATCTACCCACAAGACGGATCATAAATGTTTGTGTCATTCCCTTTGTCATTTAGACCTGATGCATTTGATTAACCTAATTAGGTTTTTATTTGTTGATTCTACTAAACCATTTCCCTGTGGGTAATAATTTGAAGAGGTTTTGAGAAAAATCCCATTTCTGATGGAAAAATCTAATACCTTTAAACCTACAAAGGCCCTAGCATTGTCAAATATTATGTTATTTGGTGAACCAAACCTGGTCAACAACCCTTTTATAAAGTTAACAATCTCACCATCAGTAGCACCTTTTAGGGCAACAACTTTTGTCCATCTTGTAAAATAATCCGTCACCATGAGAATCCATTTGTGACTAGAGTTGAAGATAGGATTTATCATCTCGATAAAATCCAAACCCCCACTGGGAAAAGGGTTCATCCATTACAATAGGACTTAAAGGTAAAGCATAATTATTTCTCCTTTCAACAAAGAATTGGCACTGGGTGCATCTCTGTACTAGGTGATGTGCTTCTGAAAACATTGAGGGCCAATAATATTCTACTCATGTAATCTTCAAAGGAGTATTTTTAGCAAAAAAATTCCCTCCCAAAGGGCTACTATGAAATTATGTCAGAATACTATCTAACTAATTTTTATCTAGACATTAGAGTAGTACTCTATCATAGTTGCTTTTGAAAACAATCCCCTCAATCAATACATAAATGATACCTTTTAATCGATACTATCTTCATTTGTGAGTAGGAAGGGCCATGGGTAATATCCCTTTTGTATCTATAAGGTTTGATCCATTACCCATGACTCTTCGAATTCAAACTGGTTGGAGAAAACCTGATAAATCTCTTTATCGGATTCAAAAATTGACTCTTGTGCAATATATTCACACAGGCCTCTTCCTCGCACAAGCTTGGTTGGCCTGATGTGCATATCATATTCTAGGATTTTTCTAATTGAATTAGATCCTTTTGCAGTTATCTCTCCCTCTGTGATTTATTCCCTTACACTTGGGTGAGCAACTAAAATAGTGATTCTGTTAGTCGACACTAGGTGTCAGAACTTTTTGGGACTCTTGACGATAGAAAATGCCTAATTTTCCACATAATTATACTTGGTCTCATAGCCTTTAAGAGCTCTTCAATGAAAATAAATCTGATTCTCACCATTCTGCTTCTCGTCCTTTTGAGTGAGCACTGATGCTATACTATCTGCTCCACTTTATACATATAGTAGAAAATCCTTAGAGAACACAAGATTGGCCAATACTGGGGCAGCAAAAATAGCCTTTTTTATTTGTTTCAAAGCTTCTTTTCCTTCGGAAGTCCATTTAAAAATTATATTCTTTTTAAGCATCAAGGTAATGGGCCTTGCAATGCCTACAAATTCTAAGATGAAATGGCTAACAAAAATAATCTTCCCTTAGAAATATTGTAATCCCTTTTGATTTATTGGTAAAGGAAGATCCAACATGGATTTGAATCTTTCAGAATCTATTGTGATCCCCTGCTTGGACACCACAAAGCCAAGAATTTTACCTTGAGGCACTCTTAAAACACATGTTTTGGTATTTAAAGAAATATTGAACTTTTGACACCTCTGAAACACCTACTCTAAATTTTCAAAAGGATCAGCTCATACTTTTGAGAAGCTGGTCATGACATCGAGGTAAATCAAAATAATTTAATTAATCAACCCTATAAAAGCAATATCCATGGCCCGCTGAAAGGTTGCACTAGCATTTGAGATTTTGAAAGGAATCCTTGCATATGAAAACATTCCCCACTTAGTGGTGAATTTTGTCTTACATTGATCACTCTCTTTTACAAGTACCTGATTTTATCTTGAAAAACCATCAATAAATGAGAACATATCAGACCCAATGACCATTTGCAAGATCTTGCCCATGGATGCAAGGGGCAATTGTTGGCGTAATTAATTATCTAATTACACTTTATTAAGCTTACTTAGGTTTTCCTTAGGTAATAATTAGTTTACTTAATTAATAAGTAAGCTTTATTTAGTTGAGTTTGTTTTAGGTCAACATTAGGGTTGCATACTTTTCTTTTATAAACCAAATCATCTCTTGTAATTTCTTAAATGATAAATATATCAATTTGCACATCTTCATGCAAGCTCTTTCTTTTTATTGTTTTTCTCTTTTGTGGAAGGACTTTTGGTTTGCATGTCTTATCTTTGTTTGTAACATGGTATCATAGCCTTAACATGTAGCCCCTTCTTAGATTTTTGAGAAAACCATTGCAGAGTTCGTTCAGGGTTCCTCGAGGGTTGCACATCTTCATGCAAAACTCTTTTTTTTATTTTTTTTCTCTTCTATGGAAGGCCTTTTGGTTTGCATGTTTGATCTTGGTGTCTAACAATAATGATCTTTCAATGAGGCCCTATTCAAGTTGCAAAAATAAACACAAAACCTAATGTCACCTTTCTTCTTCCAAACTGGTACAAAATTAGATACCCAAGTTGAATGTTTAATCGGATAAATGATTTGATATTCAATCAATTTGGTGAGCTCTTGAGCCATCAACCTTGGGATTTATAGGCCTTTTTTTCTTTGAATGGGTTTCAACCCCTCTGCCAAGTTGATGGTATGCTTAATTATACTGTGGTCATACCCTCTGAGATCATCCTAGGTCCATGCTATAACTCCTTCATATTTGGAACACAATTTCTTCAGCCTTTATTTGTCTTTCGATTGTACATTCCTCCCTACTATCAGCTTTTGTTGTCTTTGACTTCTAGCTCTTCATAGTCCTTATCGTCGACCGTGAACCATTGCTTGTTATTCATTACGTCTTCACAATCAAAGAGATTCTCAAGGGAAATCAAACCTCGAGGTAACCTATTTTCTTTTAGTTGAATGATGTGCCCTTCAAGCAGCTGAAAATCTGATTTCAAACGGTATGAAGGTCACTCAAATTTTTGAACAAAATTAGCTATTTGGGAATCATCCTCAAATACATACCAATTTTTTTCATTATGAGGGATTGATGGTAAAAAAACTGTGTATGGTACCTATTTTAGAGCTGGGAATAGGCTCAAACTGTGACCCAATAGAATCCATCTCATCTGCTATATCATTCAAGGACCCGAGGATAGCTTGTACATTGAAATCCTCAAAAACTTCAACTAGGTCCCATATCCGATGCCTATAGGCCTTCATCCTGGTGTTTTTCACCACTGCTTGGCCACAGACTTGACTAACGACCAGCTCAAAATCTCCAAATACTTGCAATATTTTCTCACCCATCTACTCGGCAAGGAGAAGGTTGTGGATTAAGACTTCATATTTTGCTTCATTATTTGAACATGGAAACTAGAAATGATAGGCCTTAAGGTTTTCAGATCCTATCAGAGGCAACAATCATACTCCTTCCCTTGAACCAGCTTTGCATTTAGCACTATCAAAGTACATGGTCCATAGGCGATTATGCATCAGATCATTATAACTTTCCCAATCTTTGATCAACTTTGGATAGACCGCATCATCATCAAATATGATATAAGTACCCAATCTCATGGCACAAAAAATTCCAAACGGATCAGAATCAATTAATTGGTTAAGGAGGATGTCTTCTTTTGGAGTCCATTCACTTGTGTCCTCTTTATCTTCTATTATTTCCTAGCAGTACCTTTCTTGTTTAGAAAAATAAGTATCTGCGGCTTCAAAGCAAATAACAGTGTTATCGGCTATATGCTTAGCATGCAAAGATTCTCAAATATTTTTCATCTTTGCTCCATGCTTGGTTTTTAGTATTAGGTGAGACCACTCTAGAGCCAAGTATCCACCTACTTTGGTAGTGAAATCCTAGGAGAGACACATTTCGAAGATTGGAGGGATGTCAACTATCACTACCTCTTGTGAGACTATCTGACTCGGGCATGAAAAAAGAGTTAAGGATAAATATTTTATCTGACTAACTATCAAGACCTTTTTTCCATCTAATTGCATGATCCCATTGTCCAAAGGTTCATACTCCACTATTAAAGCATCATCCACTTTCTTCAGCATGACTATCGTACTAGCTCCTGAGTCAATCATATTATTATGCAGAAGCTTATCTCCCATGATTAGTGTTAAAAAGAAAGGGTTGGTCTTTGGCTTCCTTACCTCTCCCCCTTTTTCATTTTTTAAATCATTCACATATGCTTCCATCTCCAAGCATTGAGCATCCAACATGGGGGCTTCTACTTCATTTGGGTTACACTAAGGTGTTTCCTCCTCACGCGACTTTGGCTCTTCATTTTTGAGGGCTCCTTTGAGAAATATATTTTGTTCATGGATAGATATCACATCCCATAAATAAACATTATTATTTTCTTTCTTCATCTTCTCCAGTACATTAAGCATCTTGACTAGCTACCTCCCTAAGCTTTTGTGGAAAGAATTTTGCTGCTAATGGTTTGTACATCTTATCAAATGGTCTTTTAGGTCTTCGCATAAACTGTCTCTACAAATCCGATTGAACAGTTGATTGATCGGCGAGTTGAGGATACTATCTTTCGAATGGTGGCAGTGAGCGAGGCTGGGGATACAAAAGAGGTTGCGACACATATTCCCTAGTGATTCTTCTCTTGGATTTGGTATTTTAATCTAACTATACCTTTGGAGCACTGGTTGTCGAGGTTGCATTACTAAAAACTGAATCATATTCCTCCATCCAAGAGAAAAGTGTCTAATTAGGTGGTATGTCCAACTCTTGCTCCACAAATATTCCTTGCATTTTTTCTCTAAATCGAGCATTCTCCATCTTGAGTGATTCATACTATTGCTAGGTTGTAAACCTTTTCCTCTCCTCTCCACTATTTTCTAGTGCAAATTACCTCTAGGGAAGTTTTGAGGCATGTGACTTTCATTGCAAGTGAAACACCACACATTCTCATCATCCACCAAGTTGTTTTGTCCTAGGATCAACTCCTTGTCCTAGCTATCTTTGACCATTTGCAGTGACATAGCGACCCAAACTATTTGATTTTCCACTACGGATTCCTAGCCTTCCAGACCCAGAGATCCTTGATATGAGCCTTGTTGGTTCTGCTGATAAAAGGTCTACCCCCTTGATATGTTTGATTTTCTTTTTTTGGAGGTGCTGCTTGTTGCTTCTTTATGAGAACTAGCTCATTAGTGAAGGATCACATCAGGATTTTCATGTCATTAAGGTCGGCCATACAATAAGAGAAATTCAACGTTCCTAGTTGTGTGTTCGGGTACATGTACATAGACTAGGGTGGAAGTGAGCTTGATGCTTGGGCCGATAGGGTGTTTAGAGAAGACTCTTGGTGGACTGTGGTATTGGATATCTTAGGAAAAATAGGCATTAGACATCTTGGAGAAATTTTACCCGCATCTATCAAAATATTCTCTCCTCAAATTGTGAGGTCATAGGAATCAGGTAGAGTGTCTCCTCCCATAGAAGTTATCTGTATTGTGATGTTTGAGTTGATGGATCTCTAAAAGAACATAAAGCCCATTACAGCTGGGGGTCTTGCAGTTACTGGAATCCTCTTCTAGGTTTTGTTATACCTAAAGTTAAAGTCGCTCATGGCTTCCTACCAGGGTCTCTTGATGGTAATTAGTTGGTGCAATAATGAAGAGTGATCTCCCCTCTCTGAAAAATGTTCAAAATTTTTATGCCCAAGCTAGTCCCATGAAACAATAGATCTTGAAGTTAAAGTTATGTACTAGTCTTGAACCTTCCCTTTGAAAGAAGAAACTAGAAATCTCATGGTGATATTCTCCTCGGTTATATTGTGTACCCTACACACCTTCACTACATCTTGAAGGTGTTTAGAAGGAGTTTTAAAATCTTCTACCAAATTTTTTGGAATAGCCTTGTGGGTATTAGTGTGTATGGCAGGCTAGACATCAGGTGGAGCTGGCACCTGCACAATGGGTTGCCACTATCCCAAGTTACAAAATTTCTAGGAGAGGGAGGTGGTATATGGGCCATGGAAAAAATATTTCTATGAATGGGATATACTGGTATTCTTATTTGAAAACTTTAACCCCCAGGAAGAGTAGACAAAGCTCTGAATTCTGGACTCCTACTTCTCACTCTTCCACTTCTGATAGATGATACTGAAAATATGGTTCTTCTCCTCCTAGGTACACAAATTGGTAACTGGGAGTACTAAAAGTTACCCCTTGATGATGCTCTTGTTTGAACTCTTGGCATGAAAATTTCAACTTCTTTCTTTTGGTCTGATTAAGAGATATTTTGTATTTCTAATCAAGCCTTTGGAAATGATCCCACCGAGCATGTGAGAAAAATATTTTTTGATCATAAAAGCTTGCACCTCTCTGACAGTCTTATGTTAAATTCAGCAAGTGGGGGACAATGTGCATCTCATTGAATACCTCTAGGATTTTAATAGAAATCCGACTCTTCTCTAAGTTTTTAGGGAAAAGGAACAAGAGATGTAAAGAAAAACCATGAAAGATGGCAATGCACCAATAAATCTTAGAATATTTCAAAAATCATTTAACTTCTCCTATGAATGATATATTACACATATAACATCACTTCCCTTCATTGGAAAGAAGAGAATGAGAAATAGAGGCTCAATACAAGCACATATGCAGTCATTCAATCAAACCTCAAGAAATTCATATTAAGATATGAATCAAGCACATAATTTGTAGGCCTAACATAAAAAGGTTCTCAAAATAAATACAAACTCTCCCTCTTAATATAGTGTCTTATGAAAAGATGATAACCTTATAATGAAAACAAAAAATTCCAATGACATAGTTCAATTACCAAAGCTTACGATTCATTCATATACACAAATAGTATAGAAGTCCAATGATCAAAACTATCCATATTAGCAAGACACAATGCTCTATTCTAAACACAGATATAATGAAAGAAATACTGAAAAAGACCATATCATCCATAGTTTCAAGTATTTTTAAGAATAATGTTTACTTTAAATTCAAATGAACTTTAAAACAAAAATCAGATTCCAATTTGACAATGGTTTGATCATAAAATAGACATAACATTTTAGAGTGAAGTAGTATTCTATAAAACTTTAAAAAATAAATTCTTCTACTAACTAAGAAAACTAAACAAACTTCTTCAATAGGAAATTTTTTTGGAACCCTTCCTTCATGCATTTTGTCTACAATGTATAGCCACCTTAAAGAGAAAATTCCAACCTCCCCATAAGTAATGACTACCAAACGTCTAATACTGATAGCTTGAAAACCCTTGCTTTATATATTTTCTAGCTACCGTATTTATGCCGCCTAGATATTTCAAAAGGATACGCCCTCATAATTTCTCTGATCCCAAGGAATAGTCTGATAGTCATTACTATTGATCACCCAAGTGGACTTGGCAACACCACCTCATATCTTCTTATTGACCAAGAGTAGAATGCATTCCATATGACATTAATTCAAACATTCCTTTGTTGGGCTACAACACAAAGGCGCGACATGTCGAATGGGCGAATAACTTCTCCTTTGCAAAAATTGAAAAAAGAAAACATCCACCAAATCGACACATGGTTCATTTTTTGACAACATAAATAATACTTATTAAGAGACACACAACCACAATGTGGCGCATTGTGCGTCTGTTAAAAAATTGAAACCTTTTACTCTAGGATCCCTCTGAAGGCAAAAATAAAGCCGAAAGATAAAAACGTATAGAAAAAGAAAAATTTGCTTCACAACTTCACCTTGTTCATTTAGCTTATTCTAAAACACCCACTTGGTTCCAATCACATTCTTATCCTGGGGTTTGGGAACAATAGTCCATGTATCATTTTTATCTATCTACATCAGTTCTTCCTTCATTGCTTCCATCCAATATTCATATTTACATGATTCATTGACATTTCTAGGCTTAGTCTTGTAAATGAGGCAATATTCTTCTAGAATTATTCATAAGGTTTGTACACCTTTTTTCTTGTCTCCTATAATATATTTTTTAGAATGATTTAGCTTTACATACCTTGGAACTTTAGGATTTTCTTGAACTTCTAGTTCTTCTGTTATTTCCTTCGTAGCTTCTCTTTCTTCACTCTTGATTTATCAACATAATATTAACTTTACTCGATGTCTGAGAATTCTTTCCTTTGTCAATATTATCATGTTTGTCATCTAAATCATATCCATAGTATACATAATAGTTATTATAACTTCTTTCCAATATATATGAGGTGGATTACCTTCCAACATCATAGTTCTAGCAACATCTAGAATTGTTTTGTTCTTTCTCTCTACAACTCCATTTTGTTGATAATTTGAGGGAGCAAATAATTTTATTTTGATGCCATGCTCTTGACATAATGAATGGAACTCCGAGAAAGTGAATTCACCACCCCTATCTGATCTTAAGCATTTTATCTTAAACCCTATCTCATTCTCTGCCAAGGCTTTGAAACTTTTGAACTTCTCTATGCCTCATATTTTTCTCTGAATAAAGAAACCCATATCATCTTAGAGTAATCATCAATGAGAAACATAAATTACCTTTCTCCTTGAATAATTTTGATTCTAGAGAGCCTACATTTATCAGTATACACCAGCTCGAGTAATCCATTACAATGATGTTGTTTGATCCAAATAATAAATATTAGTTTTCTTTCCCATCTAACATTCCATGCATATAGTGTTAGTAGGCTTCCCTAACTTAGGAAGATCTTTGAATTCTTGTGTGGAGCTTAATTTTATAATGTTATCTAAATTCACATGTGACATAGGCTCCTATGCCATAGCCAACTTATATCAACTTGAGCAATTAAACAACTTCCACTAGTAGCACTTAAGTGAAAAATATTACCTCTTTTCTTTCCACTTGAAGAAATTACATTTCTAGAACTTCCCAAAATCTTGCATTTTCCATCTTTAAATTGAAGATGGTATCCCTTGTCGACCTTCTATCCAACACTCAAAAAATTCTTCTTCAATCCTTCAACATAAAGGACATTATCAGTGTTATATTTACCACCAAGAGAAATAGTGCCTCTTCCACAAATCACAACAACATTGTTATCTCCAAATCTTACAACACCACCATCATATTTCTCTAGGCTTATGAACTTTCTTTTTTCACCAATCATATGATGTGAGCATCCATTGTCAATCACCCACTCATCCTTTTCATCAATTCTAGTTGCAAGAGATTTTGCAATATTGTTATTACCAGTAGATTCAATGGACACCGGATCATTTTCCTTGATAGAAATGAATACCCATACTTCTTCATTTCCCGTTTCTTTATTATATCCATCATCAGTAACACCTTCTTCAACATAATAAAATTTCTTTTTAAATCTAGACTTGTCAAGGTTGTACTTAGAAATTATTTTAGGACACCTTGATGCAAAATGACCTATCTTAGTACATGATAAACATTTAATAGGAAGTTTTCATTTATACTTACCTTGTCCTCTAGCTTCTCTTTTCACAATCAATGCTTCCAGCTCTTCTAACTCTCTTTCTTCATCTTCAATATTTTTCATCGCATATTCATACTTGAATATATTTCTTGAACTTTATCCTAGATCATATCTCTATTGGATTTTTCTAGATACAGTAGCTTTGAATGCAAATTATATTCTAGGAGTGGATTCACCAAATTCACTCAAATCAATGGAGGCAAGCTTACCAACCAGGATGCCACTTGTCACATTTGTTACTGTCCTGATTTCTTCAATAGCATGAGATTTTATTTTGTAAGAAGTAGGAACTGATATGAACACTTTAGCCACAATCTTGATTCTTCTTCCAAGGTTCCACCAACACATCTAATACCCATCACTAGTTCATTTACCTTTTGCATGAAAGAAAAAATGTTTTCATCTTCACTCATTTTTTATTTTTTTCACTTTCCTTTCACACTTTGTAGCTTAGCCACTTTCACTTGTGCATCTCCTTCTTACAATGTTTCCAACTTATTCCAGATCTCATGTGCTTTTTTCAAACCTATCACATTTGTCATCTTTGAATCTGTTAAAGAACTCAGTAAATCTTCTATAAACCTAATATTAATTTCAGATTCTTTGATCTCATCAAGAGTAGAGGGACCAGTTTGAGGAATAGTGTATTTGTTCTTTGTAATATTCCAGAAGGGTTCACCAATGCAATTCAAATGACACTTTTTTCTAGCCTTCCATAGAGAGTAATTTGTACCATCAAATCTATGACTATCCTTCTTGTATGATTCCATCTCAAATCACCTCAAGTTGTTAAAATTATTTTATAGAAACATCCTCTAAATCTATCAAAGCACTCAGTAATGTTTCTATAGCCCTGATATTAATTTCAGCTTCTTTGATCTCATCAGGAGTAGAGGGGCCATTCCGAGGAATAGTGTATGTGTTCTTTGTAATCTTCCAGAAGGGTTCACCAATGCACTTCAAATGAAACTCCATTCTAACCTTCCACAAAGAGTAATTTGTACCATCGAATCTAGGACTATCCTTCTTGTATGATGCCATCTCAGATCACCTCAAACTATTAAAATTCTTTCAGAGGAACCTAGTCTGATACCAAATGTTGGCAAAAAATGGATAGACAATTGAGAGGGGGGTGAATTAGTTTTCAAAGTAATTAAAGTTTATTTAACCTTATCAACCTTTAATTTCAGATCTGATAATTAAGAATGAAAGCAAGAATCCAAAACACATCAAGAACACACATAACACAAGGATTTTTGCGTGGAAACCTTGTTAGGGGAAAAACTATGGTGAGGTTAATCCATAGTTTATACTGTGTTGAAAGTATAAGAGAAATGAATAGTGGGAATGCACATGCATTCAGGAACATTTCCTAGAGCTCACTACTCAAAAGGGAAGGCTCACTTCCTTACATAAAACTTTTAAATTAAATCCATCTGAAGAGATTGAATTGAGAGATTAGCTTCTTCAAAACCTTGATGATAGTTTTGGTTAGGCAGAAAAAATTCTTCTTCACACTTCACTCAAAACTCCTTCATAATCTTCTCTAAAATCAAATGACCTGATATTTATTAACACATATCTTGCACAATACTCACACACACACTTATTGAATGAATAAAAAAATCACTCTTATATATCTTCTTCATGAAATTACATCAACAACTTTGTCAGCCAAAAATAAAGAATAGATGAATACAAACTATCAGCCCAAATATCAATGCACACTAACCTAAGTGAGTCACAACATAATGAAAACCTTAAAAAATCCTCAAATTCATTCAAAAATTAATCCACGTGTGTCTGCAACACACTACAACTACAATTTCGATAAAGATAGAGCACTATCTAGAAACATCAATGAATGTCGTAGGAGCATATGCAACAACTGAAATCACCATAATTTCATTCTCTTCTTCCATAACCACCAACTATAGTGAAAAAATAATTGTCGGAGCACAAAAACTCACAACTTGCTCAATTCTTGATGTGCACCTTTGAAACTTGTAGAGGATAGAGTAGATAGTCTCTGAAAAAAACCCTTTAATGTGTGAATTTTGAATACCAACACACAGAACTTTCCAAAACTCTGGTCTTCATAGCTTCACAAGTTGTCTACAACATATTTATTATTAGTTTTTGAATATCCTTGACATATACAAAATTTAAGACAATAATGCTAATAGTGTTGATATCAATGGCAACTAGATATCAGCAATACAACCACAACATCCAACAAAGAGAGGTTGGTTTGGAGTGAGAGGGACTTATCCAAGTAGGGTGGGAGGGATAGATAGAGAGAGGGGGGAGAGAGAGAGTTACCTAGATAGAGTGTCTGAGGGCGTGACTTGAGAGAGAGAGGCGGTGGGAGGGAGTGGGAGAGAGAGAGAGTTATGGAGAGGAAATGGGAGGGAGACAAATAGATAGATAGAGGGATGGAGAGTAATTTTTAGGAGTAGATTGAGTGATCAGTACATAGAAAGAGGGAGAGGGTATATAGGGAGAATTAGACAGGATAGCAGAGAGGGAGGAAGAGATAGGTGAGATGGATAGATAGAGAGAGAGGAATAGGGGTTAAGGGTATATAGTTGAGGGATTATGGTGGATGACCTATAGGGTTGAGGTTATAGGGTTGATGGATTAGGGTTGAGGGTAGAGGGTATTAAGTTGAGGGTATAAGGGTTGAGGGTAGAGGGTTTACAGTATATGTTTGAGTATAAGGTTGAAGGAATAGGGTTGAGGGTCAAATGTGTTGGGTAGAGGGTATAAGGGTTGAGGGGTTTCAGAGTTGAGGGCTGAGGGATTAAGGGTTGAGGGTTGAGAATTAAGGGTTGAGGGTTTAATGTATAGGGTAGAGGGTAGAGGTTTTAGGGATTAAAGGTTGAGGTTTGAGGGTTTAAGGTTGACGATAAAGGGTATAGGGTTGATAGATTAGGGTTGAGAGTCCAATGTATAGGATAGAGGGTATAGGGGTTGAGGAATTAGGATTTTAAGGGTTGGGAGTTGAGGATAGAGGGTAGAGGGTAGAGGGTAGAGGTTTGAAGGGTTAAGGGCTAAGGGATTAGGGTAGATATGTTACCTAGATTTAATGGTTTAAGGGTTGAGAGAGTAGGAATGAGGGTAGAGGATATTGGGTTGATGGTAGGGTATGTGCAAGATCATGATGGGCCAAAAACTGTCGATATCTAAGTGATATGATGGCCCATGTGGCTGACAACTTTTTTTTTTACCCAAAATTGATAAAATGAAAGGGGTTTTTAAAGGAGATTCTTAGCTTTCCACCAATATAAATTACGATTTACTTTAAATTTAATAAATAATTTTTATTCATTTTCTATTTGAACTATGACTAAAGTCCTAATTGATAGACTGATTGAAAAAAATCTATAGCTTTCAAATGGTATCACATTTTTTGAATCCAAAACATGTGTCACATTCTATGCTTTACATACTATAGGATTAAAAAAACAATTGATTTTCATGCAGCTTTATGATGTTTGTTTAAATTCAGATTTGATATCTTGTGGTACTGGTGTTCAGAGCTTCATGTCTAGATAACGGTTTCACTTGGTTCTCTGGTGAATTTAGTTTTGACATAGCACATACAGGTTATGGCATTGTAGTGGGAATTGTTTCAGTTTATATGTTTTCATTCATATAGTTCTAACATGGCACATACAGGTGTATATATTCTTCATCATTTGCAAAAGTCTATGATTCAGTATTTGTGCAGCCCCAAGTTTCATTGATATCCATATAGGTCATTACATTTTTTATTGAACTCCATCTAGTTGGCATCCTTTATAATGTTATTGGGATGTTCATAGCATAGTAAGTGCATTCAATTTGCACTCAAGACAAATATAGTGTTTATTAATGATTATTGGGCTCTTTATTTTTAACATGGATTTTACTCTTTGGCATAGGGTATTTCACATTGAAATACAATGTGTTGATTTATTTTTTCGATCCTTTCATGTTTAACATGGAAATGACAATGTATTCAACCTCACATAGAAAATTATCATGCATTATCAAATAGTAAAAGACTTGGAAAAAATTCATATGTGAATCGGGAACCTTAATTTCACAAAGCATAAAATGTAACCCTATTGGGTTCCATAAGTCTTCATCAACAGGTTATTGTGATTCTGACTTGGAATAAAATTGCAAAGAATACTTGGCCACTGAAATTGTGTGGATATAATTAAAACTAACTTTGAAGTGAGAAGGCATCGAAATATTTGAAAAAGTTGAAATTGCATGGTAATTATGCTAATTAATTATTATGTCGGCCTCCTAGTGAATATCTCTAACCCTTGACTTGGAAGAACTATTATTATTTGAGAATTATTATGATCTTTGGCTTTCAAACTTCAAATTATATTTATTGCTTGGAAAGACTTTTTGATAGGAATCAAAAGAGATTAGGGAATTCTTTCTTGAGTGTTTGTTTATGCTAAGGGTTTAAACCCTAGGCACGCTACCACCATGGGTAGCTTGTATCATCTGTTACTCTTCTTGTTGCATCCTAATGAATCGGTGTTGAAGCTATATGTAAAAGCTATGAAGCAGTTTGAAATCCGGTTCACCATTTCTCTGTGGGTATGGACTCGAGCATGGAAGGAGTATGCTGATTTGTCAAATAGATGGGTTGCTAACATTCTCACAACAGATTTATCAAATTCATTTTAAGTTTATTTGAAGATATTCAAGTATTCTTTTCTCTCATTGGTGAAAGGTTCAAAGAGTTCTCACTCTTTGGTTTAAAATCATGCTTTGTCTATAATCTTTTCCATTATATGTCATGATTATTCTTATCATATCTACAATTTATCTTGCTACTTGAATTAGAAAAGGTGAAAATGATCTATTTATTAGAAGATAATGCATTTAGTTCAGTTACTCTACATTTATCATTATGGGTTCTCTAGAAATTTTTTTCTTAAGGGTATTATTCTTCTATCAATCCATTTTTAACAAAGAAAGAGATATCATTTTGTGCATAAATTATTATACTCTTGTAATAGGTGAAACAACTGGTGCAGATTTGTTATTTTTCTATCATGGTTCTGAAAACAAAAACAAAATGTAGTTTCACCTTTCATGACCTTTGATGGGTTCTAGGTCATTTTTATTAAAATATATTTCTCTATCACACTTTTCTAGAAGAATCATCTTCATGGTGCATACTTCACTGAATGTATGTCATACCTGGAACATAATTGACATAGTATTTATCCTATCTCAAAACCTTCATTGAAGGTTCTAAAAAGAAAAATATTCATTTTTAAAAAGAGGAATACAAAGTGAGTGATCACTTTTGTTGTAAGAATATAGTTTAAAAAAAAAAAATAGATGTGATAACTATTGAAAATGAAAATTTTAAAAGAGATAGTGAAAAGGATTTGTAATATGAAAGTTTGAAAACATGATGCAGAGTATAACAATAGAAACCTTATTTATTTAATATTTGAAGGATTCATGTTGAATCTTTAGGGTACTATATAGAGAGGTATGAGTGAGCTAAAATGAAATAGAGAGATCCGTTGTGTTATCATAATTTTGTAAACTAAAAAGGAGTTGGTGCTCCTTGAAATTGATGTTTCAAAATAAGGGGTTCATGCTCCTTGAGATTGGTGTCTCTAAATGAGGGGTTGGTGATCCTTGAGTTGGTGCTAAAAAATAAAACTATAAGGCATTATAAGTAGCGGTTTTTAAAATTAAGCTAGAAAGGTTGTTTAGGAGTGGTTTTTCTACCCTAGGAAGGTTTTCCACTGATCAAGTTCTTTTTATTATGGTCTCAATTTATTTGATGTGATAAAGCTTCATGACTATGATGTTTTTGTGAATAATTTTTCTCATTAGTCTGATATTGGTTGAATGTTAGACCCTTCATCCATGCAAGAGTTCATATCTAAATTTTTTTCATAAGTGTTCTATCATTGTTAAAGACTCAAATCCAAAAGAAAGCTTAAATGTATTCATTTGTTTCTGAGCTCAATAATTGTTTTCTTGAACTAAAGCTCTTTGTTGTTTCATGCTTTTCATATGTCATTTGATTGCACAACTAGTTATGTATCTCATAATTTTGCCTTGAAATATGGAAATCCTAAAGTTTTTAAACAATCTCAGTCATCTCTTTTGCAATTGCAAGATAACTCTCACAAGGATTATCGGGATAAGTTATCCAAATGAACAATGTTAATGTTGTCATAAATTCTCTTGATGCAATAACTCAACCCTATTTTCAATAGAAATGATATTATAATTAAAAATCTTGTTTAAAGTTTAAAAAGGTTTAGACACTATTTCAGCCCCCTGCTCTTAGTGTCTGTCCATACTCCAAAAATTGGTATTAGAGCATAGGGTCCTCTGATAGGTCTAAACAACCTTAAATTGATTCTGGTTTTAGATTTTATCCTTGATGTCACAAGGTCAAGAAAGTACTTCTATTTGAATGATTCATATTGTGTTATATGAAGACATATCTGGTCTCAATTGATATTGATGTATAGATCTATACCCCTACATAAGTCTAAACCACTTAGGGTTTTCTGGTCGTGGAGTACTTTTCATGGCTAAGTGAAATAGAAGTAAAGGTCAAAAGACAAAACCCTAGTGTCAAGCAAAAAGTTGACCAATCAATCCCTTTCAAGTCTATTGAAGTCTTGTCTCAAGAAATACCCCTATCATTTGATACTAAAAGTGATCCTCTAGTTGATAAAGATGAAGATCGCATGTTAGTAAGTGACTTTGAACAAGATTTTGGTGAAAAAGAATCTGAAGATGATCGATATGAGATTGATCTGGAAGGAGTACTGCTTGATGCCTTAAAATAACTTAAAAGTATCAAACAAGAAAATCAAGAACTTAAAGTACAACTTCAGAAGACTATTGATACTAATCAGGCATAAACCAAAACAATGATAATTCTGAAAAGATTATTGAATCTCTAAAAGATCAAATGGTTGATATATAAAGGGTTGAAGAGGAATCAAAATTTAAGTTAAAAGACAAGGATTAATTGTGCAATAAACTAGAAAATGAGATTGCTTCATTAAAGAAATGTTTAGATAATGATTCCTTGTTAAAAGAACTAACACTTAGACATGATATGATTATAAGTCAAAAAATTGAAATTGAAGAATGTAAGAGAATAGCTAATGTTGTGAGTTCTGATTCTGAGATCAAAAATATTGTTTGTCCAAAACTTCAAGGATAAGTAGTTGCATTAAGAAAAGAGCTTCAAAGTGTCAAGATTCAATCAAATAAAATTTTGAAATTTGATCAAAGTAATAATATATAAAATGAGATGCTAGAAGGAAAAAATAATTCCAAGGATCCTACAGGAGTGGGATATGAGGTTGGACAAAGCTTTGTCAAAGAATCTCAAAGAGTGTTACTACTACAGATGAAAAAAAATTTACACCAAGAATGAATTTTGATCTTAGTCACCATGTTGTTTGACCGAAGAGTGTAGAGAAAACAAAATCAGAAGATAACACTACTACTAGAGGACAACTCAAAGGTAATAAAAAATAAAGGAGAAATGTATACAGATCTTCACATCCTTGGCATGATAATTCATTCAGGTATAATCATTTTTTTCAAGGATATTGTCATGTTTGTAATGACTATGGTCATAAGGAAATTAATTGCACTTGATGGTCAAATAATAATCATTCTAATGTCTCTAGAAATGATAATGTGGTGTCTTACAACTGCAACATTTTTTTTCACTTAAGAAGAGATTGTAGAATGAATACAAGTGATAATAATGTAGGGAACAATGTTGGAAATGTCTATAGGAAGCCTTTTGTTCCTTAGAAAAATCACAACTTCAGTTGTTTCAGATCTAATAATAGTGGGCATAAATTAAAACAATACAGATTTAATAGAAAGACAAGTACTTTAAGCAAACAAGTGAAAAATTCTACATTGGTGTGGATAAGAAAGAGCAATCAAGCTGAAAAAAAGAGCAATAAATATGAATGTTTGAAAACTCCTTGTCACTCCTTGCATATGCCATACCATCAAGATCTTGAGAAAAAGAAAACACTCAGGGGAAGTCTATTATGGTCACTTTTTACCCCTATAAAGTCTAGAATGAGGTATGACAACATACATTTCTTATTGGTGGTAAAAGAAGTAAATAAGAGGTCTGTAAATGTCAATATTTCTTTATGTTTATTCTAATTGTGTTGATTATGAAGTTCTACATATGACATGGGAAGTTTATGAGAGCCTTGGATATAAAATATATCATCATGTTTATTACTCTGAGCATCATCGATCAACTTTATTGTTCGTTAAGGAATTCAAGTTTGAAGTACATTGGCAGTCCTTTGTGTTGTGCTTGGAAGTTGCCCATAACATTTCATGGTTGGAACACAAGTATTGATGATTATTGTAGGGATGTTAGTGACAGTGCTTTATATATTTCCTATCTATAACAAATTTTTATTATGCTTATAATATGGTATACATGATTGTTATTATCACTTGTACAAATTTCATAAAAGACAATACTTTGACAGTGAAATAGCTTTTTTGGTCTAACAGTTCTTTGCTATTACTTAGCAGTTCAAAGTTTTCATGGTATTTAGCTTGGAGGTGATAGTAATTTTCTGGTTCTAACATGATATGATGTCCATGATAGTTTGATATTTTTCATATTATGAGATTGAAAGCTCAGGACAGTTAGATAATGCATTTGTAGATCATTGGTATCCAGTGGAAAGTGATTTTTTACTATGTGTAGAGGCACTCTAATGGTATTTTTGGTGGGAAAGGTCTCTCTTATTAATACTTCAAGTATTTTATCCTCATAAGAATTTTTTTTTACTATGTGTTTTTTATATGATTCGAGTCTTTGCACATCTATAATATTATTTACAAATGGGGTGGTGAATTGCTAGTGTGCTTGCAATGGATTGAAAGTATTTCCTATAACCCATTTGGATTATTTCACAATGCTCTTCTTGTTTGAGAAAAAGGGTAATGATACCAGTTTTGATATATATGTGTATGGATTCAAGGGGAGCTTTTAAGCTCTTTGAGAAGCATGTTGTTTCTTTAGTTGGTCCATATTTGCTGCTTCATTTCCAAATCTGCAATTATTTTAGCTACATTTCTTGAAATTGTATTGATTCTCCTTTGTCCTTGTGACAAAAAGGGGGAGAATGTTTTTTTGGTTTCTGATTCAGATTTTGATGGTTCATTTCTTACCATCAAGGACAAAGGGGGAGTTTGTTGATATTTTTTCCTTGATGTCAAAGTTGATAGTATAGCACTTTGATCTTAAATCTTTGGTCTTTGCATTTCATTGGTTCAACTATGGAATTTTGGTATTGAAATTATGAGACTTGATTCAAGCTCAACTTACTCTTGGTTTATTCATGGTTTTTGGCATTTTGTATCTCAGTCATATTTGATATCTTGTGGTACTGATGTTTGGAGATTCATGTGCAGACAACAATTTCACCTAGTTCTATGGTGAATTTAGTTTTGACATGGCACATACAGGCTACGAAATTGTAGTGGGAATTTTTTTTAGTTTATATATTTTAATTCATTTGTTCTGACATGGCACATAGAGGTGTATAGATTCTTGATCATTTGCAAAACTCCATGATTCAACATTTTTGCAGCCTAAGGTTTCATTGATATGCATATTGGTCATTACATTTGTTATTGAACTCCATTTATTTTGCATCATTTATAATGTTACTGGGACATTCATAGCATAGTAACTGCATTCACTTTGCACTTAAGCTGACTATAGTGTTTATTAATGATTATCAACCTCTTTGTTTTTAACATGGCTTTCACTCTTTGGCATTGGGTATTTCACATTGAAATACAATGTGTTGTTTTATTGTTTTGGGCCTTGTATGTTTAACATGGAAATGACAATGTATTTAACCTCACATAGCAAGGTATCAAGCTTTATCACATAGTAAAAGACTTTGAATAAAATCATATATGCATCAGGCACCTGAATTTCACAAAGCATAAAATGTAACCCTATCAGGTTCCCCAAGTATTCATCAAGGAGTTATTGTGATTCTGACTTGGAATAAAATTCCAAAGAATACTTGGCCAACGGAAGTTTGTGGATGTAATTAAAAGTCACTTTGAAGTGACAAGGAATTGACATATTTGAAAAAGTTAAAATTGCATGGTGATTATGTTAATTATTATAGACATGCAAAATATATGCATGCATCTAATCATACTTCATTCATCATTATTTCATCTATTAATTAAATAAACCAATTTAATTAATTCACTTCTCTCAAAATTAAATAGATCCAATTATTTAATTATCTTCTATAGTTCCTGATTTAGTTGAATCAAAGATATCTAATTAAATCACTCATATGCATTTTCCTCTCATTTGATTTAAAATAAATACAAAAATTAAAATCAAATCTCATATCACCTAAACTCTTGTTAGATTAATCAAATATTGATTAGTTTAATCCTAATCACCTAAATCCTCTAGATTCATCCACTTGCACAATAAATCATTTAAATTGATTTATTAAAACACCTATTTTCCCTCACAAGGGCATATTCCCAAGGAATATTCCTTTATTAACTCTCATGTTTGACTTTTATGGCCAAACACAATTCCCCCCGAAACCCTCAACCATACTCATTTATTGCCATTTTCAAATTTGAAATGGGCACATTAGCCAAAACTCACACAATCATGGGCCAATCCCATTGTGACAAATGCATCACTCCTATTGGATGGGATTTAGTCCCACATCTCTCAATATTAGCTTCTCCTCTCTCAACTTCTCCTATAAATGCAATGCATTTTCTCTCATTTCAACATCTACATTTTAGAGCATCTTCATTATAGGCAATTTGAGTTCATGAGCATCTCATTGTCTATCACATCATTTTCTTATCAAGGATTGGGAAAGGGCTCTTTTCTCACATAAAGAGGCACCAATCCCCCTATGGGAAGGTGGTTGGTTAACTTAGATTAGATTTTCATATTTTAAGTTGCACATGCCTTACTTAAAGTTTTTCTCTTCTATGTTTGATCAATAATTTCATAAGGAGGGGCTAATTTCAGTTTACTGACAATAGTTAATCCATCTATTGTTAGAAATTTTCTTATTTTCCTCTCACAATTATTATGTTAGCCTCCTAGTGAATATATCTGACTATAGACTTGGAAGCACTATTATTGTTTGAGAATTATTATGATCTTTGGCTTTCAGACTTCAAATTACATTTATCGTTTGGAAAGAGTTTTTGATAGGACTCGAAAGAGATCAAGACATTCTTTGTTTAGTGTTTCTTTATGGTAAGGGTTGAAACACTACCCACACCGATGCCATGGGTAACTTGTATCAGTGGTTACTCTTTTTGTTGCATCCTAATGAACATGTGTTGAAGCTCTTTGTAAGATCTATGAAGCAGTTTTAAATCTGGTTCACTTTTTCTTTGTGGGTATGGACTCGAGCATGAAAGGAGTATGTTGATTCATTGAAAAAATGGGTTGGTTATGTTCTCATAGTAGATTTGTCAAGTTAATTTTCAGTTTCTTTGAAGATCTTCATGTATTCTTTTCTCTCACTGCTGAAAGGTTCAAAGATTTTTAACTCTTTGGTCTAAAATCATGCTTTGTCTAGAATCTTTTTCATCATATGTGGTGATTATTCTTATCAGATATGCAATTTGTCTTGTTTCTTGAATTAGATAAGGTGAAAATGATCTATTTATTAGAAGATAATGTATTCATTTCGTTAACTCTCCATTTATCATTATGGGTTCTCTAGAAAATAATTTCTTAAGGGTATTATTATTGTATCGGTCCACTTTTAACAAAGAAATAAATATCATTTTGTGCATACATTATTATACTCTTTTAATTGGTGAAACAACTGGTGCAAATTTGTTATTTTTTGTCATGGTTCTGAGAGAAAAAAAAAATGTAGTCTCACCTTTCATGGCCTTTGATGGATTTTGGGTCATTTTTCTTAAAATACATTTCTCTGTCACACATTGTCAAAAGAATCATCTTCGTGGTGCATACTTCACTGAATTTATTTCATACCTGCCACATAAACAATAGATTATTTGTCTTATCTCAAAACCTTCCTTGAAGGTTCTAAAAAAAAAATATTCATTTTGAAAAAGAGGAATATAAAGTGAGTGATCATTGTGGTTGTAAAAATATAGTTTATAAAAAAAACCAAATGTGATAACTGTTGAAAATTAAAAATTTAAAAGAGATAGCGAAAAGGTTTTGTAATTAAAGTTTGAAAACATGATACAGAGTATAATAATAGAAACCTTATTTATTTAATAATTTAAGGATTCATGTTGAATCTTTACGGTATTAGATAGAAAGTTATCAGTGAGCTAAAATGAAATAGAGAGATCCTCTAAGTTATTGTAATTATGTAAACTGAAAAGGAGTTGATGGTCCTTGAAATGGGTGTTTCAAAATATGGGGTTGGTTCTCCTTGAGATTGGTGTCTCTAAATGACGGGCTGGTGCTCATAAATTAGCCTATAAGGCACTGTAAGTAGCGGTTTTATCAATTAAGCCAAAAAGGTATTTTAGGAGTGGTTTTTCTATGCCAGAAGGGTTTTCCACTCGACAAATTATTTTTCTTATGGTATTAATTGATTTGATGTGATAATGCTTCATGAATATGATATATTTGTGAATAATTATTCTTATTAGTCTGACCTTGGTTGAATGTTAGTCTCTTCATCGCTACAAATGTTCATATATAAATGTTTTTCATAAGTGTTTTATCATTGTTAAAGACTCAAAATTCAAAAGAAAGCTTAAACGTATTCATTTGTGCCTGAGCTCAAGAATTCTTTTATTGAACTAAATCTCTTTGTTCTTTCATGCTTTTCATATGCCATTCCATTGCACAATTGGTTTTCTATCTCATAAGTTTGCATTGAAATCTAGTAATCCTAAAGTTTTTAAACAATGAGAGTCATCTCTTTTGTAATTGCAAGATAACTCTCACAAGGATTATTGGGATAAGTTTTCAAAATGAACAATGTTAATGCTATCATAAATGCTCTCAATACAATCACTCATCCTTGTTTTCAATAGAGAGGATATTAGAATTAAAACTCTTGTTTAAAGTTTAAAAAGGTTTAGAAACTAATTCACCTCCACCCTCTCAATGTCTATCAATACTCTAACAATTGGTATAAGAGAATAGGGTGCTTTGATAGGTCTAAATAATCTTGGATTGAATTTCATTTCGGATTTTATCAATTGTGTCACAAGGTCAAGAAAGTACTTCTTTTTGAATGATTTAGACTATGTTGTATGAACATATTTGGTCTCAATTGATATTGGTGTATAGAGCCATACCTAGACATAAGTCTAAACCACTTAGGGTTTCTTGGTCATGGAGTATTTTTCATGGCTAAGTGCAAGAGAAATAAATTTCAAATTGAAAACCCCTAGTGTCAAACAAAAATTTGATCAATCAATCCCTTGCAAGTCTAGTGAAGTCATGTCTCAAGAAATACCCTTGTCATTTGATACTAAAAGTGATCCTCTAGTTGATAAAGATGAATATCGCTTAGTAAGTGAATTTGAACAAGAGTTTGGTGAAAAATAATATGAAGATGATGAGTATGAGGTTGATGTGGAAGGAGAATCGCTTGCTACCTTAAAAGAACTTAAAAGGATAAAACAAAAAAATCAAGAACTAAAGGTAAAACTTCAAAAGACTATTGATACTAATCAGGCATTAAACCAAAACTATGATAAATCTAAAAATATTATTGAATCTCTAAAAGCTCAAACGGCTGATAGAGAAAGGGCTGAAGAGGAATTGGAAGTCAAGTTAAAATGCAAGGATGAAGTGTGCAATAAACTAGAAAATGAGATTGCTTCATTAAAGAAATGCTCAAATAATGATTCCTTGTTAAGAGAACTAACACTTAGAGATGATATGATTATAAGTAGGAAAATTGAAATTGAAGAATGTAAGAGGATTGATAGTGTTGTGAGTTTTAATTAGGAGATCAAAAATATTTTTTGTCTACAAATTGGAGAAGTACTTGCATTAAGAAAAGAGCTTCAGAGTGTCAAGGTTCAATCAGATAAAATTTTGAAATTTGATTAGACTACTAATATATTAAATGAGATGTTGGGTAGACAAAAGAATTCTAAGGATCCTACAGGAGTGGGATATGAGGATAGAAAAATATTTGTCAAAGAATCTCAAATATTTTTTGCTACTACAGATGGAAAATTGTTTACACATAATCAAAGAGTGTAGAGAAAACATAATCAGAAGATAAAACTACTGCTAGAAGACAAATCAAAGGTACTCACAGAGAAAGGAGAAACATCTTCAGATCTTCACATCCTTGGCATGACCATTAATTTAGGTATAATCATTATTTTCAAGGATGGGTATGTGCAGGATCATGATGGACCAAAAAGTGGCGATATCTAAGTGATATGATAGACCATGTGGCTTATGACTTTTTTTTTACCAAAAATTGATGAAATGGAAAGGGTATTTAAAGGATATTCTTAGCTTTCCACCTATATTAGTTATGCTTTATTTTTAATTTCATAAATAATTATTATTCACTTTCTATTTGAATTATGACTAAAGTCCTGATTGATGGGTTGATTGAAAAGCATTTATAGCTTTCAAACAATAAAAAAATTTTTGAATCCAAAACATGTGTCGCATTCTACGCTTCACATACTATAGAATTTAAAAAAAATGAATTTCATGATGCTTTAACAAAGTTAAGGTGGTTAGGCTTATGAGTTTTTTATATTTTTAAATATTTCTAACAAAAATTCATAATTAATTATTTACTTGGAAAAAAACTACAAAAATATATGTATCACATCGGTACAGGAGCCCCCTACATATATCTAAAATCTTATAAAAAAATACTATCATTTTATTGTGGTTAGGGAGGCTAGACAGACACCCACTTCTTATTTTTCCCTGAAATTTAAGTACTACTGCATTGAAATTCAAATTTTTCACAAAATAGATTTTTAAAAAAATATAAATAAATCTAGTAGTTTAGGAACTACATTCAATTTTCTACAGATTCTATTCTTACACATTTTTGAAATAATATAGATAACTTATTCAAATTTTTACGTCAAGTTGCCTAACTCTCATTTTCAGAATTTGATTGCCACTATGGTCATAAGAAAATTAATTGCATGATATGGTCAAATAAGAATACTTCTAATGTCTCTAGAAATGATAATGTGTTGTGTTACAACTATAACAATTTTGGTCACTTAAGAAGATATTGTATAATGAATACAAGTGATAATAATGTAGGGAACAATGTTGGAAATGTCTATAGGAAACCTTTTGTTCATCAGAACAATAACAAAGTCATTTTTTTCAGATGTGATAACATTGAGCATAAATTACACCAATACATATTTAATAGAAAGACAAGTGCATTAAGAAAACAAGTGAAAAATTATACTTTGGTGTGGAGAAGAAACAAAAATCAAGATAACAAAAGGAGAAATAAAGATGATTGTGTGAAAACTCCTTGTGCACTCCTTGCACATGTGATACCATCTAGATCTTGAGAAGAATAAAATACTCAAGGGGAGTCTATTATGGTAACACATTTTACCCCTATGTATTGTAGAATGAGGTATGACAACATACATTTGCTATTGGTGGTTAAAAAAGTAAAGCAGAGGTCTTTAAATGTCAATATTTTATTATGTTTATTTTGATTGTATTGATTATGAAGGTCTTCATATGATATGGGGAGTTTATGAGAGCCTCAAATATAACATATATCATCATTTTTATTACTCTAAGTATAACTGGTCAACTTTATAGGTTTTTAAGGAATTCAAGTTTGAAGTAAATTGGCAGTCCTTTGTGTTGTGCTTGGAAGTTGCCCGTAACCTTTCATGGTTGGAAATCAAGTATTGATGATTATTGTAGGGACATAGTGATAGTGCTTTATATATTTCCTATCTATGAAAAAAAATTAGTATGCTAACAATATGGTATACATGATTGTTGTTATCACTTGCACAACTTTCATAAAAGACAATAGTTTGACAATGAAATAGTTGTTTTCGTCTAATACTGCTTTGCTATTACTTAGCAGTTCAAAGTTTGCATGGTATTTAGCTTGTAGGTGACAATACTTTTTTGGTTTTGACATGATATGATGTCCACGAAAGTTTGATGTTTGTCATATTATGAGATTTAGAGCTCAAGCCAGCTAGATAATGGATTTGTAGATCAATAGTATGTAGTGGAAAGTGATTTTTCATTGTGTGTAGAGGTACTCTAATGGTATTTTTTGTGGTAAAGGTCTCTCTTATCGATACTTCATGTTGTTAATCCTCATGATAAATTTTTCTTATTGTGTTTTTTTTATTTGATTTGATTCTTTGCACATCCGCAATATGATTTTCAAATGGGGTGGTGAATTGCTTGTGTGCTTGCAATGCATTGAAGGTATTTTCTATAAACCATTTGGATTATTTGATAGTGCTCTTGTTGTTTGAGAAAAATGGTATTGATACCAATTTTGATATATCAATGTATGGATTCAAGGGGAGATTTTAGCTCTCTGAGCAGCTTGTTGTTGCTTCAGTTGGTCTTTATTTTATGCTTCATTTCTAAATCATTAGTTGTTTCAACTACATCTCTTGACATTATATTGATTCTCCTTTTTCCTTGTGACAAAAAAGGGAGAGAATGTGTTTTTGGTTTCTGATTCAAATTTTGATGGCTTAGTTTTTTCCATCAAGGAAAAAGGGGGAGTTTGTTGATATTTTGTCTTTGATGTCAAACTTGATAGTATGGCACTTTGATCTTGACTCTTTGGTCTTGGCATTTCCTTGGTTCAGCTATGGAATTTTTGCATTAACATTGTGATACGTGATTCAGGCTCATCTTACACTTGTTCTATTTATGGTTTTTGGCATTCAGTATCTCAGTCATATTTGTATCTTTATGATGTTTGTTTAAATTGATATTTGATATCTTGTGGTACTGATGTTTGGAGCTTCATGTGCAGACAATAGTTTCACTTGGTTCTGTGGTGAATTTAGTTCTGACATGGCACATACGGTTTGTGAAATTGTAGTGGGGATTTTTTCAGTATATATTTTTTCATTCATTTAGTTCTGACATGGCTAATATAGGTGTATACATTCTTGATCATTTACAAAAATCTATGATTCAACATTTGTACAGCCTTAGGTTTCATTGATATGCATATTGTTCATTACATTTTTTATTGAACTCCATTTAGTTGGAATCATTTATATTGTTATTGGGACATTCATAGCATAGTAAGTGTATTTACTTTGCATTCAAGTTAACTATAGCGTTTATTAATGATTATCGGGCTCTTTATTTTTAACATGACTTTTACTCATTGGCATAAGGTATTTCACATTGAAATACAATATGTTGTTTTATTTTTTCAGGCCTTGTAAGTTTAAGATGGAAATGACAAAGTATTGAACCTCACATAGCAAGGTATTAGGTTTTATCACATACTAAAAGACTTTGAATAAAGTCATATATGAATCAGGCACCTTAATTTCACAAAGCATAAAATGTAACCCTATCGAGTTCCTTAAGTCTTCATCAAGGGGTTATTGTGATTCTAACCTGGAATAAAATTGCAAAGAATAATTGGCCAATAGAAGTTTGTGTATATAATTAAAAGTCACTTTGAAGTGACAAGGCATTGACATATTTGAAAAATTTGAAATTGCATTGTAATTATGTTAATTATTATGTCGGCATCCTAGTGAATATCTCTAACTATGGACTTGGAAGAAATTTTAATTTTTGACAATTATTATGACCATTGGCTTTCAGACTTCAAATTAAATTTATCATTTGGAAATACTTTTTGATAGGAGTCGAAAGAGATTAAGGCATTATTTTTTTAGTGTTTCTTTATGCTAAGGGTTGAAACACTGGCCATGCCGCCGCCATGGGTAATTTGTATCAAACGTTAGTCTTCTTGTTGCATCCTAACAAATAAGTTTTGAAGCTCTGTATAAGAGCTATGAAGCAATTTGAAATCTGGTTCGTCATTTCTTTGTGGGTATGGACTTGAGCATGGAAGGACTATGTTGATTAGTCGAACAATTGGGTTGGTAATGTTCTAACATTAGATTTATTAGGTTCACTTTTAGTTTCATTGAAGATCTTCAGGTATTATTTTCTCTCATTCATAAAAGGTTTGAGGATTTCTCTCTCTTTGGTCTAAAATCATGCTTTGTATTGAAGCTATTCCATCATATATGATGATTATTCTTATTAGATCTATAATTTCTCTTGATACTTGAATTATATAAGGCGAAAATGATCTATTTATCAGAAGATAATGCATTAAGTTTTTCTACTCTACATTTATCATTATGGGTTCTCTGGAAAATATTTTCTTAAAGGTATTATTGTTCTATAAGTCCATTTTTAACAAGGAAAGAGATATCATTTTGTGCATACATTATTATACTCTTGTAACAAGTGAAACAACTAGTGTAAATTTTTTATTTTTTTGTCATGGTTTTGAGAACAAAAAAAAAATGTAGTTTCACCTTTCATGACCTTTGATGGGTTCTAGGACATTTCTCTTAAAATAAATTTCTCTATCACACATTTTCAGAAGAATGATCTTCGTGGTGCATACTTCATTGAATTTCTGTCATACTTGGCACATAACCAATAGAGTATTTGTTTTATCTCAAAACCTTCTTTGAAGGTTCGAAAAAGTAGAATATTCATTTTGAAAAAGAGGAATATAAAGTGAGTGATCACTGTTGTTGTAACAATATAGTTTACAAAAATTAAAAAATGTGATAACTATTGAACATGAAAATCTGAAAAGAGATAGAGAAAAGGCTCTATTATGAAATTTTGAAAACATGATGCATTGTATAATAATAGAAACCTTACTTATTTAATATTTTGAGGATTGATGTTGAATCTTTAGGGTATTAGATAGAGAGGTATGAGTGAGCTAAAATGAAACAGAGAGATCCTTTGTGTTATTGTAATTATGTAAACTAAAAAGGAGTTGGTGCTCCATGAAATTGGTGTTTCAAAATAAGGGTTTGGTGGTCCTTGTAATCGGTGTTTCAAAATAAGGGGTTGGTGCTCCTTGGGATTGGTGTCTCTGAATGAGGGGTTGGTTTTCCTTGAGCTGGCACTCAGAAATTTGTCTATAAGGCACTGTAAGCAGTGGTTTTTGAAATTAAGATACAAAGACGGTTTAGGAGTGATTTTTCTACAGAGGAGGGTTTGCCACTTGGAAAATTCTTTGTCTTATGGTGTCAATTTCTTTGATGTGATAATGCTTTGTGACTGATTTTTTTGTGAATTTTTTTTCTTGTCAATTTGAGCTTGGTTGAATGTTAGTCCCTTCATCGCTTTAAATTTTCATATTTAAATGTTTTGCATAAGTGTTCTATCATTGTTAAAGACTCAAATTCAAAAGAAATCTTAAACGTATTCAATTTTTTTTTGAGCTCAAGTATTGTTTTCTTGAGCTGAAGATCTTTGTTGTTTCATGTTGTTTATATGTCATTCCATTGCATAATTGGTTTTGTATCTCATAATTCTAAAGTGAAATATGGTAATCCTTAAGTTTTTAAACAATTTTAGTCTTCTCTTGTGCAATTGCAAGATAAATCTCACAAGGATTATTGGGATAAGTTGTGAAAATTAAGAATGTTAATAATTTCATAAATGCTCTCAATGCAATCACTTAGCCCTATTTTCAATAGAGAGGATATTAGAACTAAAAGTCTTGTTTAAATTTTGAAAAATTTTAGACACTAATTCACCCCCTCCTCTTAGAGTTTGTCCATACTCCAACAGTATTAGGGTTGAGGGTCAAATGTATAGGTTAGAGAGTATAGGGGTTTGCAGTTTAGGGTTTAACGGTTGATTGAGGGTTTAAGGGTTGAGGATTTTGAATTGAGGGTTCAAGGTTTAATGTTGTAGTATAGTAAAATGCATACCCTTGCATGTTCACACTTTTTTTGGCCCACCTTGCTTTATTTATCCTCATTTATGTCTTAATTGGTCCTATTTTGCGTCCATAAGCCCTATGAATTACATAGTTTTTTCTACTTAATTATGACATTCTCCAATGCATAAATTAAAATCTAATGTTCTAATCTATATGTCCCTGATTTTTTGGTTCGAACTAGAATTCCGCCTAGAAAATATTTGTCCCCAAAATGTCTCAGGATCCTAATTTTGAGGCATCTTAATTGGGCCCCTTTTTGGTGTCTATGCCCCACGTTTCATGGCTTGGGGCTAAGACACCACCTAGGATGTCGTCTTTGAGTCATTTTCAGAATCTCATTTCAAATTTCAAATTTTGGTGGGATTTAGCATCCTTTATTTAATGAGTTCATATGTTAGCTTGGTGTGATATAATTTTAGGATATTAATCATAAATAAGTATAAATATAAGGTTCTTTCATTAATTTCAATCCTATTCTTTTTTGAAAGCATTCATAATATCAAATTATGTTCACAAGAGCTTTTAAGAGAAATTCATCAAGAATCATATCAAAGAGATTCTTGCTTCATGTTCATTGTTCTACTAACAGTTGTGATGTAGGATTTGTGATTCAAGCAAGTGTTCAATCAAGATAACATCATTAAAGCAAGATTCAAGGACCACATCCATTGTAGTCATTTTACACAATTTTATAGACTTTACAAGGGTTTAGTGAGTTGTAGCATTGCATTTTGTTCATTCACCATTCCCCTGAACATTACTTTATTTCATTTGAAGGTTTAATTACCAACAAGGGGTTTGACCAAGGAAAACCCCCATTCACTAACAAACAAAAAGTTTTTCCCATCTTTTGTGTTTGTGATTGTAGGTTTAGGTTGAAGTCTTGAAGATTATTTAATGCATGCAAAGTCATAAAAGTTTCAAAATTTCATTACAAAGTTGTCATCTTCATGAAAACTCACCTACAATTCAAATTTGAAAGTTTCAGAGCTTGAGATCCAAGAAGAAGCAAGTAAGTTGATACTTTGAAGCTCAGAACCACATCCAAAGTTTTTAGAAATTAAGAATGAGATTAATACACCACCTTGGGCATCTTAGTCCTCACAAACATATTTTACAAAGATTCCTTCAAATCCGGTTTCAAAATCTAAACATTTCATATTTTCCCCAAAAATTAGCAGTAGGACTAATATGCTACCCAGGGTGTCTTAGTCCTCCATTGCACATTTGGAAAGCTTCATTGGATTTCAAAAATTCGTATAACATCTCCAAACTCCCCAGGTACACATATCATATCTCCCTATTGCGTAATTTCATTATTTTCATATCTCATTTAGCTTACATAACTAGGTTTTGTAGGTTGAATGTTCATTTGTATTTTCCATGCGTTTGCTTGGTGGTGAACCCCTTAAAGCTGAAAGAATCCCCTCCTAGGTACTCATTATGAATTGATTCACCTTGTGAGGTTGCTAGTCAATCCAATTAGGACTCGTAGGACATATTTGAATGATTTCTGGAAAAAGGGAGTGACATTTTTATATGCCCCCTTTTTCTTATTAATAATTTTGGTGAACACAACCTTTTTGAGAATCCACTTTTCAATTTGGAGTCCATTAAACTCCTAGATCTAGGTTACATTCATTCTTGCATTGCATCTTGCATTAGTGAAATTGCATCTAGGGTTTCTTATATTTGCATTAATGAAACTGCATATAGGTTACATTTTTACTTTCTTGCATCATTTCATTTCATTAAAAAATTAAAAAGTGCATTATTCATCCTCTTGATTGCATTTAGGAACATTCTCATTGCATTCAAAATTTTAAATATTTCATTCAGTTGTTTGTTCCTACTTACTTTGGATTTCCCTCATTTGCAATTTGTTTTGTCTCTAAACATTAGTACCTTGAATAGGCCATCTAGAAACATTATAAACAACTCAAAATTTTATTTTTTTTGTTAAAAACCTCCCCTAGGAGAAAAACTCCCTTCTTAGAATCTTAGTCCCTCTCTGGGTTCTTACCTCAAAATCCTATCTGAGTTGATTGCATTCTATTTCGGCTTCTAGAACCCTCAAATTCCACAAATAGGACCGAGATGCCCTCACTGGTGTCTTAGTCCCTATTGAGTTTGAAGCTACAATTTCCATGGTTTAAATCTTCTTTTATGTGATTTTGTTTTCTGCCATTGGTTACCTGTTTCAGTGGATTTACTTTATGTTTCATCCATTTCACTAAATCAGGCTTTAGTAGCTTTATTTCATGCATTTCTTAATTCTATTTTTTTAGATCAACATTTAATTTTCAGATCATTTCATGAAGTAATCAGTAAATTACCTTGGTTGAAATCTAAAAATTATATTTCATTCTAGGCCTTTACATTGGATTTTAAGTTTGCATAACTTATTGTTCAAAAATTTTAGTTTCATTCTTTCCAAGTTTGCAAAGACAAAATTAGTAAATAAGCATGTTAGTCATTGATTTAATGCATTTCCTAGTTATGAGAGTATTTTAGTGCAAAAGAGTTAAAATATTAACTCTTGCCTTAAACATACACCCTCTCCCATCTCCTCTATTTGTGAGGATGATATAATAGAAGATAATACAAACATAGATAATCATGGTGATCATAAATTTTCTTCTCCTAATACATCTCCTTTTACTGATGAAGGTATCTTGGTGAAAGAAGATAAAATCATTGAGAATCATGAAGATCTTTCTTGTCCTTCTCCTCATCCCCTTTGTGAAGATATTCTAGCACAAAACAATGATATCATATAAACATTTATCAATATTACTTTACCTAATCTCCATTCCCCCTTTTCTTGTGAGAATAATTTAGTTGAAGAGAATGAGATTGTGAATGATCAGGATGATATATTGGTGTTAGATGATGAAATAATTAAGGTCTATAACAACCCTCTTTATGATCCTTCCTCTACTTATCGTATTTTGGAAGATATTAGGGAAAAAAGGGATAAAATCATAAATGATCATGAAAATCATACTTGTCCTTCTCCTAGTATCTCTCCTCATTATCAAGAAGATACTCTGATTGATGAAATTAATGAGAATCTTAGTTTCTCCCCTTCACCTAGGGAAATCCTTATTGAGAAATAAAATTCAACCATTGATAACTCCCTTACATGCAATGAAGTCATCTCAGAAGAACCAACCCTTGAATGCCAATATTTTTTAGTGGAATTACATTTGCATGTTTTCTCCTAAAAGCTATTAACAAGTAGTTACATGCTTAAGATCTAGGTTTCTAGGTTTTAGACATATCGAGTTTTAGCGCTACTATTATATTCATATTTTTGGGTGTAGTAAGGAGGTATTTAAATCTTGTGTGATATATATGGTTTACCTTTTTTTATAGCTTCTATTCCCTATATTTTCCTTTATCTGCCACCCTTTCAATTCTACCACTTGCTTTTGATTTCTTTCTAATATAATCACTGGTAGACCTATTCATTTTAGATAAAACAATCATATCACGGTCATTCCAAGTTTCTACTTGACTACGGGCTTTAATATTTTCAGATTGGTCATTTTATATTAGATTGTTTGCCCTATTTTCTTCTCAAAAAATATGTCTTATTGAGAGTATCTATAATTTTTGCATCAATTCCCTTATTCAGATTAATTGGGACTATAAATTCCAATCACCAGTTTTGTTGCTTGTAATGAAATTTATGCTGACTATCAAATCACTTTCCATCTCTATATTTGTCATACCTGTTTCTTTGCATAATAGTGCACCCCTTAATATCTCTTCTATCTCTATTGCATTGTTTATCGATATCAAGATTTTGGTTGATAAGGTTATTAATAATTGTCCTTTCTCATTTCTTATGATGCATCTAATTCTCAATTTCCCTAGATTTTTGCTAGAGGCTTCATCTATGTTTAGCTTCAGTCTTCCCCTTAGTGGGAGGTTCCTTTTTTCCTTCAATCTTTTCAACTTAGGGTCCAAAGCAAACTAGAAGAACGAGGGAACCTTGAGTAAATTTCATCTCTTCATAAACTCATCATCCCATAATGTGATTTTTTTCCTTTACAAATAAATATCATAATTCATCCATTCTAAAATGTTAAGTAATTTAGTAACATATTCTTATCGTGAAATATTCTTCTATTTTTCTGGCCTCCATTGTTTCTCTAGTTCACTAGCTTCCAGAAAATCATTGGCCGACTGATTGCATTCCTTACAAACATAGACTGAAAAAAATCGAAGGTGATGAGATGTGTGTCTTTAATACATCTTCATTTTCCAACCATCTTCATTAATATTGAATGTATGTCCAACATCAACAATCAACCTTCATCAATGAACCACTTATTTTGGGAATTGTGACACCACCTTTGCTTCCATAATATTCATTCCTTCTTACAGTAAATGCCTCGAAGTACTATCATCCAAATTAATGCCACTAAAATCTTCAAATCTTAAAACATCCTGATCTGTAGAAGGATAGTGCCTATTTTGATAGGATGTATGCCTCGACATTCTGCAGAAGGATAGTGCCTATTTTGATAGGATGTATGCCTCGACATTCCCTGCTTGCCTTAAATGACTAAATTAAAGTCTTCAAAAAGGGCTAGTTCTTCTATAATTTTGCTAACCGCTCCCTGCAGATGGTCCGGCATCGATTTTACCTTTTGAAATTTCTTGAATTATTATTAAAAGAATCACCCTCGAGATGAATCTTTGTTCCCCCTAAAATTCTGGCTATCTTAATTGTCGTTAAGGCTACTACTGCTACATTATTGGGTCCCTCCTTCAATCTCATTTCTCCTATAACTAATACATTCACATTTCAATCCTGAACAATACTACCAACTCTAGATGGACCCAAATTTCCTTTTTCCGCTCCATCAAAGTTCACCTCCTACCAACCTTCCTCAGTTTCTCCAATTTATCCACCTATAAAGAAACTCAAGTCAGATTAACCCAACCAATCCCCTTAAAGAGAAACTATTCTTATCATTTTATTATTAATATTGATATTATAATTGCTAAAATATTTTTATATTTTCTTATTATAATTTATTGTATTTTATGAAAATATGAAAATTTTAATTTATTGATTAACTTTTTTAATAAACTATATATTTAATAAAATTTATTTTACTAATACATATATTAAATAAATATTATTAATAAAATAAATATCACAACTTATTAATAAAGCTAACATTTATTTATTTATGAGATTTGATGAGAAACATAAAAATTGAAGTATGAAATTAACAAAAGTCATTGCAATAGTATTGTTGAACCCAAGTACTAATAAGATAAGTATTTTTTAACTTTAGTTTTCATCTCTCTTAATGATTGTGAAGCCTTAAATTATTATTATAAAATTATTTAGTTTACTTATTTAAGAGTATTTTATTATAAACACTTGTTTTTTTTTACTTAAGAGTTATTCTATAGTTATTTACTTATTTAATAGTTATTCTATTGGTTTATTTTTTTGAAGGCACAAGGCCTGCAAGCACTTGGGCCCAGTGAGGGTTTGAATCCTAGTGGTCATCACTACAACCAAGCCACTTGACCACTATGGTGGCTAAATTCTGCAACATGTTAGTATATTATGCAAATCAAACTGACATGACAAAACCTAGCAAACCCTATGAGATATTGCTCCATACTAGATATGCTAAATTAAAACATTTAAACAACTAGAAATGCCAAATGAAATGATTTTAAAGCACAAATAAATGAAGAAAATCTATCCCATATTGGATTGGTGCAACTTAGTGTTGTAGGAAGTTGCCCTTTCCCAATCCTTGATAAGCAAAATGCCAAATGATGAGCAAGATATCCTCTCAAATGAAGAGAGTGACCTTGCAATCAGAAAATATTGCTAAGCAAATGGTGTGATGATAAGCAAGATCAGTTCTCACAAGTGGAGAGCAACCTTATAATGAGCATGAGTTGTGTGTTGTTGTGGATGTAGATGATTTGTGTTGAAATGCTTTGCATTTTATAGATTGAAAGATTGAGAGATTTTGAGAAATGTGGGATCATTCATGAGCCAATGACAAGATGACACTTGTCAAGCTATGAGAGGGTGAGGAATGTGCAAGTCTTGGCATATGTGCCACTTTCAAATTTGAAAAATGTCAATAAATGCATGTTGTTGAGGGTTTTGGGGGGAATAATCTTTGTTCAAAAAAGTCAAAGATGAGAGTTATTGAGGGAAAATAACTCTTTTTAATAAATCAATAAATTGATTTATTGATGCAAGTGGGTGGGTTAGTTAGGAGTTTAGATTTGACTCTAGTTGAGTCAAAAGCTAGAGAATGCTAATCATGATTAGAAGTTAATTAATTTAGATTAATTAACTTAGGGGATTTTAGGGATTTGATATTTGATTTTAAATCAGTTTGATTTATTAAATCAAATAAGAAGAACCTTAGGAACTTAATTAAATAATTTGATTTATTTAATTAAGCTTGATGAACCTTAGGATTAAATCAATAAATTGCTTTAATTGATTAGTAGAAGAAACGAATGCATGATGTTAGTTACAGTGGAATGCATAATGTTATTTTTGGATGTCTACATTTTGCCCCTCTTTGAAGCAATGTACTCGTTGCATTGGTTCAAAGAATGATGTTGCCGGCATCGAAATTAAAAAAATTCTTTGGTTTTTTCAGATGCCCCAGTGAAAAGATACAATTTGAGGTGGATCTCGCGACAAAGAGGTTCAAAATGAATGTATGGATGGTTAGACTATATGATAATGATGATGAAAATGAGATGTTTGGAAGATGCTTAGGATAAAAAATTTATTTTATCGTAAACAACTTTAAATGATTATACAATGCATGTGAGATGGATGAGATGGATGATGTTGTCCTGATATGATGGTATGACATGATTATGCGAAATGAGAATATGGATGCAAGATGGATGCATTGTTAGCGTGATAGAAGATAGAAGAATGAGAGGGATGAACCCTTAAATCTAAGAAGAATGTAGAAGTCCAATAAGTCCATTAGTCATCGAGACTTTATTGGATATGACGATGAATGATGATGATGTGTTGCTTATCCAGGGATGGGAAAAGAGCATACCTTTCTTTATGTTTGATAACACACATAGGTGCGATGCATCAAGGTATTAAGAACCAAGATGGCGTTGCGCCTAGTGTGATGGACTTTGACTTGACAATCAGATAGGAGTACTCTTGTTCACACTTGACAGATATAAACTTATTCGGAATGCAATTCAGATATTCTAGACATCTCGGGCCAAAACATAAAAAGGCAAGCCTTCTTATGTGGTCAACAAGATACCTAGAACATCCTTCCTACAAACAAAACAAAGTATGCGTGACGAAGTTATTTTACAAGAATATCCAACAAGCACAGCAGATAAAAAGATACTGATCGTTGCCCCATTCCTTTCTCTCTGAACCAGTTTTGTTTAGGCATCATCGAGAGGTCCTTGGAATGACCAGAAAATAAGATAAGTCTAAAAGACTAAAATAAAGTAAACAAACAAGCTGATGTTCTTCGTATCGCTAGCCAAGACTAAACTACTGTGGGGTTCCTGATGCTTATGTCCATCGCAGGAAAGCTTCATCCTAGGACATGTAGTGATCAGGGTTTTGGTGAGACTGATTGCGTGATAAGCTATTGATACTCCGAGTTGACCAACTTGCTAACTTACTGACTTAGACCTTCGAGACTTTGACGATTAGGCGTTCACTTTAGAACCTACTAAACTTGCTTCTGACTAACTCACCAAAGGGTGAAAGCGACGATGATTTATTATGAGTGATGACAATCACGAGTGAAAGCGAGATGAAATGGATGCACCATTTTGGTTTTTTCAAATGTTTTGAGGCTGTTTTTGGAATTTTGGAATGTTTTTTACAAATGTTTTTGGTATTTTCAAGATTTTCCAATGTTTTTGGTATTTTCAAGATTTTACAACGAACAGACTAACTTAAAGACCTATCCTAGGGGTCTCGGGAGCTCATCCATAGATTAGCCTTGCCTACGTTATATACGCAGAGACCACGTAGTTCGACTGGTGGTGGACTGACTTGATGATAATATGGACAAATGGATTGCCATTTTATTGCCTAAAGGACTGACTTAAGATGCAGACTAGATGGGCAAACGGATTGCCAATGCGACGGACGCCTAAAGGACTGACCCAACCGTCTCGGGGGATGATCAAAGATCACCCTTGCCTACGTTCAAGCTCAGAGACGACGTAGTTCGACAAGGTAGAAAAAACTGACAAGACTTAATGATGAAATTTTTGAAGATTTTCTGATATTTCGACATGTTTTTGGATTTTTGATGATTTTTCTGAATGTTTTTGGTTTTTTGAATGAGTTTTCTAAATGTTTTTGGAATTTTTGATGAATTTTGAAAAAGATCACGAGAATATACACGAATCCGATCCGATGTTGCAAGAACGTGCCCCCAGTGTGGTCCGATAGACTACTTTGATAAAGGCAGGACAGACTGAACTTTGAAATGCCAAGTAGTTCCCATGGTGGAATATAGTACAGATACCAACGCAGGCTATGGTATGGATGCGAGCGGATAAGTGGAATGTGATGGAGTGGATGAGTTGTACAGATCCTGATAGATGGGGAAGGTACTTTATTTACACTTGAAGCCTGTTTGCCAGGTTTTCACCAAGGTATTTGCCCAAAGCGCCACTGAAGTGGTTTTCACTAGAGGACGATTTTTTCTCTTTACTATTCTTCAATCCTTTTCTGATTTTTTTTTGGATTTTTTGATCTTTTGATTTTTTTTTGTTGTCACCAAGATGCCTGTTTGCTAGGTTTTCATCGAGGTAACCATTTTTTCAGGACTTTTTTCTGATTGTTTTTGTAATTTTCTAGCTCTATACCTTGCAATGTTTAGGCATAAAATTTTTTGAGATGAGAGCTATTCAGAGGCTCCTGCAGAGGCTCGCTTTCTGGTGTTGGTAGTTTATATGCCCCTGATGTGTAACTTGCAGTGATGACGAAAGGTCCCAGCCAGTTAGGCTCAAATTTTCCCTTTGTATCTGGATTTGGCACGTTCTTTTGGTTTTCTTTCAGCACGAGCTCACCAACTTGGAAAGTGCGTTGTCTGATCTTCTTGTTGTAGCTCCTTTTTAGGCGATTCTGGTACACTTGTAGATGATTAAGGGCATCCATGTGCCTTTCATCTAGTAATTCCAGCTCATTGAGTCTTGTGACCCTGTATTCCTCATCTGTGATAAGGTTTTGCAGTGATATCCTTAGTGATGGGAGCTCGATCTCAATGGGGAGTATGGCCTCTAATCCGTAGACCAGAGAGAATGGGGTGGCGCCTGTTGGCGTGCAGATGCTGGTGCGGTAGGCCCATAAGGCGGGATTTAACTGTAGATGCCAGTCACGACCAGAGTCATTGACTATTTTCTTGAGGATTTTCAAAATGGTTTTATTTGTAGCTTCTGCTTGGCCATTGCCTTGTGGATAATATGGAGTGGAAAAGTGATGCTTGATTTTTAATTTTTCACACAAGTCACGGACATCCTGATTCTTGAAGGGCGTCCCATTATCAGAGATAATGGATTGGGGGACACCGTACCGACAAATGAGGTAATTCAGGATAAACTTGGATATCTGCTTTCCAGTGATGTAGGTCATGTGAATTGCTTCGACCCACTTAGTGAAGTATTCAGTGGCGGTGATAATGAATTTATGGCCATTGGATGAGGTGGGTGATAATTTACCAATGAGATCAAGCCCCCATTGTGAAAAGGGCCAAGGTGTAACAATAGAATGCAGTTCTTGAGCTGGTGCATGAATAAGATCTCCATGCTATTGGCATTGCAAGCATTTTCTGACAAAATTGTGTGCCTCTTTTTCCATTGTCGGCCAGTAGTACCCTGTTCTTAGCAACTTTTTAGCTAAGGTCATACCACTTGAGTGTGACCCACACGTGCCATTGTGTACCTCAGTTAGAGCAGTCAGGGCTTCCTCGGGTTTTAAACAATGTAACAGGGTTCCATCGGTACTCCTACAGAAGAGGGTCTCTCCCAGGATGACGAATCGTGAAGTTCTTTTGATGAAAGTGCGTTTTAGGTTCGGGGTGATGTCAGTGCGGAGGATTCCTAACTTTAGGTAGGTGTATATATCATGATACCAAAGATCACCAGGACCAACGAGTTCACATGCGTATTCTGACTCTGGTACCTCGAATGTGGGTACGAGAAGCTGCTCTACGAGGAATTCATGTTTCGAGATGTTACGAGGGATGTCGAGTAAGGATCCAATTGTCACCATTGCATCAGCTGCTCTGTTGTTTGTCCTTGGTATCTACTCAAAGGTAATGTCGATGAAAGATTCCTTGAGGCTTTCTACCACCTTCTTGTATGGTGTGAGCTTATCATCCTTGGTTTGGTATTCGCCGTTGACTTGGTTGATGATAAGTTGCGAGTCGCCATAGACTTTTAGTGCCATGATTCGCCATTGTGCTGCAATCTTGAGTCCTATGGTCAAAGCCTCATATTCTGCTATATTGTTCGTACAAGGGAATGCCAGCTTGTATGATCTAGGTATGCAGTCTCCTTGCGGCATGATGAAAAACACACCAGCTCCTGACCCATGTTGTGTGTGAGAGCCATCAAAGTATAGCTTCCAGTGGTCTGTTGCATCAAGGTTAAAAAGGGACTCATCTGGGAATTCTGATATGAGTGGATTATCTGTGTGGAGGGGAGCTTCTGCCAGCTGATCCGCAATGACTTGTCATTTTATGGCTTTTCGTTCTACATACTTGATATCATGTTCAGATAATATCATTACCCACTTAGCCATTCTACCTGTAAGTGCTGCTTTTGTCAATAGGTACTTTAGAGGGTCTATTTTGGCAATCAACTTGATTTGGTGCACTAGCATGTAGTGTCTGAATTTTTGAGCCACAAATACCAATGCTAGGCAAGCTTTCTCTATTGACATGTAATTGAGCTCATGTCCCACCATTGTTCTACTGATGTAGTAGATAGCCCACTCGGTTCCCTTTTCATCATGTTGGGCTAAAAGGGCCCCTAGGGCGGCTGTTGTTGCAGAGATATATAGGATTAGTGATTTCCCCACAATTGGTGGCATCAATACAGGTGGTGTAAGTAGATATTCTTTTATTTTGTTGAATGCTTGCTTGCATTTGTCATCCCATCTAAAAGCTACTCCCTTGTGAAGTAGGTGTGAATAGGCAATCTGTTTATCTGCCAATTGTGCTATGAATCTTTGGATGGACTGGAGTCTTCCTTGCAATCCTCTTAGTTGTTTCAACGTTCTTGGTGGTTTCATTTCGAGGATTCCTTTTACCTTTGCAGGGTCTACCTCTATCCCTCTCATTGAAACTATGTATCCTAGCAGCTTCCCTGATTGCACCCGAAAGACACACTTCTTCGGGTTGAGTCTAACCTTATATTGTTCAAGCCTGTCAAAGATAGCACTTAGAGTTGCTATATGGTCTTGTCTCTTCTTTGATTTAGCAAGTATGTCATCTACATAATCTTCAACTGTTTTGTGGATCATGTCGTGGAAGATTAATGTCATGGCTCTTTGATAGGTGACTCCTGCATTCTTCAACCCAAATGGCATTACATTCCAGCAGTAGGTGCCCCACGGACATGTGAATGTTGTCTTGTGTTGGTCTTCTTTTGCGATCAATATCTGATTGTACCCCGAGAAACCATCCATTAGGGAAAGCATCTCATGTCCGGCCGTCATATCCACTATCATGTCAATGTTGGGTAGTGGAAAGTCATCCTTGGGAAATGCTTTGTTTAGGTCTCTGAAATCAGTGCAGATGCGGATGCCCCCTTTCGGTTTTAACACTGGTACGAGGTTAGATACCCATTCTGGATAGTCAATCGGGCGTATGAAGTCAATCGGGCGTGTGAAGTTATCGAGAGGTAGGCCTGTGGACACGGGTAATCTAAGGTTAGTTGCCGAGACCCGAGGAGAGGACCTAACTGCACTATTAGGAACACTTCTGCCATACACAGTTATACTCGGAGGGGTACAGCCGAGGCCAAGGTTCTGCGTTCTTCTTTCTACAATGATGGGCTCCAACCGTCCATCACTATTTCTTCCTAGGCTTTCATTCTTGTTATAGCCCATGCCAAACATCATTTGTAACCCTCTGTTTGTTTCCTCCATGGGTAGGGTGGGAGTGGGTCTTTCATCTTGGTACAGAGTGTTTTTGATGTCCTCCTCATCCACATTTTCCTGACTGAGATCCCCCCAACTGTGGAATCCAGAGGGTTCTGTTCTAGTGCGAACAAGTGTTTGAGTCAATTGTGGTTGCCCATGTGATCGAGGAGATTGTGGTAACTCTCCTACAACAAAAGCATTTCTCTTCATTCTATAATCACCACATCCATTGTCTTGTATCATGTTCTTGATCTCGGAAATGTCGGGGATGGCGGGTGTCTTTGTCGCAGAAGTGGAGGCGAGATTAGCTGGGTCTATGTATGAAGTGGATGGTCCTTCATCATTTTTAGGTACTTGAGGGATCTTGTAAAACTTGGCTTCCAAGTTTTTGCAATAGGCAAAGGGTTTGGGATCCCCATGTATGGTACCCTCCTCGTTTTGATATGAGAACTTAATGCACTGATGATAGGTTGAGGCTACTGCCTTCATTCCGTGTATCCATGGGCGTCCTAGGAGGATGTTGTATGGCAAATCAAGGTCAAGAACTTGACAAGTTGTTTCCATGGTTGCTGGCCCCACTTGGATGGGGATCTTGATAGTGCCCTGAGACACTCTTTCTTGGTCATCATATGCTCTTATGGTGATACTTTTGTTTTTATTGATGGAATCCTCGGCGAATCCCAATTTCTTTATAAGTTTCAGAGAACAAATATTAAGACCTGCACCACCATCTACCAGGACTCGCTTGAATTTCTTTTTTTGAACTAGGATTTGGAGGTGAAGTGCCCGGTTATGAGATGGCTATTGGGGGAAATATTGGTCCAAAATGTGATGAGATTCGAGGTAACGATGTTACCTACCATAGCCTGAAATTGCTTTGTGTCAAGGGTAGCAGCGACGGTAGAGGCAGCTAGTGCTTCATCCAGGATCTGTCGATGAGCGGCGGAGATTTTTAGTAATCCCATGATGGATATTTGTGCGGGTGTTCTCTTCAGTTGGTCAATTACATTATAATCATAGGGGACGGCCTTTGTGTTGGTAATGGGGGTCTTAGCAGGTGCCCCAACAATGGTAACTTTTCCGCCTCATGTGGTGACTCCACAGTCATTGTTGGTTCCCTTGATATTTATGACAGTGACCAACTCGTCGACACATCCGACTATCTCCTCGTATACTAGATTGGCACTAGCATACTTTTGTTTACCCTTATTATTCCCTTGGTTATTTCCCTGATTATGATTCGGCATCGGATTCGTGTAGATTTTTAGGTCTTGGTTTCCGGTCGGCTGCTCGATGTTGATGACCTTATCCTCGATGAGGTCTTGGATGATATTCTTGAGTCTCATGCAGTTGGCGGTGGTGTGTCCTTTAACTTTGTGGAAGTCACACAGGAGATTCTTGTTGTACCATGGCGGTTTGGTCATGGGCTCTGTGTATTGTTCGGAGTTAGAAATTTTGATTAGGTTTTCTTTGACCAATTTCTTCATGACAGACTCAATCGATTCGCCAAGGGCTGTGAACTTCCTCTTGGGGGGAAACTTGTTGCGGGGAGGTGGTCCTCCTTGATTACCCACATTGTTGACGTGGCTAGTGGAAGGTGGTTGTGACTGTGCTACTACCGCATTAGCCTGCACATTGTTGTGGTTATGAGTTTGCGGATGATGATGATTTTGGGTATTTTGCTTAGGAGCACTAATGACTACCTTAGCATCAACCATGCCGTCGTTTGTGATAATTTTGTTCCTCGACCATGTTCAAGGTTTATCATTGTAGTTGTTGGACGGGCAGTTATCCTACGGTGGAGTGAATGTAGGTGCGCCTCCTCGTGCAGTAAGGGCTCTTTCGATGTTGAGCGCCTTTAGAATTAGTTGATCGTAAGATGTGATGCACTGCATTTTTAGGTAGAACGCCAGGTTTTCATCTAAGTTGGCTATGATGGTGCAAACTTGTTGTTCCTCTGGCATGGCCCACTTGCTCTGATTGGCCTTGGATCGCCATCTTTGCAAGAAGGATGCAAATAACTCTCCTCTTCTTCGTTTGAGTGCAGATAGTTCTTCTAAACTGACATCCGCACCCATATTAAAAGCGTAATTTTTAAGGAAAGCCTCCACAATTTCCTCGAATGTTTTAATGCCCGTGGGTAGGCGAGAAAACCATTCCATAGCTGGACCAGTCAGGCTTCAGGGGAAGAGCCGCATTAGATACGTGTCATCATATGCAACTTCCATGCAGTGCACCTTAAATTCCCTGACGTGGTTTTCAGGGTTGCCCGTTCCATTGTACTTACCAAATTTGGGGATCTCGAATCCCTTTGGAAATGGTACCATGGTGAGACTTCTATCGAACGGATAAGGGCACAAGTTTCCTGGTGTCCTTGTGGTTTTTCCTGCTTGCAATTCCAACACTTGCTGCGAAAGCAATTTGATCTGTGTTGTGACATCCTTGCTTGGGTCAGGGGGCGGGATGAATGAGTGGTGAGGTGTTGGAGGTGTTTGATGGGTGGGGAGCGTACTAGTCTGCATTTGCTGCGAGCTTGGTTGTGCGTTTAGGGCTTGTTCGTAAGCTTGCATTTGTGCCAACAACGCTTGTTGTTGATCTTGCTGTTGCTGTTCCAATAGCGCTTGCTGTTGGTCCATCTGTTGTTGTTCCCATGAAGCCTGTTGTTGGTCAAGTTGTTGCTGAGCTAGTAACGCTTAATGTTGGTCTAGCTACTGTTTTGCCAACAATGCTTGTTGTTGGTCGAGCTGCTATTGTGCCAATAAAGCTTGTTGTTTAGCTTGGTGTTGTGCCTGAAAGTCTTGCAGGGCTTGGTGGTAGGCTTGCAGGTGGATTGCTTGCAATTGCACTTGGTATTGAGCTTGTGTCTTTTGTTGGGCTTGAGCTTGAGCTTGGGCTTGAGCTTGTGCTTGCGCTTGTGCTTGTGCTTGTGCGGCTTGTGCTTGAGCTTGAGCTTGTGCTTGTGCGGCTTGTTCTCTTTGGAGTGCCTTTTGGTGGGCAACTTATTGTGCGTTTTGCAACGTGATGGAGAATGAATTGGTCATGTTGTGTTTTGGCGGTGGGATAGGTGGTGGAGCAGGAATCATGCCAATTGTCATGGCGGGTGGAGGGATTGTGGTTGTGACTGTGATTTGGGTTGTGGGCGGGGTGGTTGAGATAATTGGTCCTTGATGAGGCATACTTTGGGATACTTGAGGACCAATAGATGCATTAACCATGGTGACAGGAATGGTTGCGATTTGTTGTGAGGATATGGGCAAAAGAAGCGGGTTCAAAGTGGTGGTCAGATTGCTTGGATTAGCAAAATTTTCGATGGTTAAAGGTGGAAGACCTATTCCAGGAGGCGATGCAAATATGAAAGGAAGCGGGGGAAGGGATGATGCACCACTTTGGAAAGAGAAAGGATTGATAGCTTCTGTCGTTCCAAGCAAACCAACTTCCTCATGCGGTGGGGGAGTTGGTATGTTCAATTGATAAGCTGGTGTGGCGTGAAATGAGGATGAACCAACGGGATTATGAAATGTGAGTGGGATGTAAGGGTGAAATGAGTTTTCTCAAATAAATGTAGGGGTGATGATTGCTTCTTCATTAGCCACAAGGCGGTGTTCTTGCAATTCTTGGAACATGGCACTCCCCTTGTTCACAATCGGGGAGGTTGGTGTGATGATTGAGGTGATGCAAGGTACTTCTTGATTGATGTTTGACAACGGGGATGCAACTGCACTAGTGCTTGTGTTAAGGTTGGGAGGGGGCATGTCCCCTCCTCTTTCTATTGAATTTATGCATTTGAACATAGCACTAACAATTTTATGGTTCTTAGGATTTTGAATCATTTCCATGATTTCCTCTGGTGTCATCCCTATGTCTTCATTTATGTCATCCTCTTGATGACTCTCCTCTTAAAGATTTTGTGATGATACGGGAGAGTTGCTTGGGGGATTGCTTGATCCTGCTAGGTTCACTTTGATATTTAGATGACTCATGTCCATAGAAGTTGATATGTCTCTGATATTCTCCATGTCCTTCTTGTGTTGAGATCTTTTTTGGACCATAAAAATAGGGATTTGTTCGATCCTAATCCTTCAAGTCCAAAAAGAGAAGAACTAGGGTAGCTAAAAGATCAAAGATGGTGATGATGATGATGGGTTAAAACAGATGAGATGAGTGAATGAAACCTTTGGAAAAAATTTTGAATGTATGTGCTAAACTTTGAAAGGGCTTTTGATTTGATTTGAATGTGATAATTTGACTAGATGCGTTAAGTCAAACAAGATTGGTTGTGAAGTTGTTTTCCCTAGGAAGTTGTGTTATCCTAAGGGAATTTGCACAAAAATGGATGAATTGACAAAGTGTGTTATGCCAATGTTTTGGAGAACTAATAGACTTTAAAAAGTTGTGTTATCTCAAAGAAAATTTGTTCAATGATTTGAGACTATGTTGGCTAAGTGTGTTAAGCCAAGATATGATGATGTTGATTTAGCCCTCTAAGTTTAGTGTGATGTTTGATTCTAGAGTTATCAAAAAGGTTTGATGATGAAATGAGACTTTGATTTGATGGATGAATGAATGGGAATGACAACTTTGATCTTGAACCTTAACCTAGATGTGACTCTCTTTCTACAAAACCTCGGTGTTGAAGAACACGCTTGACTTCCTATGGGAGAAATGCAAACCTTTGAAACAATTCAGGATTTTGTTGACAATAAAATGCATATAATGCTGGATTGTTCCTTGAGGCTTTTCTATAAAAGTTATAAACCAATCTTTCTTGAATTCGAAAAGTCTCTCAAGACGTTCCTCATGAGCTTTTAGACTAAGCTTCTTGAACTTTGGCTTTGGGATTTTGATCTTGCGGGAAATCATGTTAGAAAACACATGTGTAATCCAATTTGTCTTTTTATCTTGGTTAAATGAGGTTCTTTTTATCCAAGACACTTGCTTGCTTAGGTTTTCAAACTATATGTCTAATGTCCCATTCTCTTTCTCATCCCACAATGTCCTTTGTGTGGAAATCGAGGAAAATAGGGCAAAAGTTCCTTATGTTTATCCTTATTGGAAACAAATGATGATAGAATTTGCACACTTAGAAACCTCTAGGAATGTGATTCCTAGGGAAAGCAAGAGTGGGCAAGTTCGTCAATAGGTATTTGTTCCCCACAAGGTGTTTGAAATTTCAAGGTTTTTGTGTATGTTTGTTTTCCAAATGTTTTCAAGATCAAGCAATGTGTTTTTTCCAAGCACTTTCACACTCCTAGGTTGATGAGACAATACCTTGTTGGGTTCCCACTTGGATAAATCCAGCTGCGCATATCTTGTGCGAATGGCTAAATGCTTGACCACACTGGCTCCCCTCCACGGCACTCACTTATTCGGGTCAGCCAAGCATTAGTACCCATGAATCTCCCATGGCATACTTTCCATTTCCACAACAAGACCGCATGTTACGTGGGGCGGCTTCAAAGGACATAACCTTTTGCACCAACAAGATAGACAAGGTTTTGGCCAATTTCTAAACAAGGGGTTCTAATTCGGGCATTCCGTTCGTGGGGGATTATCCAACATCAGCGAGAGTCCATTGCTATCCATCTCGTCGGAATAATCCTTGTGATTCCTGAACTTTCCTCAAGAATCCACACTTATATACCAGTTCGAAGTCGCTTGGCTTTAGCGTGTTCCCGGTTGGGTCGTTCCCTTGGGTGATTACTTTTTCCCACAAGGCAGGCCCTCTAAGATAAACAAAAGCGAGCTAACATATTTTGTCGTTCACACAACTTTCATTGAAAAACAAAGGGGAGAACCTCCGCAATATATCGTGCTCACACTCGCATGATTTGTTCAATTTTTAGATCCCAAATTGAAGTGTGGAAGCAATCTTTTATGCAACTTACGGTCATCAAAAAGACTTTTGATTCTCAAGATCGCCGTGAAGAGCGAGAGAAGCGCATACGCCCTTTTAAATGACACTACTTTGCAAAAAAGTTTACAAAACACAAAGTACACATGTTCAATTTTAAATTCCACAAAGCAATGATGAGTTCGTTTTAAATGCACCAATTGAAATGTGAAGTTGCCTTATTCAATTTTAATCCCAAATTGAAATCTAGTAAGTGTCTAAGGTTCAATTTTAACCAACTTTGAAAAGATCAAGCCATTGATTGATTTTAAGCCCAAATTGAAAGGTGAGTTAGCTAAAAATAGAAAAAAGGGTAGTAAATGGAAGCTCTTAAGATTGTCAAATCAAGCATTAAAAAATGCTATTTCAAGTTTCTATTTGCAAGAAAACCTCCAAGTCCACCATATTCATCTTCGTTTTCGCTTGATCACAATGTCAACACCTCCAATTTCAATCTTGATGTCAACCTTGATGTCACCTTAACCTATTCTATTCTATGATGGATTGGTGCCCTCCATGAAGATGTGAGAGAGCCCTTTCCCAATCCCTTTCTAAGCCAAATGAGATAGACAGTGAGTTGCTATGAGCTCAAGTTGCCTATAGTTTAGATACCTTCAAATTGTCCTCCAAAATGAGAGAAGATGCATTGCTTTTATAGAAGAAGTTGAGAGGAGAGAGACCAAGTTTAGCCAATGTGGGACTAAATCCCCTCCAATAGAATAGAGACACTTGTCATAACGGGATTGGTCAAAGCTTGTGCAAGTTTTGGCCAATGTGCCCATTCAAATTTGAAAAAATGTTAATAAATGCATGTTGTTGAGGGTTTTGGGGGGAATAATCTTTGTTCAAAAAAGTCAAAGATGAGAGTTATTGAGGGAAAATAACTCTTTTTAATAAATCAATAAATTGATTTATTGATGCAAGTGGGTGGGTTAGTTAGGAGTTTAGATTTGACTCTAGTTGAGTCAAAAGCTAGAGAATGCTAATCATGATTAGAAGTTAATTAATTTAGATTAATTAACTTAGGGGATTTTAGGGATTTGATATTTGATTTTAAATCAGTTTGATTTATTAAATCAAATAAGAAGAACCTTAGGAACTTAATTAAATAATTTGATTTATTTAATTAAGCTTGATGAACCTTAGGATTAAATCAATAAATTGCTTTAATTGATTAGTAGAAGAAACAAATGCATGATGTTAGTTACAGTGGAATGCATAATGTTATTTTTGGATGTCTACAACCACCGAACCACGCCCTTATTGGCACCTATTTTATGTATTTAACTAAATAAACATTATTTACTTAATTAATTAATCTACCTATCATCTTTACCCCATCTTCTCCTGACCCATTAATTAAATATTTTCTCATTAATTATTTAATTAATTTATACAATACCCTTATCTATCACCTTTAATTAAATAAATTTTATATTTAATTAATTAAGTCCAGCCTTATCCCAAAATCCTCTAAATAATTCAATTAATTAATTTTTAATTAATTAATCAGTTTGAGCTAAATAATTTTTATTACATTTTCCTTCATTATTTAATTCCACTTTATTATTCACCTCTTTTCCATCTAATCCTATCCATTATATTTATTCACATGAATAACAATCAAAACTTGTCATCATTTGACAAGTGTCTCTCTCACATGTCTAATTAAGACCTTTCCTAAGTTCATTGAACCTAGACACTTTCCAAAAGTCAAACTAACATTCCATCTCATCGATCCAATTCAATCTCGCCTCTTAATCCCAACCATTCTCATAAGGATGTTTCCCTAATTCATTCCAAACCATAGCCCTTATCCCTCATGTGACATTTGTCACATGACTACATCTTTGATCCTAGCCCTAATTCTCATGCAATCCTAACCATCCATTGATTTCTCTCATCGATTTCTATAAATGAGAGCTTTCCCATCTCATTTGCAACAATCTTCCATATTCATGACCTTATTGTATTGCATTTTATATCTACCTCTTTCAAAGCCTAGCTAACCTTCATCATATCCTCACCTTAGCCATTTGATCATTCATCACATCAATACTATCTTCATACTAGTCATTTCATAAGTAACCACATTTTTCTATCAACACATCAAAAGAAAATTTCAAGTGGAGATAGGGTGCACTCTACTTTAGCTCTATCGGTGGAGAAAGAAGGGTTTTAAGAGAAGGTATTGTTTGTATATTGCAATATTTTCTATGTTATTTACCTTCAATCCATTTTCTCATCCTCAATTTTATTATATTGGTAATGACATGAGATCTTTGATGTGTTAATAACACCTATAGACATAATAAAATTAAAATATGGAAAGAAAATTTAGATCATATTAACTATGGATCATGTGAATATGGCTTCTAAAAATTCTCTATTTGAATGTTGTATCCACTAAAATTTTGAGATTGCATAACCCTCAAATACGGAAATTACATGAGAATCCTCCAACTAAAAGTTGTAACCACTCTTACATTTTGCAAACCCTAAAACATGAAGTTATACAAAATTTGTACCATTAAATTTTAGGTATTTAATATACCATGATCTCTAATAAGATAGAACTTAGTTCATTAATGTGAATTTTGTTATTGAATACTATAAGGACCAAAAGAGGAACGTGTTATTCATTGCCTTCTTCCCCCTCTAATGGGAAAGATGGAAACTGGTCTGAAACATGATGCAAGTCCTGGGATGGTAAAAGGTTGTGGGAATTTTGCAATCAATCATTTTGACCTAAATCCAGATGAAATGGTCACCTGCATTTTGTGTAAACTCAGCTTCACTTCAAACCATTCTAGAGATTTCATTGAAGTACTTCTGATATAAGATTTTTTTTTTAAATAATCTGAAATATAAGAGTTTTTTCCTCATTTATAATTTTATTTATTTATGCGATGCGGAAGGTTTAATATGCTAGGCAGCCAGCCAATAGTGTTGCGATGTGCCTCTCAATCCTTGTGTACTTCACCGAATATTTATTTCATCAAAAGATGTGCAGATTCTGGAAACATTGAGGCCTGCTATACGCTTGGCATGGTTAGAGGCCAGTTTACATGGACTGCTCTCTCTTATTTTATCATAAAAATGATGTTGACCATATTTCCTTATTACATTTTTCATGGTTTACTTTGCTCAAAATATACTAGTCTGCAGACCCACACACTGTATAGTGAAGTACTTTTCGATTCCAAGGTAACCGAAAACAAAAAATGCTTTCATTTTCAGATCTATTTGTCTATATGCGTTTTAACCTCTTAAGTGTGTTTACGATTTTATTAGATTTTTTTCACCCTCCTACAAATCCTAGAGTCCAGCCTAGACACCTTTGTAGATTGTCACCCTTCTAACCTAAACCCTAACAGCTATGTAGAGTAGGTATATTTCTTTAAAGCACCGACTCGGAAATTACAATATCCCTCTTACACAAAAAATCAGTATCATTAAAACAGCTGAGTATAACGAGTAAAACATTTCTTACTTAAACCTGAAACCTGCATCACCATATTCCTTGCATTTAGATCGGAGGAAGGGATTAGGTTACCTTTGATGAGAAGTATACTAACCATAAGAATCAAGGGATTAGGTCAGCACTGCCTTAGGGGACATTATCAGGTATAGTTGTGTTGATGTCTTCTGCATTGTGTATGATTTTACAGTATACAAAATTAATACATAATCTCAAATTATAGAGCAATAATAATAACACTACTGTATAGTCAAGACACCGTTGTTGATTGTCACCTTTCTAATCTTAACCTAAACTATTGAGATATTCCTTAGCCAGTTATATATTATAGTTGTCACTATCAGTTAAACAACTGACATTAAAAGCATATTACAAGAGCTAAATAATATTCAAGAAACCTCTGTTGATTGTCAGCTTTCTAACCTAGCTCTAACACCTCTGTCTAATCAACATATTTCTGTAAAACGCCTCAGTGGAAATAATGATGGCCGAAATTTGGATTTACTCCATCACCGACACCTTCGGCTATATCAGGCCAGCCCTTACAAGAAACGTCTTACTCACCCAATGAACCATGAGCCTTTACTTTAGGGACATGATTAGGTCTAGTTGTGGATGGATAAGAGCTAATGATGTCCCAGATTTAGCTTTACTGCATCAGCATTAGATTATTTTAGGTTGGCTTTGACAAGGAAATGTCTTAGTCACCAAAAGAATGACAAGCCTTTCCTTCAGGGATATTCTCAGGTCAAGAATGTAATTTTTATGCTCAACTATTTAACTGATTCTGATATTATGTTTAGTTTTACGCTGAAGTTATTGTCAATAGATTGTTCTGGGCGGGCTAATTAGGGCCATTATCAGGTCTTGTTGTGGATGATTTAAATCTGTGGTAGTCTCGATGTCTTCTGCATTGTGGATGATTTAACAGTAGCCAACCTACCTCATAAGCTGATCAACGTACTTGGAAAGCCTAAATTATTGAGCTTGTCCTCTGCAAATTATATATTATAGGTTTTATTGATCGATTGACAGTCACTTATTCGTAAAATTAAACATGTTATCAGTATCAGTCAAACAACTGAGCATAAAAATTACATGCTTCCTGATAAAACTATTGATAAAAAAATTGTGGCTGCTTAAACTTCTGTTGATTGTCACTTTTCCAACCTAAACCCTAACACCTCTGGAATCAACCTGTTTCTGCAAAACACTCCGTATGAAACAATGATATCGCAAATTTGGCTTGATAATGAAACACCCAGTAGGACGGATTTTACAAGAAATGCCTTACCAAAAGAATCACGAGTCTTTTCTTTAGGCGCTGGGGATGGGCAGGAAATAATAATGTCCCAAATTTAGCTTTACTGTATCAGTATTAGATTGTACAGGGCTGGCTTATAAGCTTTTCCCTTAGGGTCATTATCAGGTCTTGTTGTGGATGATTTAAATCTGTGGCAGTCTCGATGTCTTCTGCATTGTGGATGATTCAACAGTTAACCAACCTACCTCATGAAGCTGATCAACTTACCTGGCAAGCCTAAATTATTGAGCTGCTCCTCTGTGAATTATATATTGTAGGTTTTATTGATTGATTGACGTGTTGGAGTTTTACTCCACTCCCGCGCCTATTTCCTATTCCTAATACGCCCCCACACCCTTAGATTAAGTGGTGTCTATCGGGCTACCACACCCCTTCTCTCTCCTCTTCGTGGTCTCACGGTTGTCTCTTCCTCAGTCTCATGCGTTACCGCAGTCGAGCTCTTCACTGACGGCGGTATCACGGTGGCCTTGTTCTTCGTTTATCTTGCTACCGCACACTAACCGCATGATGCCTGTGGCAATGTGGTTAATCGTTGGTTCTCTATTACTGTCATACCATGGTCACCAGACTAACTTTCGGCGGTGGTGCGGTGTTCTCCGTTGCTCTGAGCCTAGTCGTTTGCTAACCATTGATGCATGGTCACTGTTCTCCCACGGTTCCTTCACTAACTGCCCATGGTAGTGCGGTGGGTTGTCTTCTCCGTGCTCGGACTGTCTATTGACTACCAGACGGCGGTATCACGGTGGCCTTGTTCTTCGTTTATCTTGCTACCGCACACTAACCGCATGATGCCTGTGGCAATGTGGTTAATCGTTGGTTCTCTATTACTGTCATACCATGGTCACCAGACTAACTTTCGGCGGTGGTGCGGTGTTCTCCGTTGCTCTGAGCCTAGTCGTTTGCTAACCATTGATGCATGGTCACTGTTCTCCCACGGTTCCTTCACTAACTGCCCATGGTAGTGCGGTGGGTTGTCTTCTCCGTGCTCGGACTGTCTATTGACTACCAGTGTCATTATCGCGATCACCGTGACCTCTCCAAATCCTTCAGCGGTAATGTGGTTTGAATTCCTTTGACGGTGGTTGTTAGTGGGTGGTGTGCTGGCAGACAGATAGGATGGAAGGACGAATGTTTAATTCGATAGGATTGATATTTAATATAATTTGGATGAGTTTTTGCTGGCATACGAGATTGCCATTAATTTTGGTTTTTACTTGTTTTTTGTCGTAAAAATTTGATATATGGTTGTGTATGTAGTTTTGAAATGATAGAATATTAATATAAAAATTTCTCTGAAGTAGCAAACAATTTCTTGGATGTTCTGTGTTTGAATGAGTAAAAATATAAAATTATTTTTTCTATTTTATTTTTATCTCTGCCTAATCCTTCATGTGGTATCAGAGCCTAAGGTTATTTGTAGAGATTTTGTATATCATGGTAGCAAGCACAAGCTTGAGTAATTCCCAAATTCCACAGCTAAATGGGAAGAACTATGACTACTGGTCTATAACAATGAGAACATTGTTTTGTTCACAAGATTTATAGGAGTTTGTAGAGAATGGGTTTCCAGAGCCTACAGATGCAGCAACATATAATGCCTTGACACAAGTAGAGAATGATTTACTGAAAGATCATAAGAAGAATGATTCAAAGGCACACTTTTTCATTCTACAAGGAGTACATGAGAGCATTTTTCCAAGAATTTCAACCACAACTAGGTCCAAGCAAGCATGGGACATTTTACAAATTGCGTATTAAGGAATGGACAAAGTTAAAACTGCAAATTTGCAAATACCGAGAAAAGAGTTTGAGACTTAGTTTATGAAATATAATGATTTTATAGATTCATATTTTACTCAGATAATGGGACCTGTGAACCAGATGAGAACACATGGAAAGACACTAGAAGATGACAAAGTTGTAGAAAATATTTTAAGAAGCTTACCCACAATATTTGAATCAATTTCAGTCACTATAGATGAGACAAAGGACCTCACAAAATATTTAGTTGATGAGATTTATGCTTCACTTATTTCTCACAAGCACAGACTCAATAGAACAACAAATATGTCATTGGAGAAAGCATTCAAGTCACAAACTTCAATTAACCAGGGAAGAGGTAGAGGTAAAACGAATTTCAAAGCAAGAGGAAGAGGCTTCAATAGAGGTGGAAGAAATAATGAGTCAAGTTCAAGTCGAAGAAGCAGCAACCAAAACCCATCTTAAAAATTTCCTCAAGGTCAAAGGTATGATAAATCTCAGGTCCAATGCCATTATTGTAAAAAGTATAGACATTACATGAATGAGTGTAGGAAGAAACAGTATGATATGGGTAGACAAAATGCAAACTTTACTAAAGGGAGGCAAGACCATAGATCAGATAAAAGCACAATGTTTTCAGCCTGTAATGCAGCACAAACTAGTGAGAAAGAAGTTTGGTTCTTAGACTCAGGGTGTAGTAATCATATGATAGGGAATTTCGAGTTGTTTACAAGTCTAAATGAGAATATTAAGTCAAATGTCACCTTTGGTAATGAAAAAAAGTGTTAGTTAAAGGAAAAGGAAATATTAATATTCTGACCAAGCAGGGGGAGCAAAAATATATTTCAGATGTTTATTTTGTGCGAGGCTTGAAACACAATTTGATGAGTGTAGGACAGTTAGTTCAAAAAGGTTATAGAGTGACTTTCAAAAATGGAATATGCACAATTTTAGACAAATACCCAAGTAGCCAGTTGATAGCTAAAATCAATGTGACAAACAATAGAATGTTTCCTTTGAGAATTCAGCCAGCCTTAAGCACAAACTATGCACAAGCACAAGAGGTGTCAACTATGACTCAAACTATCTTTCAGGCATAAGTAAAGGATGAAAACTAGCTATGGCATTTAAAGTTCGTTCATCTAAATTTTGGTGCTTTGAATTTGATTCATAGGAAGAGAATGGTAAAGGGAATTTCATTAATTAAAAAACCTCAGAGAGTTTGTGAAGGTTGCATACTAGGAAAGTGGCATAGAGAGTCTTTCCCAATAGGGAAATCTAGAAGAGAAAAAACCCCATTAGAAATTGTTCATTCAGAATTGTGTGGCCCAATGTAGACACCTTCAATAGGTGGTAGTTATTATTTTTTGACTTTCATAGGTAATTATTCAAGGAAAATATGGGTCTATTTTCTAAAACAAAAAAGTGAAGTGTTTAATTTCTTTTGTAAATTCAAGTCTCTTGCTGAAAAACGGAGTGGTTATTTTATCAAAGTGTTGAGAACAGATAGAGGAGGTGAATACATATCAAGAGAATTTTTAAATTTCTGCAGAGAACATGGAATACAAAAATAGTTCACAACAAGATACACGCCTCAATAGAACGGGGTAGCTAAAAGAAAAAACAGAATCATAATCGAGATGGCTAGAAGTATGTTGAAAGCCAAGCATTTAACAAATGAGTTTTGGGTTGAAGATGTATCTTGTGCAGCATATATCATGAATAGATGCCCAATGAAAAGTGTGATGAATATTATCCCCGAGGAAGCATAAACTGGTAAAAAGCATAGTGTATCTCACATGAGAGTTTTTGAATGTGTTTCATATGCACATGTACCTGATGAATTAAGAAGAAAACTTGACAATAAAGGAGAGAAATGCATTTTTGTTGGATATAGTGATGAATCCAAATCATATAAATTGTTTAATCCAACAACTAAGAAGGTTATAATCAACAAGGATGTTCAATTTGTTGAAGATGAAGCATTGGATGGAAGTAGAGAGAGCACTGTTAATGTTACACTCAATATCCCTTAAGAAAAAAATTAAATTTCAGTTCCAGACAATGTACCTATTGTCCCTGTTCAACCTCAAATAAGTTGTCAACAATTGACACTAGCAAGCAATGTAAGAGTAGAAACAAGAGGACTGCAGACGTCATCAACAACAAGAACCTCTGGTGCTAGACCTTCAAGTCCACATTCGGCAGATTCTAGTGATCTTTCAAATCCAACTCTAGCAAATATGAGAAGACAAAAAATTAGAAGCATGAGTGATATTTATAATCAGAATGAAGGTGAGAATGATCCTTAGCAATTTACAGTTTTTCATTTTATTCTCAAGCTCAAGATCCAATTCATTATGAAGATGCAATGAAAGAAGAAAAGTGGATAACAATAATGGATGATGAGATAGATTCAATTGAAAACAATTAGACATGGAAGTTGTAGAGTCTTCCAAAAGACAAATATGTCATTGGTGTTAAATGGATTTATAAAACTAAATTGAATGCAATTGGACAAGTGCAGAAGCACAAAGCAAGATTGGTTGTAAAAGGTTATGCAGAACAACCTAGAATAGATTATAATGAAACTTTTGTACCTGTAGCATGCCTTGACACAGTCAAGATGTTACTTGCCATACTAGTACAAAATTGTTGGTTAGTTCACCAAATGGATGTTAAATCAACATTTCTAAATGGAATTCTTGAAGAGGAAGTATACATTGAACAACCACCTGGATATGAGATATCGGGACAAGAAGACAAAGTTTACAAGTTGAAGAAGGCACTATATGGTTTGAAACAAGCCCCAAGAAATTTTTATAGTAGAATAGATAGTTATTTCACAAATAATGGATTTACCGGATGCAATAGTGAACCAACACTATACACCAAAGTGAATGAAGATGTTGAAATTTTCATCATTTGTCTGTATGTTGATGATTTAATCTTAACTGCAAATTTGTCAATTGAATTGTTCAAAGAAGAAATGATGAAAGAGTTTGAAATGATAGACTTAGGTCTGATGAAGTATTTTCTAGGCATTGAGGTAACACAAAATGAAAATAACATTTTTATGTCACAGGAAAAATATACTAATGATATTTTCAAGAGATTTAGTATGGTGAATTATAAGTCAGAACCCACTCCAATGGTAACTGGCCTAAAAATCAACAAAGAAGACAAAGGTTCAAATTTGAATTCAACTTTGTATAAGCTGCTGGTAGGGAGTTTGATATATCTAACCGCCACAAGACCAAATATCATGTATACAGTCAATTTAATCTCCAGATTCATGAAAGCACCAAAAGAGTCACATTGGATGGCTCAAAAGAGAATTTTGAGATATATCAATGGAACAAAATATTTTGGCATTCAATACTCCAGATCCGAAGAATTTAAATTAGTTGGCTACACAGATAGTGATTGTGCTGGAAGTGTTGAGGACATAAAAAGCACATCAGGCTATGTCTTTCATTTTGGGAGCGAAATAATTGCATGGACTTCTAAAAAGAAGCCTATTGTTACATTGTCATCAGTTGAAGTTGAGTATGTTGTAGCCACTAGTGCATCTTGCCAGATAGTGTGGATGAGATAAATATTGAAGGAGATTCAAAATGAGTAGATAGATGCCACAAAATATTTTTGTGATAACAACTCAACCATAGCTCTGTCAAAGAACTCAGTGTTCCAAAAATGCAACAAACACATCTATACCCATTTTCATTTCATCCGAGTGCTGATCAACAATGGTGAAATCATTTTGGATTTTTGTAGGACGAGGGAACATGATGTCAATATATTCACCAAGGCACTCAATGCAGAAAACTTTATTCTTCAATGAACTAGACTAGGTGTCATGGATGGTGGAAGTTTCGTTCAAGGGGGAGTGTTGGAGTTTCACTCCACTCTCGTGCTTTTTTCCTGCTCCTACTATGCCCCCGCACCCTCAGAGTCACTAGCTCATGGTGCAGTAGTGTCTACCAAGATACCACGCCCCTTCTCTCTCCTCTCCGTGGTCTCACGGTTGTCTCTCCCTTAGTCTCTCGCATTACAGCGGTTGAGCTCTTCACTTACGGTAGTATCATGGTGGCCTCGTTATTCGTTTACCTCACTACCACATGATGCCTGTGGCAATGCGGTTAACCACTAGTTCTTTGTTACCGCTATACCGAAGTCACCATACTAACTATTGGCGGTGGCGGGGTGTTCTCCATTGCTCTGAGCCTGGTCGTTTCCTAATTGTCGATGCATGGTCACTGCTATCCTATGGTTCCTTTGCTAACCACTCACAGTAGTGCAATGGGTTGTCTTCTCCATGCTCAGATCGTCTGTTTACTGCCAGTGTGGTTACCGTGCTCACTGTGGCCTCTCCAAATCCTTCAGCGGTAATGCGGTTTGACTTCCTTTGACGATGGTTGTTAGTGGGTGGTGCGTTGGCGGAAAGATAGGATGGGAGGACGAATATTTAATTCGATAGGACTATTGTTTAATATGATTTGGATGAGTTTTTGCTGGCATATGGGATTGCCATTAATTTTGGTTTTTACTTGTCTATGGTCGTAAAACTTTGATAAATGGTTGTGTATGTAATTTTGAAATGATAGAATATTAATATAAAAATTGCTTTGAAGTAGCAAATAATTTCTTGGATGTTCTATGTTTGAATGAGTAAAAATATATAATTATTTTTTCTATGTTATTTTTATCTCTGCCTAATCGTTCATGACAATCACTTAATTTGAAATTAAACATGTTATCCGTATTAGTCAAACATCTGAGCATTAAAAATTACATGCTTCCCGATACAAACTATTTAAAAACAAGGGCTCTACGCGAGCTGGAGTCCCTGGCTTTAGCAGATCTAGGGTAGGGAAAACAACATTATGAATATTTTGCAAATAAATCTCACTTCTATTCATTTATCTTCTTTTTTTCCAGTAGTGGTAGTGTATGTTGTATAGAAAGCACAAAAACTACACTCCATATGTTGTATTTTTCTCTAGAAAATAATAGACATTTTGAGGCTTCCACTATGGAGCACACAGAGTATGAGAAAACAATAAAGCACATATCCAAAAATTATGGTCTAACAATATCGTATTCAAAGTAAGTGAAGTCTTACAAATCGTCAACAATTGATGTTAGAATTGAGTTGCCGTTGGAAACAATGTGGATAGGTAATTAGATAAAACAACAACTTTCATTATGTAATTTTGTATCAAAATTTTATAATTTTTCTTACAATAATGTGAGTTCAGAAAGGAATAGAGTTATGAGTAAATAAATTAAATTAAAATATTTATTAGAAAAGTCATAGGCCAATAAAAAAACCTAAAACATTTCCAGCATGAGATTTCTAGCTTCCATTTAAGTGGATACATAAGGTGCCAAACTATTGAATCCTTTGCACCATCTGCCACAGTCTCAAGACATACAATCAGCTTGTCATATAAAAAGTTCCACCTAGATGACTTTCCAGGGTTAAAGCTCTTGAAACTTAACGTTCTTCCCTAATCCAAACTTAGAAGGAGCACCTTACTTAGGCCACTTGCACATCAAAACACACTGTAATGCACAAGAAAACCATGTTCAAGTACCAAATACAGGTCAATGATTTGTCAACCTTATTACCATACTTTGTAGGATTATTAGCATATACACATTGAACAATTTCAAGCATCATCTTGATCTCAGCCCATTAGCAATAGGTTATAGGTATCAATAGACAATATTTTAATATTTTTATCATGACAATGGCATTGTGATAGAAGTACCACATTAAAGGATTTGATCCTTGTTGGTACTTGGCAACGATAATCATTCTATTAGTCTGACCTATCAAATTAATTATAGCAGAAATTCATCTGGTGTTTCTCATTGTAACAAACATAATCCTATTAGCATCATTAATGTTCTCATTCTATTTGTCCTTCCCCCAACCCTACAACCTATTTCTCATGCATATGAGCCCCTTCCACTCACTACAATGTAGATAGATAATCTAGATAGATAGACTTAGAAATCCACTAGAAAGAGAAGCACCGTATAATAATGAGTGAAAAATAATAATTTTTTTAAAAAAATAACTAAGAAACTAACTATAGTACTTTACATTTCCTTTAATGTTAAAACATGAATAAATTGTTCCCTTATTTAATTTATGAAATGTACCCTTCATAAGCTTTGAAACATCAATTAGGTGAACTAGTCTGGAGAAATATTGTTTCTGCTGAACTCTCCTCAGGATTATCCTATAGCTCTTTAATTTTCATAATTCATTTTAGTTATAAATGAAAGCCTTGGCAGATTCTTGGTAAAACAAATCCCACTACCTTATTTATAGTTATCAGATAAGATAACACTAACAAATTATGTCTTTTTCCTTGTTTTAACAGAATATTCAAGCTTGGATTGGATTAAAATCTATTGAAGACAATAAGAATAAATTGACCACAAACATGGACCAACAAACTATGAAGTATGATGAGAGGGTTGAAAGCAGGGGATATGAACACACAACAATGTACTTGCTTAAAACAATAAGATATTTTCTACTCGTCCTACTAGAGTTAAGTCATGGCAGTGTGCTGGAAAACGTAAGTTTAAAAACAAAGTTTCTCCTAATAAAATAACAAATCTTACAAGAGAAATAAGAATGACCTTGACACTATCAAAATGCTGGTGTATTTTTCCAAATGAGGTTTAAACTCATTCCAATAGTTGTATCCATTTGGTATCCACTGCAGAGAGCATTGTAAAACTAGGAGACCATCGTAATCCTCAGATTGAAAGTGAAGTCACATACATTACTTGGTTTTAGCCACATGCAAATAAAAAGAGTCTTCTATTGAGGCGGGTGAGCTAATTCTAGTAAGTACAGGTCCAATCAAAACAAAAATCCAAAAAATAAAGTTTGTCTTGCCATGATTCTACTACTTTTTTTTGAAAAAAAGACCATTCCCCAGTGTTTCTTGTTGAATGGAACTCAGTTAGAACTCATAACTGTGTATTTGTGGATATGGATGACTAACCAAAAAATAATAAACATGGGTCTTCAGCAGGACACTGATTGATAGTATAATTTATAATGTTTATAATTTTTCATGTTAGTGTCATGTCGTACAAGGTAACATTTGTCCCCAACTAAAATGAGGCTTCTTCTTGTAAGAACACAGACAAACTAAAGTGTTGTTTATTTGAAAGCGTAATCAGAAGTTCGTGGATGAATTGTAAACAAAATGGAGGCATTAGTGATGACAATACAACTTACCAAGTAAAACGGGGTGCCAAGAGAAGTCACTCGGAGTCCAACTTTCGAAGGCCAATTCCTCCTCCTGACCAACAAATTTGTTGCAAATTGGAAAGCCCCCAACCCTCCATTAAAACCAATTTAGACTGGATTATTTCAATGGAAACACTCTTTACCAACAACAGTGCTCATGCTTTCTATTCTCACCAGAACCGATCCATGATAAGAGACAACTAACATTCACCTGCAATGAGATGTTATGCAATCTTTTTCCAAAATCCCAATAAAACCCGTGTCAAACATGAAAGGCTCTAATGAAATCACTACTACCTATATCAAATTAATCTATCACTAAAACCCTATAAAAATACCATTTCGGTGAAATTATTGTAAAGAAACTTATTTAGGCTCTAAATGAATTGCTAAAAAGCCTATATCAGAAATACCAACTCATGCGAAATCCTGTCATTCTGATTTTCTGCTATGCTCATCATTATTTTCATTGTCATTCAATTAAACAGTCATAGAACTCAATTCTTTTTTTGAAATGAAATACCAGGGCTATGAAAGCCCCTACACACCAGCTCTCAAATGAAAAATCAGGTTATAAAAGTCCATACGCACGCTTTGAAATGATCTTAAGCATGTATGCAAAATGGGATAGTAGAAACATGTGACATGAACTGCTTTCAAGAATGCCACCTGCTCACTAGAACCCTTGCAGCAAAGACAAGTCGAAAGAACAAAAACATTAGAAACTCATGAGTTTTTTTCCTCGCATCTTTTTGATTCGTCACAGGAACAATTTCTAAATGGAAACACCTAAAACCATTGGCAAAAATACGAGTGCCAATCAAAAAATTGAAAACAATAGACGAAATTCTGTTTTAATAATGAATTTTCTGCAGAACATAGGGTAAACTGACTTCTCCTCTCCTGGCGCTATTTTCGAGAGGCTTTAATAGCAAAAACCAGCGTAGTGAAAACATTAGTCTCCGCCTATATATAGGCGGGGACTAAAATTGTGGCTGCTTAACCCTCCTCACAGGAGAAATAAATCCAACCAACATTTTATAAACCAAACTATTCAAGTTTGAGTTACACCCTCATGCATTAGATGTATTATGTCTCGCAGGTCATACTAATGGTGTGTTTGTTTCTGTCTTGGCAGATCAATTTCTACTGCCTCAAACAAAGGGAAAGAGGAATTTCTCTTTGGAAAAGGCGGCCAATGCATCTCACTCCAATGCCACATTTGCATTGGCTATAATAAAGTTCAACGGCAGTGGGGGAGCAGAAGAAAGCAAAGATCTTCGGGCGGGACTTAAGCTGTGTATGAAAGCTACAGTTCTTGGGCATAAGGGTGCATATGCTGAATTAATAGTGTGTACCTCCTTGGGATATGGCGTTCGAAGAAATGAGCGAGTATGGCCTTTGCTAAAGCGAATACGAATATTCGATAATTATCTCAATTGTGATTCTACAAATAGAGTTGTAAAATTTTTATCCAAGTGTTTCAGTAACCACCCACCAGGCAATGAATTAAAGTTATGCGCAAACATCGGTTGTAGACGGCCTGAAACAAGGAAAGATGAGTTCCGCCGATGCCCACGCAAACGTTCTGAAAATGAGTTTTCCTGCTCATATAATTGTTCGTTACTGTCTTATAAATTGGGGTACACTTGCACTGGCTAAATGCCCAGCCCGTGTAAGCTAAACGGCTTTTTCATGACCATAATACACATTTTCCTTGATCATTTGTATATATTTGCGTAATCCAATAAAGCGATTCTAATTCATCATTTTTTTATATCATGTTTCGAGAAAACAACTAGTTCATTTCATTTCATTTCATGAAACAAACTCAATAAAAACCGTATTTTCAGATGGCAATATTAACAGAGTTTTTGTGTTTTCTTTGCATATATTCTTTTATACTATTATATTATTGCTGTAATTTGTTAAATTTTGAATATATATTTTCATTTAAAATTGGTTTTTATTTTAATATGTGAATTAAAAATATGTTTTATGCATAATTTTGGTTGCTTAACTAATGAAGGAAATTAGGAGAGATAATAAAACATATAAAAAAATTCTTTCAACACAGAATAGTCATTAACAACCTTTGCTTCTTCTGAGCAATATCTTATATTAATTTTTCCACCCCACTTCTGAGAGACATACATATATATATATAAATGGTCCAGTCAAAAATAAATGGCAGTTAAAAATGCCAGCCAAAGCATTTGTCCTACAACATTAAACAAAAGTCCTATTGATTTAAATATTTGTCCTTTAGACATAACTAAATGTCCTTAAACCAAATTGGTTGTCAACGCATAGCGCATAGACTGCCGCCGAGGAAAGTCAAAAAGTCAAACATCATCAACCACCGTGCTACCGTAGCGGTTTTTGGAGAGACCGCAGTGATGGCAGTAACCAAGCACGCAACAAAGAAATGATCCAATGCAATATTGTGGTAGTTAAGAAATAGACCGCGGTGGTCATGGTAACCAAACACACAGTCAAAAACTACCCACCGCTAAACTGTGGTGTTTAAAAACTAGATTGCGGTAGAGCGGTAATGGCACTGATGGACGAAGCAAGAAAGCGATGACAGTCACTGTGGTACCACACACAGTTAGACAGTAGACCGCGGGAGGGTGGTAATAGCTACCAAGCGGTTAACCACATTGCTGAAGGCAACATGCGGTTAGACCACGGTAGTGAGGTAAACGTTGAAGACTACCACTGTGAAACCACCGATGGTGAGAGACATGACCGTAGTAAGGCGGTAGATGATGGCAAACTGTGAAAGGTAGCGTTTGAGGGCGCAAGAGCATGGTAAGGACTAGAATTGAATGTGAGAGTGGAGTGAAACTCCAACACTCCCCCTTGAACGGAACTCGCACTATTATTGACGCCCAGTCTGGCTCTTTGGCGTATGAACTCATCTCGACCTAGTGGTTTAGTAATAATGTCTACCTGTTGCTCATCTGTCCTACAATACTCTAGAATGATTTTTTCATTTGTGATCAGCTCTCGAATGAAATGAAACCTTGTGTCTATATGCTTGCTCCACTTGTGAAATACAAGATTTCTGGAAAGGGCAATTGCAAAACTGTTGTCACAAAATATTGTTGTGGCTTTTGTCTGTTCATTTTGAATTTCCTTCAAAACTTGTCTCATGCATACTACCTGGCAAGATGCACTTCTGGCTGCAACATACTTAGCTTCAACTGAAGACAATGTAATGATTGGCTATTTCTTTGAAGCCCATGCGACTATTCCACTGCCAAAATGAAAAACATAGCCAAAGGTGCTTTTTCTGTCATCAAAACTTCCAGCACAGTCACTGTCATTAAATCTTGTTAATTTGAAATCATCTGCTCCAAAATACTGAATGCCATAGTTCTTCATTCCATTGATGTATCTCAGAATTCACTTTCTAGCCATCCACTGTGATTCTTTTGGTGCTTCCATGAATCTCGAGATCAAACTGACTGCATACATGATTTCAGGGCTTGTGGCTATCAAATATGTTAAACTTCCTACTAGTTGTTTATACAAAGTTGGATTAACATCTGAGCCTTTGTCTTCTCTGCTCAATTTCAGTCCAGTCACCATTGGAATAGGTGTTGAATTACAATTTAACATATTAAATCTCTTTAAAACATCATTTGCATATTTAGACTGTGAAATAAAAATACCATCTTTATTTTGATTCACCTCTATTCCCAAAAAGTACTTCATCAGACCCATGTCTGTCATCTCAAACTCATTCAACATTGCTTCTTTGAACATTTCAATTGATAGATTTTCAGTTAAAATCAAATCATCAACATACATGCATATAATAAAAATTTTATCTTCATCATTCACTTTAGAATACAGTGTTGGTTTACTATCACATCTAGTAAATCCATTATTTGTGAAATAATTATCAATTCTAGTATACCAAGCTCTTGATGCTTGTTTCAAACCATACAATGCATTATTTAGTTTATAGACTTTGTCTTATCCTGATATCTCATAACCAGGTGGTTGTTCAATGTAGACATCCTCTTCAAGATAGCCATTGAGGAACGCTGACTTCACATCCATCTGATGAACTAACCAACTGTTTTGTGCTGCTAAAGACAATAACATTCTGACTGTGTCAAGGCGTGCAACTGGTGCAAAAGTTTCATTGCAATCTATTCTAGGTTGTTGTGCATAACCTTTTACCACCAACCTTGCTTTGTGCTTCTGCACTTCTCCATTTGCATTCAATTTAGTCTTATAAATCCATTTAACACCTATGACATCTTTGTCTTTTGGAAGACTTTGCAATTCACATGTCTTATTGTTTTCTATTGAATCTATCTCATCATCCATTGTTGTTAACCACTTTTCTTCCTTGATTGCATCTTCACAATGAATAGTTTCTTCAGCTTGTAAATGAAATGCAAAAAGTGTAAATTGCTGAGAATTTTCCTCACCTTCATTTTGATTATAAATATCACTCATGCTTTTGATTTTCTGCCTCCTCATACTAGCAAAGGTTGGGTTTGAAAGATCACTAGAGTCTATAGACTGTGGACTTGAAGGTCCTGCGCCAGAAGTTCTCCCTGTGATGGGTGTCTACAGTCTTCTTGCTGCTGCTCTTGTATTACTTGCCGGTGTCATTTGTTGACCACTTGCTTGAGGTTGAATAGGAATGGAAGGTACATTAGCTGGAACTGTAATTTCATTCTCATCTTGAGGGATATTGAATGTGACATTGATAGTGCTCTCTTTACTTCCATCCCATGCTTCATCTTAAATAAATTGGACATCCCTGCTGATTATTACTTTCTTGGTTTATGGATTAAATAGTTTAAATGCTTTGGATTCTTCATTATATCCAACAAAGATGCATTTTTTTTCTTTGTTATCAAGTTTTCTTTTCAACTATTCAGGAACATGTGCATATGAAACACAACCAAAAACTCTCATGTGAGACACACTGTGCTTTTTATCTGTCCTTGCTTCCTCAGGGATAATATTCATCACACTTTTTGTTGGGCATATGTTCATGATATATGCTGCACAAGATACAACTTCAGCCCAAGATACTTTGGTTAAGTGCTTGGCATTTAATATACTTCTAGCCATCTCCATTATGGTTTTGTTTTTTCTTTCAGCTAAACCATTCTGTTGAGGTTTGTATCTTGTTGTGAAATATTTGTATATTCCATGCTCTTTGTAGAAATTTAAGAACTCTCTTGATATGTATTCACCTCCTCTATCTGTTCTCAACACTTTGATGAAACAACCACTCTATTTTTCAGCTAAAGATTTATATTGACAAAAGTAATTAAGAACTTCACTTTTCTGTTTCAGAAAATACACCCATGTCTCCCTTGAATAATCATCTATAAAATTCAAAAAATAAAAACTACCACCTATTGAAGGTCTCTGCATTGGACCACATAAATCTGAATGGACTATTTCCAATGGGGTTTTTTCTCTAGTGGATTTCCCTATTGGGAAAGATTCTCTATGTTGCTTTCAAAGTATGCAACCTTCAAAAACTATCTCTGATTTTTGAATTAATGGAACTCCCTTTACCATGTTCTTCCTATAAAGAAAATTCAAACCTCCAAAATTTAAATGACCGAATCTTAAATGCCAAAGCCAATTCTCATCCTTTACCTCTACCTAAAAGACAGATTGAATAACAGTTGATACCTCTTGTGCTTGTGCAAATTTTATGCTTAAAGTTGGCTGAATTCTCAAAGGAAACATTCTATTGTTTTTCATATGAATTTTTGCAATCAACTGGCCACTTGGGTATTTTTCTAAAATAGTGCATAACCCATTCGTTAAAGACACTCTATAACCCTTTTGAATTAACTGACCTACACTCATCAAGTTGTGTTTAAGACCAAGCACAAAGTAAAAATTAGAAGTATATTTTTGCCCCCCTGCTTGGTTAGAATATTCACATACCCTTTTCCTTTGACTACCACTTTGTTGTCATTACCTAGAGTGACAACTGACTTGATATTCTCATCTAAACTTGTGAATAATTCTAAATTCCTTGTCATATGATTGTTGCAACCTGAATCTAAAAGCTAAACCTCTTTCTCACTAGATTGAGCTACATTACATGCTAAAAACATTGTGCTCTTATTAGGTCTATGATCTTGATTTTCTCTAGAGAAATTTGCATTTTGCTTACTCATTTCATACTTTTTTTTCTACACTCATTCATGTGATGGCCAAATTTTTTGCAGTAATGGCATTGAACCTAAGATTTATCATACCTTTGTCCTTGAGGAAAATTTAGATATGGGTTTTGAGTGCTACCTCTTCCACTTGAACTTGACTGGTTATTTCTTCCACCTCTGTTGAAGCCTCTTCCTCCTGCTCTGAAATTTGATCTACCTCTACCTCTTCCTTGGTTATTTGAAGCTTGTGACTTGAATGCATGCTCCAATGACATATTTTTTGTTCTGCTGAGTTTGTGCTCATGGGAAATTAGTGAAGCGTATAGCTCATCAGTTGAATACTATGTGAGATCCTTTGTCTCTTCTATTGTGACTGCAATTGACTTAAATCTTGTGGGTAATCTTCTTAAAATCTTCTCTATAACTTTGACATCTTCTAGTGTATGTCCATGTGTTCTCATCTAGTTTACTAGTCCCATTATTTGAGTAAAATATTAATCTATAGACTCATTTTCTTTCATAAACAGAGTCTTAAACTCTCTTCTCAGTATTTGCAACTTTGTTGTTTTTAGTTTGTCCATTCCTTGATATGTTATTTCTAAGATGTCCCATGCTTGTTTAGACTTGGTAGTGGCTGATATTCTAGGAAAAATACTTTCATGTACACCTTGTAGAATGAAGAAGTGAGCCTTTGAATCCTTCTTCTTGTTATCCTTCAACAAATCTTTCTCTTCTTGTGTTAAGGAATTATATGCTACTGCATTTTCCAGTTCTGGAAACCCATTCTCTACATACTCCCATAAATCTTGTGAACAGAACAATGCTCTCATTGTTATTGACCACTAGTCATAATTCTTTCAATTCAACTGTGGAATTTGGGGATTACTCAAGCTTGTGCTTGTTGCCATGATATACAAACTCTTCTACAAAATAACCTTTGGCTCTGTTACCACGTGAAGAAAATTAGCAGAGATAATAAAACATACAAAAAAATTCTTTCAACATAGAACAACCATTAACAACCTTTGCTTCTTCTAAGCAATATCTTATAATAATTTTTCTAGCCCACTTCCCAAATTATAGACATACATATATATATATAAACGGTCCAGTAAAAAATAAATGGCAATTAAAAATGCCAGCCAAAACATTTGTCCCACAACATTAAATAAAATTCCTATTGATTTAAATATTTGTCCTTTAGACATAACTAAACGTCCTTAAACCAAACTGGTTGCTAACGCACAACGCACAGACTACCGCCAAGGAAAGTCAAAAAGTCAAACATCATCAACGACCACGCTACCGTAGCGCTTTTTGGAGAGACCGCGGTGATGGCGGTAACCAAGTGCAGAACAAAGAAATGATCCACCGTAGTACCATGGCGGTTAAGAAATAGACCACGAAGGTCGTGGTAACCAAATGCATAATCAAAATCTACCCATTGCTATATTGTGGTGGTTATGAAATAGACCATGGTAGAGTGGTAAAGACACTATCGAATGAAGCAGGAAAGCGATGACGGTCACCGCGGTACTGCACCCAATTAGACTGTAGACCACGGGAGGGTGGTAATGGCTGCCAAGTGGTTAACCACATTTCCACAGGAAACATGCGGTTAGACCATAGTAGCAAGGTAAACATTGAAGACTGCCACCGTGAAACCGCCGACAGTGAGAGACATGACTGTGGTAAGGCGGTAGATGACAGCAAACCATGAAAGGTAGTGTTTGAGGGCACGAGAGTGCGGTAAGGGCTGGATTTGAATGCAGGAGTGGAGTGAAACTCCAAAAATTAAATTACATAAGTAAGTATTAATTTATTTAGATACATGTTGCAAATTATTTTTGAAATTTGATTGTGTAAGTTTTTTTCATCAATGTTCAGTGATCCATCATCAAGATGAAGAGTTGAAAAATGATACAATTTGTAAGTTGTTGAAATGAAGCCGATCAAATTAGGCAATATAAGACAAAAAGTACAATTGTTCTATAAATAGTGATAAAATGAAAAAGTGATTGACTAGTTTTGTAACCAAACAATGATTGTCTCTTCCTTAGAACAATGAGATTAATATATGTTTGAATCTGAAAACGCTCTCGACGATTATTTATGTTGATCAAATTAAAATATTTATTCTTATTTTATGCATCAAGTGAACTTGACATATTCTCATAACCTCGATCTCTATTGATTTTTTGATTATTCATATGAACTTATAAATTAATATGCTTCTACATAGAAATATCCTTTTTGTACTCTTAGGTTGTATTATTCTTATATAGGTAGTGTTTAGAAATGCAATGACATTCAACAAGCTTCAAACCTACAGATGATGTGTGAAATGATTGCTAGGTTATTCTCATGAAGTAGAATAAGTATGATTGTATATTATAGGTTTTATGCTCAAGTAGAGTGTAAATGTGAATGCGTTTTATAATTTTACCATTTACTTGATTAGCTAAAATTAGATTATGCTTGATTTAGAATTATATCATATTAACTAAAAGAGAAAAATAAATTACATTATCATTAGTATACATAATATGACAATAGGTATTCATTGGAAATAACAAGGGCCAACTATACATCAAGTCATAAGAAGGGCTCATTTTTTTTTTTTTTCTGATTCTTGTAAACTTAATATGGTGCTTCTCTAAGATCAGTGAATAGAATAACTAAAAATAGTTATGAAACCTAATTTAATACAGATAAACATATTACAAAAAAATAATTAAAAAAAAAATTATACTTCACATGAATCACATTAACTCTGCATTCAAATATGCAACTTGCAAACACATTTAATAGGGTATATTAAAAATTTAATCAGCTCTATTCTTACAAAATATTTGACACCCACAAGGAAATGCATTAAAGTTACACTCAAATATAGCTTGGGTCACACTTGCACTTGCTAAACATCCAATCATTTTGACTTTTCCTTTTCTTTGAAAAGCCTACCTTCTTATTGCATTTCCTTGTAAGCTAATTGACTTTTTCATGGCCATTGTACACATTTTTCTTGACTTGTTGTCTTATATTTTTTGAACCAAATAAATGAATTCTAACTCATCTTCTCTCTCTCTCTATATATATTTCAAGAAAAACTAGTTCATTTGATTTCATGAAACATGCTCATTTTTATTTTATTTTCTTCAAATGGTTATACTTGTTCAATTGTTGAATCCCAATACTCTTCTTGGTTGTTTCATACAATATCTCTTGGCCTTCATTTTTATTGAAGGCAAGTTTTTATTCAAACTTCTAAAATGTAAAAAATCCCTTGATGAAGTATCCCCAGAAGGAAAGTTAAGTCAAAAAAGGAGGTTATTAGGATAAAGGAGGAATATTGATTAGAAGTGATGGCTATCAAGGAGGAGGAAATTATTTTGTAGGTAAATGTTTTAAGTGTAATCAGTATGTGGGTCACGAGAGACAGGAGTGCTTAAAATCTTCCCAAGGAGGCTACATAAGGCCTGAAGGAAGGAATCGGGCAGTGAAAAAACATCAGGAGAATCTGTATTGTTCACAAGAGTGTTGCTGAAACCACCTAAGGAGAATCATGAACATGTATAAAATAAAGCTCTGTTCAAAATGAAGTGCAAAGATAAAGGTAAGTGTTGCAAGCTTATTATAGACAATAGTAGTATTGATAATATTGTTGCTATTGAAATGGTGGATAAGCTAGGTCTTAAGGGAACTAAACATCCTACACCGTATAAAGTTTATTGGTTTCAAAAAGGTCACAGTTCTTGGTAGATGAGCAAGCATTGATTAAATTTCAGATAGGAAGTTATAAAGATATTGATGTTTGTGATATCACGCCTATGGATGTGTGTCAAATGTTACTTGGTAGAACTTGGTATTTGATTTTTATTCCATAAATAATGGGAGAGATAATACCTCCCTTTATGAGCTACACTAAAAAAAAATCCCCTAGGGAGTGTGATGTAGGGGCATCATAAGATACTCTTTTTTGCACATTTTTGGTCTTCGATTTATGTATTTTGTTTGTTGGTCCTTCTTTCTCTTTTTGTGATAGGTGGTGGCAATGATGCCTCATTTACATAGGTCATTAGAAAGTGATAAATTTCCACCTTCTTGATAGTAGAAGCCTCTATACATTGAGAAATGGATGGTTATTGGAATAAATAATTGAACCAAGCAATATTTTCCCTCTTGGCAACTAGGGCATCGATGAATTATTTTTGGGGGCCATGGAGGTTTTGCTGAAAAAATAAATAAACCAATAACTATTTTGTGGAAGAATGTTCTTCGAGGGGAGACTTTGGGAAATAAAAAGAAAATTCATCCAGTCCTCACCAAAGTATCAACTCAGATTTTGGTGGTTGAAATTTCAACTTGGAAACTAAAAGGAGGATCGGTGCATCTTGTATATGAACTTCATGTGCAAGATGGACTCATTTTGTGGGAACACTACCTATAAAAGACTAGTGAGAGAATCGATTCCTTTTGTATGAGCTCAACCTATAAAATAAAGAGAAGACATGGTTTAGAAGGGACTCAATATATTTTCCTTGGTTTTTATGTTTGGCTAAGAACTGAGTGTCTATACAAGGGGGTGAGTGTCTTGGAAGTTGAAAGAAGTGATGCTGAAAAATGTGAGGGGATTCAAGTTGTCAAATGAATAAAGAGGATTGAAGTTTGGTGTCTTTTTAATTTGTACTTGTCTAATCTATTTTAGTTCAATTTTGAATGCACCAAACCCTTTGCCCGAGAATAGGCTATGGCTAGTATTAATTTTAGGTTAAATATGGTGTGTGTGTTTCTCAAACTTCGATGTTATGATCATTCTTACTTTGTGTTCAGTACATAGTCATGTTTGTGGGTCAAACCGTCCTTATTGGTATTTCGATTTGAAATAGAACACTAGATTTTTTAAATACCTAAGGTTGTGTACAACCTTCCTTACTTAGCATAGTTCAATGTATTTCTCAAGTTGTTGAACAACATTCTGGAGTAGAATAGTTTGAATTGAGTCTTCCAACCAGTTAGCTATCAAAATTTAGTCTATAATATATTTTAATCTATTAATCATTATAAATTGGATGATTTATTTTTTTCTAAAAAAATATATATATTTTTATGAAAATTATTGTTTCATCTCACTCTATTATGCATAAACTATATTAAAAATCACTAAATTTAGTTAAGGTGGGTAGAAATATATCAATTTCAAGTTCTAACAAGTAAATGTGCAATTAAATTATTGACACTTGTCTCTTTAAATAAATCTTTAGAAACTTTAACTTTATTTTAATATATGTCAGCTTATAATAGAAATTATGTAACTAATCATGATTGATATTCTACTAAGTTAGCCATGTGATCAAGGCTTCATTCTACTCGAACTCATCCTCCCACCACCATTTTCAAAATATTTAAATATAATTTTCACATTAAGTTAGGAGTATTATTTTGGGCCTACCCTCTTTTATGGTTTAGAATTAACCGTTGTATAAAATATTTTGCGAGAATAATACTGTATAATTTCTATATGCCCTATTAAATTTATTTGTAAGTTGCATATATGTATGCAAAGAAAGCGATATACTTGTGAGGTGGTAAAAAATATTTTTCATCTTTTATTATATGTGAAATATTAATTTCATTTGCATTAAATGAGGTTGAAAAAATTAAAATGGTTTCATCAAAGTTAGCACTATAATCTTGTATTTATTTTTTATTTTCCTATTTATAGCATTAGAGAAAAATATTTTTAGGTTTATAAAACCTTGAAGAAGAACACATGCTATTTCTTATCACTTTATTCTTAGATTTCCTTTCTCTAACAACTCTTACTTTTGTGTTTAAGTTATTTATCTTATTATTATCTCTAGGATTCTTGGAACCACAAACTTTTCAAGGAATGAAAACCTAATGTCATATGATACATACTAATAATAATATGATTCATTTTTTTTATTTTTTTAATTCATATGACAAATTTTAAAATCATACTCAATCCAATTTTCACATCGAGAGACATATTACGATGCCACTTTCTATGTTGAGAAAAGATCTAGCTTAAATCAAGGAGAGTTATTTGTATCACCCTTGATTTTTTATTAAAAATATTACATAATACATAATGAAATAATGAATGAAAATAAAATAATCTGGTTAAATCTTCTCCTAAATAATATGTTTAAAGTAGCAATATTTTTTAGAAATGAGAAACCCTTTCTTGTGTAATTGTTTCTTGCCTAACTATTTCTTGCATAATTTCTTGTGTAACTATTTCAAAATATCAAGCATGTATTTCATTAGTGTAGTTATGGTGGTGGTATTGAGCATGTTTGATATCATGATGGTGAAAATGTTAGGTCATCAGATGTGTTGGGTCAAACCGCACTCCATAAAGTAGCAAGTGGAGGCCACAAGAAAAGTGTTAAGAATATTTTGGACAAGGTAGCTCATCTATCAAAAGAATGTGACTGTGACAAAAAAACTAATCTACATTTTTCTTCTCAAACGAAAAATGGTGAAGATGTCGTGGTAGTATTTAAATTTATTTTGAACAAATGTGAATCTTGTTGGTTATTTTTCTATGAACCAAACTTATTCTCACCACAAACCTATGAACTTGCCAAGGACAACTTTTAGTAAGGGAAATGATTAGAAAAAACATAAGTAAATGCTTTTGGGTCTTTACTTCTTTTGTTTAGGCTCTATTACACTAGGCAAGGTAATTCCAGAATAACTGTGTTCCTAGATATCAGTGTGTAAGTATCAAAACACTAAGTAGAGAGATGATTCTCCATATATGTTTAAAAGCATCATACACTAAAATTTTGGAAAAATACCAAAGTAATGGTTAACTTAAACAAGAGAATATATGATCCTTTTATTACTCATACACACCTAGTAAAATAATTAGAGTGTAATTTAACTATATTGTGTTATCATCCGTCAAGTCAGTTACCAAACTAGACCATGCCAGTGCCATATTCCAGGAAACAAAGTCATACCACAAACCTATATGATTAGATTAAAAAAATGTATTTCAAAGAAAATACCCATGGCCTTAGAAATACTGCCTTACAAAATTCCACCAATTATATCAATAATTAACTTCTTACAAACATCCTCGAACATAGATTATATCAAACCTACTAGCATTTGCATAGATTCCTTGTGTGAATAAGAAAGAATGAAACAACACATCCATTGGAACTCAATAAAGATAAACAAGACAACCATTTATTATTGTTTTTATAGATTGTATAATCTGCACATGGGAGAGAACATATATATAGAAACTATGTATTACTTTTTTATCTATATTCCTTCTTAAAATCATATATCAGCCGACTTGTTTCTAGAACCTATTATTTTAGAACTTTAGTATCCATTTTTCTTGTATCTATTTCCCTTGAAAATAAGTACCCCTTGACCTCCCGACTTCTCGACCTCCTCAACCTTTTTTAATCCAACCTTGGAATCCCTTTTATATGTTAAGGGAGAAACAAGTACTGGGTTGAAATACATTTTACATTTCATTTCATTTTCTATTCAAACTAAAGTTCAATAAAAAATAAGAAAATATCTCCCAACTAATTTTTTGAACCATCATTTTATTTCCAATAAAATAGATCTCAATAAATCATTAATCAAAGACATCCCACAAGTCATCAAAAAGTGCCATCGTGGAAGCATAAAAAAATGTAAATCCATATCACCTTGAAAAGCATCATCATGAGCACAAAAAGCCAAAAATACCAAAGACCCATTTCATGACACACCAACCCAAAACATAAACAACACAAAGGACCATAAATCCAAGAACCTAATAAGGAAAGTAACATGATATTACTTTGCCTTGTCACTTGGTGAATATGTGTGCCCACTCAATATCCTTATCTTTAGAGGAGTAGCCATCATCACCTTATTCTCAAAATCAACCCAAAATTTTCATGGCCATAAGGTATTGAAGATAACTAGAGTTAGTCTCATTCCCATTGACATAAGGATCAATAGAAACCTCAATAGGAGAATGATGACATCCCACATGAGGACTGTGATACCTATTATTTCTAGCAACTTCCCTTTCTATATTCTCAACCTTCTTACCATTTCCTTTGATCATTTCCTCTAAGATAGTTGAGCTCCTAAGGTGGTAGGCATCCTTAAGAACACCTCATGTTGAATATTTGGTAGCTCTTATATTCTTCACTAGTGTTTTTCGTACATTTAGTCCACCCTCCTCACCTTGAGGAGGATAATTCTATAATTTAAGAGGATTGAGCCTCTTCAAACGGTGGAATGGGCTGACATTTACACATGTCTTTCACATTTTACCACTCTTCTAAAAAAATTTCTCCAAATAGAATTACCAATCTACTCAGAAATGACTAGTACCTCAAAATCACTTCCTCACTCAAACATCAGTTTTTTCACAATTGGATAGTGAAAAAATCAAGTCAACCTCATTAAATAGAGCAACTGGTGTGTGTTTGCATTAATTTTCCAAGAGAGATTATGTGAGAGAATTATCAATCAACTAAGCTTGTTTTAAATCTCAATTGTTGATCAAAACTTTGAACCAAATCAATGGTTAGAAACCCCCTCTTATTAATGATGAAAAAATTAAACGCATGCATTTTATACTCATCCAAAATCAAGAGACTCGAGTGAGATAAGTATTTCCTTAAATTTCATGTCAATCATAAACTTAATTTTACAACTAGACATGCCATGTCACATTTACCTTCTTGACCATAGAAAATGACTCACTTATAACTCAGCATAGAAGAACAACAAGGAACAATCATGATTTATTTTCAGCAAATCTACCTATAACTTGTTTTACTTCAATTTCACTTTCTCATGTGTACCAACTTTTGATAGATTTGATGACCATAAAATTGTTTATCAATCTCACAAGCATGTTGCAAAATTAGTTCTATCTTGGAACCTTTTTATCTTGGAACTATATGAGCTAACATATTCAATTGCACCTATTTAATCAAGAGCTTTCAAAATTTGAAGTGATCTACATGGTAGTTTCCGGTGTAGCCATTTTGAAATGAGGTACATGGGAGAAGCCCTTGTGGGATAGTGGGGAGTGGTCAAGATTTGACCATGTCACCAAACATCAACCATCAACTTCATCTGTTATAAAATGAACCCTTGTCCTTGAAAACCCAATGCGTCCCACCATATGACAGGTGTCACACCACCCCCTAGCCCATGTAACTATCGCATTTTACCAATAAAAATAGACATGAGCAAGTGGAAAAAGCCAAGATAGGAACACATGTTGTGATGTACACCATTGATTTAACCTCAAACAATACCCATTGTCTTGTAAAGGAATAGGTCTCCCTTTTGAACAATACCTTGTGGCCATCGCTTGCTAGCTTGTATCCCTAAAATAATATGTAATAAAACAAGACGGACTCATAGAGACCTACATAGATATGACCATGTCTTCAATCAATCAGCCACAAATCCTTCTTGAAAGTTTCCAATCATCCTTTCTAGAGAGACCAAGTCCACCAGTATATGAGACATGAATTCAAAGCTCGCCAACCCGCACAAATAAAATAAGAAGCAATAAAATAACACGGGTATACAAGGACTGACAAGGATCAATTCCTATGATTGGATGGCCAAAACGAAGCATAATTTCTACAAACACAACAAATGTTAGTCATAAAAAGGGGCCACCATTAGGCAACAAAATACAGACCCTTTATAATGAAGGATAATGATATAAATGTTTTAAGACTAAGCCTTTGATCATAAGGAATTAAGACCAAGAAGAACCAACGTGATAAAAAAACCTAAGGTCAAGGGCTTGTAAGACAACACATACGATGGGATAAATAGCAACTTAAGTGACCGAGAATGGGGAGAACAAGTCAATGCAACTTTAAAATGATCAGTGGTTTATGCCAATTTTTTGGAAAATTTATGAAGATAAAAACCCTATCACAATGTTGACAACATGACATAAAATCAAAAAGCAAAGGATCAAGCCAAAGTTTTCACAATTTTTTAGGGTGGAACAATTTTTTTTTAGGGGTTCCATCCAATCCAATGAATACAAATTATTATTATTTGTTTCTACAGTTGGAATTGGTACTCTAGAGTGTTGAAATGCACAAGACAACTAAGAGGGGGGTGAATTAGTTGTATCAAAATAACATTACTTTAAACTTGATATTCTCTCTTTAACTTCAATCTATTATTTTTAAGTGCAAATATGAAATGCAGATAATAGAAAGAAAACACCAGAGACACTAGATTTATAAGGAAAATAGAATGAGGGAAAAACCATGGTGAGGATTAACTCACAATATAGTAGTAATTCAATAATAGATACAAAGGCTCAATGTGAGAGGGCTCACTGTCCAAATGCAAGGGCACATTTCCTTGAAGGGACTCACTACCTAAAAAGGAGGCTTACTACCCACAAAAAGATAGAAAATTATTAATCAAGATCCACCACTAAGGTTCCACACATTCACAACCTGATCGAAAGATTGTATATTCCATTAGCTCACTACTTTTAGGAATCTAATACCATAAAGTACTTCTTCCTTAATTCTCTCTTCCACTCTCTACTTTTCACACTTTTTTGCACACTTCACTCACTTGTTAGATTCATTTATGGATGGATATCAAATTCGCTACAACTTGATTTTATTTTATACCATCTTCAACCTTAGGAACATTCTCCAAGGTCAACTATATAATTTCATTTAAAAATTCAAACTAGGTCAGCTACTCAATATTATCGCAGTGGATAAGAATGAGAAAGGAAAAATTACATATCTAATTTATAACCCAAAAAAACTTAGATCACACACATGCTTTCTCAAATCAATGCAAAAGCCAAATGTAACATGTAAACACTAGGTCAAGGAAACCTAATGAAAACACCAATGATCGTTGGAGTAAATGCATCTTCAACAACATTATCACATGTGGATCACTCAAAACACTTCACTAGAAATAATACCATCTATGATAATACCCTAGGTACATCCACAACAACTGCAAATAACTTTATTCATAGAGATCACTTTAGCAATCAAACTAGACCAATCAACAAAAAACATAAGCTCTAGAGCAAGTCTTTCAGAGCATCAAATCATAAGAAAGTTTGTCAGAACTTAATAACCATCACAAAGATTCATATCCTAGATCCACAAGATGTGAAACTGGATATCATAAGACTATGGAGCGAAAACATTTCTCCCAGTCCTTAAACAACTTTTTTTGCCAAAACAATTCACACACTAATGAACAAACATTCTACTCAGCATCAACTCAGAAGATAAATTCTCAGTATATACACTTAATTTTTGTCGGCCTCCTACAATGAATTCAATAACTAAGCCTTTACAACAATGATTCAGAGATTGGGCATCTAACATGAATATCCATTTAGCCATCATGAAGGTGTACTTAAATTATCAACCCAAGGACATGAAATTGAAATGGGTCAACACAATATGTGCACTAGGAAGTTCAATGTAGTCATCTTCATTCTAAAACTATAAGAGACTTAATACTGAAAGTAAATTTCATGGAAAGTGTTATCTCTCAAAAACGCAGGCTAGATGCCTCAAGAAGATGCCAACTTCTTGATACGCTTTAGGGTAACAGACAAGGTTAAGAAAACTCAACCTTCTACTCTTTAGGTAATGCTGAACCTAGGTGGGTATACCCAATTGACTCAGGAAAGCTCAATCTTATTCAATTAATCTACAAAGGCAATTCTGAAATGAATTAACACTGGATTTAATGATTAGTACATACCAATATTTGAAAAGGATAGACTAAAAACTTAACAAACGTGGAGAATGTGAATGAAACTTAAACTGAGAAGTAAGACCAGTGCCTTATGGGATTTACGGAGTCAAGAAAATTTCAAAGACGGGTTTATTTTACTGGCAAACATTCAAGCTGTTTAGGATTTTATTTGGTTTATAACTTGTATAAACATACCATTTCTGATCACTGAGTTTCTTCTTAATAATCCCAATTTATATTCCCTGTTTATTATGATCAACTCAAAGAATTTTAATCTTTGCTGGAAAGAATCAATGAATTGATCATACAAATACAGCAAATGTGCATTGATGAATGATGTAAAAACTTGTTTACATAAATCCAAACAACCAGGAAACACAAAATAAGGAGACAACCTCAATAACACTAATCAATAATTACCATAAACAACTGATGCCAGAAAATGTTACGCCATTATATTAAAAGTTTTGTTCTTTTGATATCTCCATCATTTACATATGCTACCAGTCTTATCCCCCTTTTTTTTACAAAAAAGCCCCTGCCTTTTGTCTCTTGAAAGCGGCCTTTATACATGCAGAATATGAAAGGACGCGTCCCTTCAGAAAATAAGTTTAAACAGAATACGAAAAGCTATGAAAACAATTAAGCCCTTGTTAACCATAAGTGAGTTGTAGCAAGATAATCCAAGTAATCTTGACGATTAAAAGTATCCGCATCTTCAACGGCATTCCGAATTGCGGTTTCCATTTTAATCATATCTTCCACCCGCTCACTCACGTCTTCTAGTGATGTATCTTCCGCAGAGGATGTCTTCATAACCTCTTTCAGCATCGCACCATACTCGTTCCTCCACATAGCAGCATCCTTGACTTCTCCTTTAGCATCAAAAAGTGTAACCATAACTGTATTAGCAGCTTCAGTCAATCCATTTTTGTCCCCGAGCAACTCATCATAAAACTTCTGATGACGACTGATAATATTGTTTGCTCCTTCAGTTGCAGTACTACCAACCTCGTTACGCATGGTCAATTCTTGAAATTTATCCATTACCCGTTCCTTCATCCTCTCATGCTCTTTTATTGCATTCATAGTAGAGGAAAACCTTCCCCACAACTGATTCAGCCAAGATGTCAAATTGACCTGCCCCTTTTTTACAATTGTTGTAATAGCATCGTACCTTCCTTGATTATAAGCACTCGATCCAACCCAATGTTCTTTTGTCTGGGAACTTTCTCCTTGAGTAAGCATTTTGGTTGGCATTGCAGGAACACCTACCAAATCTTTCAACCTATCATTCTCTCTGAGCAGTCTCTCATTACTTGCTTTATACATCTCTCATTCCCTTATCAACGCCTGAATCTGTGCTTTATTCAATTTTGCAATATCAATACCAATTTCTGCAATAACCACAGGGTCTACCTCTCCAACCTTTAAGGTCATGACATGACCAAATGCCTTTTCAGTATCAATCACCACTGATTTCCTATGAGATGGGTACAAAGCCCATATCATTAATGAACCTTCATCAGTGTTAAATTTCGATCCTGCATATACCTCCATTACCTTATCCTTATCCAATTTATGCACAGTGTTAGTATCCTTCAGAAAACTATCAAATACTAATGCAGAATTTAAATCAAGACCAGGGAAAATCATTACTCCAGCATTCTCCAACATTTTCCTCCCCTTTTCAGGAGTCATATTTGCCATTTCCTCATCTACACATCTTCGTAATTGGTCCAGAAGCTGCTCCTCATTCCCAGAAGTGATTGAACCAACTCCTTCCCTTATTTCTTTTCCTTTCTGTTTGTACAAAAATGATTTAAATTCTGGAGAGTTTATAAATTCATTATCTGAAACAAATGAGCTATACTCCATATGCCTCACATCAATATCTCCTGTCTCCGGACTCTGTTCCCTAATCGGGCAAACATATTTCTGAGTCCTCTGTCTAGACATTCTCTCTGTCATACCCTGTGGTACTTTACACGCTGAAATATCTTCACCTCCAGAAGACAAATATCCTGTATCCTGTAGCCCCTGATTATAACTCTCAACCACAGCTTCAGCTTCTTCCTCATCCAGATTTCTGATCATATCATCAAAAAGATAAGGCACATGATGATACTTCCCAAAATTAATCCTCTCCTTAGCTGAGTTGATATACCCCTCGGGATCAAAATCCTTCCTAGGTGGTCCCCTTTTCATATTGTATTGCAACAATTTATCAAGAATTGAATTATATCCTTCCTTTGCTAACACAGTGAAATCACCAAAACATAATGTGCTAGGCATGAAAGCCTATTTCCCATATGAACTAAAAAGCATCACATTACTAAAGTCCAATTGCCTAACAATCTCCAAATAAGCAATTCTATTTGGAACTGTCCTTGGTAAAATAAAAGGAGTATCCTCAAACCCATACACCCTAATCATTGTGGCTCCCTCCAAACAGTACCAATCACCCCAATTATGATCAATTGGCCCATTGAAATCCTTTGGCCGAAGAAACCTCTTAATCTCAGGGGTTAATGAGTAATTACAAGGATGTCTATACAATTTGTATAAAGTTTTCACAAAATACTCTTCAAAATGAATGAAACTAGAGTTAACAAACCTGCTATCCCAAATAGCAGTCCACAATTGAATAGGCAATGCTTCACCCTCTTTTCCAACCTGAGAAATCTTCATCTCTGATGGCCATACTCCCAACTCTTGTCCATAATACAACACTAAGTGCATTAGTAGTGAATAATGCCTTAAATGAACAATAGAAGCTCCACTCTTTATGGCTATCAACCCTGAATCAAGCTCTTTGGCAATATATGAAGCATAATCAAATGGCCTGGAGTTGTGATACTGGATGTCTGCTGTGATAACCATTGGCACAATTGACATGAGCTCTGGGGCATCCATTCCCAATACTTGACATACTGAAAAATATGTATACTTCATATAAGATTCAAACAAATCTACATGATAAGGAGGCCCCTCAGAATCTTGTAATGGTTCTGAACTGTTACCCTTTTTAATCCTATGAATAGGCAACCTCCAGCCCTTATATGTTGTATCCATTCGTGAAAATTCTTTCTCTAACTCTTCACAATTGATTTCCTCATTACAAAACCCTTCTAGCTTGAAAACTTCACCTAGGGCTTCTCGGGATACATGTATCTGTGGTTTTCCGGATGGGTCACATATAGCCTTATGCTTTGGATCATAGTTATCAGCAAGAAGTTTTACCAATTCCGTATTCACAAAGACATTAGGGCATACCAATTTCCCCACATTCAATTTCCATGGGTTGCAAACTGGTTCAAAGCGGTGCCTTCTATGATAATGAAAATTGAAAAGCTCGTAACCCCTAATTGCAGTCCAGACATCACCTATGAACTTACATTTGTCATCCAATTTATCTATCTCAGCCCTAAGCTGTGCAGATCTCCTTGCTTTTGGGCCCGAGCCAGGCAGCTGGTCAATAAGATCCTGATTTAATCTTCTCTCAACGCCTTCCTGTTCTGTATCAACCTTTTGCTTTTTTCCTTTTGATGAGCTGGTCACAGCTAGCTTTCTACCTTTACCCTTTCCAGAACCAGAGGACTCCATTTTTAAATTTATATAATCGAAAACACAAGAGCCAAGAAATAATCACTTACAGTCTTATACTTTGAGCTTTTCAAATTGAGAATAGCCCTGGTTCTCTGCTTCTCACACCAACTCTTCTGCAATCATTTCGGATAAAACAAATGATTCAATTCCTACTGTATTATTCCGTCGCGCCATTAATGAACCACGAACGAACATCAATTTGAAACTGGCACTGTCACATCAGACGTCCCTTCGATAAGAGATTTTCAAATCTGGGGCGAAATCATATTCAACGTCTATCACACCCTTTCGTCAAGACAAAAGTATAGTCTTATCGAAATTCAGACTCCAAATATGACAACTACTACTCCATTTTACATGTCGTCATAACATTCTGAGTCGGGGAGACATCACATAGATTCCACCATCTCACACTGATATACATCCCCTTCACACTGTGGTTACCAAGAAACTTTACCGTTCTGGCCGAAAACTTAACACTTCGGCATATCCTCAAAACTGTCTCACCGAAAAACTATAACTGAAAATTATATTTTCGGCAAGACAATAAAGCTTCGGGAAGACTCATACCGATATCAAATGTCTTACCGAAAACATCTCCATAGACCTCTTTCATTCGGTGAGACTTACCTCGAACCACTTTGTCGATGTAACATTTGAACCTCGATGAATCTTACGCCGAAGGATCCTTTTCTTAGCGATACATATCTCCATCGGTATATATTTCGAGTCAGCAAGACACCAATACCTTTTCCAGCAATCCCAAGATTTTCTTACATCAAGTTCGGCAAAACAAACGTGACCTCGCCAAGACTCTCCCCGAAGATTTTAAGTCACATCGAAATATTTCGCATATAAGTCAATCGGCAAGACATAAGGATGTCGCTATGACTTCATGCCGATACTTATTAGTTAAGCCGAAACGACCCCTCCATACTCCAGTCGGCAAGACTTACTAAGTTCGCTGTGATGTTATGATGATGCTCCAACATATGCCGGTATGAGTCTTTTAATTGCCGAAACATTCTGCAAAGTCCCACCGACTATCTGCAACCAATACATGTTAATGATAACACATCTCGGGAAGACTTCTACCATGTCTTGCCGATAGGGATCTTTTAATGAAACAAAAGGGAATAAGTGAATTCAAGAAGGATCAAACAACATAGAATAGGCCAATTAATGACATGAGGAGACTTTATGCTTAATGTAAGGGCTTTAATGATGGAATCTCATAAATACAATAGGCTACAAAATTTAAAATTTCTACAGTTCCAACAGTGGCTCCGTCTGGGGATGAATGATAGCAAGATCATTGCAAGGATTCAGATCTTCTGGGTGAGCAGACCAATATCAAGATGATGAACATAATGGAGTAAAAGGCAAGGCAACAAAACAAAGGACCCTATACTACTGTGCATGGAAAAGAAGATAAAAGGGATCATCAAGAGCTGTCCATGCACTGGCAACTCCCAATCCCCTGAATTGTTTTAAGAGAAAAATTGTTTCAGGAACTGCCCATGTACAGGCAATTCCTGATCTTCACCTGCCATATTTTGCAAATAATATGAATCTTCTCCTTTCTTTCCAACCACCACAAAAGGCCCCAGCCATAAAGCTTCAAACTTCCCATGTTTTCCCTTTTCCTGGCACCTCGCATTCCACATCAGTACCAAATCACTTTCCCCAAATTTCCTATCTTTTGCCCTTTTGTCAAATAAATATTTCATCTATGCCTGCAATTTCACATTCTGATTTTGAGCCACCCTCCTTATTTCATCCAGTTCAGCCAACTATTCCATTCTCTCCTCCATAGGTTCAGGAATATCCAAATCTTCTTGTAGAATGAACTTGTAAACTGGTAACAAATTTTGTAAAGGCATCCTGGCCTGTGTTCCATATACTAGTTCAAATGGAGATTTCCCAATTTCCTTCTTCACCGTAATTCTATCAGCCCATACGGCTAGTCTTAATTTTGAATCCCAAGCCTTTTTATTCTGATCAAGCATCCTTCTTATAATCTTCAGGAGGCTCTTATTGCTAGATTCTGCTTGTCCATTGGCCTGTGGATGATAAGGAGCTGCATAAGATATGTTAATACCATATGTGCTACAAAAACTCCTGAATTCATCTAATCTGAAACACATTCCATTATCAGTGATTAATCTTGCTGGTGCACCGAATCTAGTAATGATATTATCCATCAAGAACCGTGTCACGACCTTACTTGTAGCCTATTTGGTTGGAATAGCCTCTACCCATTTAGTGAAATAATCGATGGCAACTAATATCCAGCTATGCCCACAACTCGATTTTTCTTGTATTTCCCTAATGAAATCAATTCCCCATTGATGAAAAGGGGCATCATCCTGCATGGGCCAAAGTGGCAAGGCTCCCTGATATTTCAACTTTCCAGAGAATTTCTGGCAAGCCTCACATTTCCTTACATGCAAAAAAGAGTCATTAAACATTTTAGGCCAATAATATCCTGCCCTAAGAATCTTCCGAGCAACTGTTTTCGCTGAGTAATGCCCTCCACAAACTCCTTCGTGCATTTCACTCAAGACATTCTGAGACTGAGATTCATCGAGACACAACAACAATATACCATCCCTATTTTTCCAAAATAAGTCTCCATTCATAAAAACATATTTAGAAGCCTGTAACTTCAATGTTCTTTTTTGGTTATCATTCATTTGTTTTGGACACTTCATGTATTTAAGATAATACACAATATCTGTATACCAATGAGTATGTTCAATGCTTGCAATTAGATTCTCCTTTTCAGCATTGCAAACCTGATTTGCTTCAATATTTGTTTCTGCCATTAATTTAGCCAAGCCTTGACCTCTGATTAACTTAGTAATCTGCACCTCTATATCAAACTCCTGGATTCTGTTAATCCACTTACATCTTTTGCCCATTACTTCAGACTGTGTCAGAATATCTTTGACTGCTGAGTGAGGAACATAAGCAACTACCTTAGCTCCAACAAGATACGGTCTAAAATTTTTTACAGCTTTCACCAGTGCAAACGCTTGCTTTTCCATTATGTCATACTTCAATTCTGATCCCTGCAATGACTTACTGAAAAAGGATATAGGCTGTTCATGACCGTCCTCATTTTTTTGTAACATAACAGCTGCAACAGTGTGCATAGAGGCAAACGAAAAAATCTGAAAAGGTTTTGAGAAATCAGGAGATTTGAGTACAGGAGCCTCCTTGATAGCTTGTTTAATATCTACAAAAGTATCCAAAGCCTCTACAGTCCAATCTATCTTTTGTCCCTTTTTCAACATTTTGGCTATGGGCTTAACAATCTCAGCAAAATTAGGAACAAATCTCCTAATGAAATTTATTTGTCCAAAAAATGACTGTATCATTTTGACATTTTTAGGGATAGGTATTTTGTCAATGGCCTCAACTCTCTCAGGGTCTATCCTGATTCCTTCCTTTGAAACAATATGTCCTAGAAGTTTACCCTCTGTGACTGCAAAATTACATTTTTTGGGGTTTAAACTAATTCCATATTCAAGAGCTTTTATAAATACCTTCTCCAAATGATGAACATGATCTTCAGCTTTCTTAGAATAAGCAGTAAGGTCATCTTGATATACCACCATGAGAATATTTATTAAATCAGCAAATGCCACATCCATGGCTCTCTGAAAAGTCGCTCCTGCATTTGTAAGACCAAATGGCATTCTTAAATAAACATATGTTCCCCAAGGGGTCATGAATGCTGTTTTGTATTGTTCAGATTCTTTAACCTTAACCTGATTATACCCGGAAAATCCATCCATCATAGATAGCAATTCACAACCTGTCACCTTATGCAGTACAACCTCCATATTTGGCAAAGGATAATTGTCCTTAAGGGATGCTATATTCAGATTTCTGAAGTCCACACATAATCTGATATCTTCATTTTTCTTTCTGACAGGGACCAAATTTGAAACCCATGTTGAATGTCTAATAGGTTTAATAATTCCACCATCTCTGAGTTTTGTTAATTCTTCCTGCATTTTAGGCCCCAGAGTTGGATTTATCAGTCTTTGTTTTTGTCTGAATGGTTTCGCATCTGATTTCAACAGTATTTCATGTTGGAACAAATCTTCTTTGTATGCTTTTAAATCTTCATAAGACCAAGCAAATACATGTTTATATTTTCTCAATAACTCCACCAGCATTTTTCTAATCATGGGACTTATCCTTTTACCTATGTATACCCTTTTTGGCGCCATTTCAGTTCCCAAATTAATTTCTTCAATATCATTTTTTCCAACTGGTGTCTATTTCACAAAAGATCGATCATTTCCATCATATACCCTCTCAAGTGCCACTAGCCCTTTAGGGAGTTTGTTGGTTTTCAGCTGTAAAACTTCTCTCCCAAATATTGTTTTTTTTCCATCAACTTCTTCAACAAAAGCATTAAAATAAATTTCTTGTGCTTCATATTGATCTATGCAGTGAAGGAATTTTAACAGATCATTATCATCATCAAAAACTTGCCAATTGTACACATTATCAGGTATAGTAGGTCTAGTCTTGAGTTCAATTTGTGATACTCCAGCCAAGGTAATATCATCTTTCTTCAGTGCTACATTAGCTAAAAAATATGCCATTATATTTTTAGACCTATCTACCCATTCAATTGAAAAGGCATCCAGCAACTCAATGGTGTCCCATACAGCATTTCTGTATTGCTTTAACCTTTTGTTTTTTGCTGTATATTTTGACTTAACTTGCGAGACAACTAATTCTGAATCTCCCAGGACAACAAGCAATTTTATTTTATGTTTTACTGCTATATTTAATCCTGTTAATAGAGCTTCATACTCTGCTACATTATTTGTACATTCAAAAGTTAACAGGAATGAATACTTAAATGTAATACCTTTAGGTGAAACAAATACTATCCCAACTCCATTTCCTTCTCGATTACATGCTCCATCGAAATACATTTTCCAGATACCATCATTATTCTGTGTAGCATGCTTCTCAATAGGATCACTATTAGTTAATTCCGTTTGTGCTGGCTCTATATTAAAACTCCCAAGGTCAACATCACAAAAAAAATTGACCTGATCTTGCGGCACATAGTCAATAAGTTGATTCATTCTTGGCTCTCTGTATAATTTCACTTCTTGGCCATTCACCAGAATTGTTGCATAAGAAAGGTCGAACTGGACATTTCCACCAATGGCTATTGTCCATTGCCTTGATAAAAGCATACCGAATTGAGGAGGAGTGTCTATCACTGTTATATCAATATTGTAAGCCACCTGAGGATAAGCAGCTAACTTGACTTCTACATCTTTCATTATACCTACCACAGGAACAGGTCGGTTATCCATTGCATAACATTTCCCTTCATATGTGTCCACCCACATACCCAACTACTTCATCACTCCTACTGGCATAATATTTATTGCAGCACCGGAATCTATCATGCAATTCCTCAACAGTTTGTTATTTATGAATAATGTTGTAAAGAAAGGATCAACCAGTGGTGGACTTGTCAATGCATTATTTAAAAAAATCTCTAGAATATTTACTTTATCCTGTTTATTTTTGACAATCATTTTATTTTCAGAAGCTAAATGTTTTTCACTTTCATTTGTTATCAATTGCACTGCACTGTCCCTGTATTCCTTAATTTTCATCATTTCAAGAAGTGGGACAGACATTTTTACCTGAGATAATGCCTGAGTAAAGTCAAAAGAAGAACCTTCAGTTTTACTCATTTTCTTTTGTTCTAACATTTCTCCTTTGTTCTCCTCCTTCTTACCTAGTAGATCTGTCCTTTGAACTTCTTTATGTAATTCTTTTATTTCATCCTTTTGACTAGGATCTTGTTTACTTTCTTCATGTTGTTTGTTTTCATTTTTTCTCTGCATTCCTTGTGTAGCCTTTTGATCTTTCATAAAGATACCCCTAGGGACACCTTCCTTCTCATTTACGGTCCTATTTCTCAACCAATACTTACTCTTCACTTCTTCAACTGCAGCAACAGTTAATTTTTTTATCTCCTCATCAGTCAGTCTTCTCACATTATTAAAAATAGGAGCCTCACTATGTTGTGGCTCTACACAATCATCCTCAGAATCAGAAAAGACCCGTTGCTCAGCCATATGAATTTTGTACCTTTGCTCCATAACATCATATTCATAACCTCCCTCTTCTGAAGATGAATATCTTTCTTCAATGTTTTGAAGAGCATTTGAAGTCAAGTAGACCTTGTGATCTTCTCCACTATCTGCCACTAACTCTCTCTCCTCTTGCATTTTCTGTGCTACAACACAATATTCAGGGGAGTGTGGCTTGTTACATACTTCACAAAAATAATTGTTGTTCACCATATAAGTTCCTTTCTTCCTTAATGGGTTAGGAGTTTCCTTATCCCTGAACTTGTCTATCATAGGTTTTCCATCCTTCCAATTTATATTGTAAGGCATATCCTGCAGCCTAGGCCTATCCCTCCTGTATGTGTTCTCCTGCTTGTATTGATAATTATTGTTTTGCTGGAGGGGTTTAGGGTTGTCTCTTTTATTCATTATCCCCACGGCTTTTCTATTGTTCTCAATTATTAGTGCCATCTTTTGTGCTTCAGCCAAGTCTCTTGGGAACCTGTTTCTCAACTCATACCCTGTTTTGGGGTCAAATGCATTCAGGTAAACACTCAATGCCACAGAATCTGGTAATTTTGATCCCGGGGGAATTCTATTTTGTAATTTGTTAAATCTTCTGTTGAAATCAAAAATTGAATCATTTTGACCTTTCTGAATTCGCATTAGTTCATGGAGAGCAACATCTGGTGCACTCAGATTCCCGAATTGTTCAAGGAACTGATCTTGAAATATTTGAAAAGAATAAATAGAAGCTATTGCCAAGCTATTAAACCAATCCCTAGCTTCCTCAATAAGGGACATCATAAACAACCTCATATGCAGATCTTCATATGGTATATCCAAATCCTGAATAAAAGCATTGAAACTCCTCAAATGATCCTCAGCAGTGATTGCATTGCTCCCTGTAAATTTTGGTACCGAACTTCTCCAAGAGCCATCCATAGGATAAGGGCACAACTGAAACCCTGCCAAATCAAACTGTCTGATCATAGTGGCATACTGATACTGAAACATAGGATTATTATATTGTAAATTCTGTTGTGGCACATGATGTTGACCAGGTCGTGGGTAATTATTCATATATTGTGGGGGAATAGGTGGTGGAGGGTTTGGCTGTCTATGTGGATTCCCCATTTGATATTGAGGGATCTTTGGTATTTGAAAATGCCCAGCACCTTGAGTATTCAGTTTATGGGGTGGTATATACCTTGGAGAAGAACCCAACCCATGAGGAATATTCTGAGCTTTCTGTAGTCTAAACTCCTTTATTGCCTGAATCATCTGGGCCTTTTCTTGCTCTTCCCTCTCCTTTTTCTGAGACTCAAATCATGCTTTAATTTCATCATATGTTAAAGATTCGTAATCTTCTTGATTGATTTCCTGATTAATAAGTTCTTCCTGATTATTTTTCATTTTTTAATCATATTCATATTGAACTCTGAGTCTTTCTGCTTCAAACCCAGCTTCAAATTTAGCTTATTTCTGGGGGTTATAAAAAGGATTTCTCTGCTCTTCTGGTGTACAAGGCTCTTCAGATGAATTGTCAAAGCATTTTCTACCAAAAGGCATTGATAACTTATCTTTATTTATCAAGAACATATCATCACTTTTTTCTTTGCCTTTGTCAATTTTATTATCTTTGTGCACCCATCTTTCATCATTAGGAGGAGCTCCAGAATGACCCCCTTTAAATAGAGATCTTCTTCCATTCATATTGCAATACTTCAAATTAGAGTCTCCACTCACCCTTTTCTTTAAAAAGTGAGAAAAAAAAATGTTACTTATGATTCCCAGCGGAGTCTGTACACAGGACTTTTAACTCTATGATTAAGGCACAGATTCTTTGCTTATTCCCCAGTAGAGTCGCCAATTTGTTATCTCTCAAAAACGCAGGCTAGATGCCTCAAGAAGATGTCAACTTCTTGATACGCTTTAGGGTAACAGACAAGGTTAAGAAAACTCAACCTTCTACACTTTAGGTAATGCTGAACCTAGGTGGGTATACCCAATTGACTCAGGAAAGCTCAATCTTATTCAATTAATCTACAAAGGTAATTCTGAAATGAATTAACACTGGATTTAATGATTAGTACATACCAATATTTGAAAAGGATAGACTAAAAACTTAACAAACGTGGAGAATGTGAATGAAACTAAAACTAAGAAGTAAGACCAGTGCCTTATGGGATTTATGGAGTCAAGAAAATTTCAAAGACGGGTTTATTTTACTGGCAAACATTCAAGTTGTTTAGGATTTTATTTGGTTTATAACTTGTATAAACATACCATTTCTGATCACTAAGTTTCTTCTTAATAATCCCAATTTATATTCCCTATTTATTATGATCAACGCAAAGAATTTTAATCTTTGCTAGAAAGAATAAATGAATTGATCATACAAATACAGCAAATGTGCACTGATGAATGATGTAAAAACTTGTTTACATAAATCCAAACAACCAGGAAACACAAAATAAGGAGACAACCTCAATAACACTAATCAATAATTACCGTAAACAACTGATGCCAGAAAATGTTACACCATTATATTAAAAGTTTTGTTCTTTTGATATCTCCATCATTTACATATGCTACCAGTCTTATCCCCCTTTTTTTACAAAAAAACCCTCCCTTTTCTCTCTTGAAAGTGGCCTTTATACATGCAGAATATGAAAGGACGCGTCCCTTCAAAAAATAAGTTTAAACAGAATACGAAAAGCTATGAAAACAATTAAGCCCTTGTTAACCATAAGTGAATTGTAGCAAGATAATCCAAGTAATCTTGACGATTAAAAGTATCTGCCTCTTCAACGACATTCCGAATTGCGGTTTCCATTTTAATCATATCTTCCACCCGCTCACTCACGTCTTCTAGTGATGTATCTTCCGCAGAGGATGTCTTCATAACCTCTTTCAGCATCGCACCATATTCATTCCTCCACATAACAACATCCTTGACTTCTCCTTTAGCATCAAAAAGTGTAACCATAAATGTATTAGCAGCTTCAGTCAATCCATTTTTGTCCTCGAGCAACTCATCATAAAACTTCTGATGACGACTGATAATATTGTTTGCTCCTTAATTTGCAGTACTACCAACCTCGTTACGCATGGTCAATTCTTGAAATTTATCCATTACCCATTCCTTCATCCTCTCATGCTCTTTTATTGCATTCATAGTAGAGGAAAACCTTCCCCACAACTGATTCAGCCAAGATGTCAAATTGACCTGCCGCTTTTTTACAATTGTTGTAATAGCATCGTACCTTCCTTGATTATAAGCACTCGATCCAACCCAATGTTCTTTTGTCTGGGAACTTTCTCCTTGAGTAAGCATTTTGGTTGGCATTGCAGGAACACCTACCAAATCTTTCAACCTATCATTCTCTCTGAGCAGTCTCTCATTACTTGCTTTATACATCTCTCGTTCCCTTATCAACGCCTGAATCTCTGCTTTATTCAATTTTGCAATATCAATACCAATTTCTGCAGTAACCACAAGGTCTACCTCTCCAACCTTTAAGGTCATGACATGACCAAATGCCTTTTCAGTATCAATCACCACTGATTTCCTATGAGATGGGTACAAAGCCCATATCATTAATGAACCTTCATCAGTGTTACATTTCGATCCTGCATATACCTCCATTACCTTATCCTTATCCAATTTATGCACAGTGTTAGTATCCTTCAGAAAACTATCAAATACTAATGCAGAATTTAAATCAAGACCAGGGAAAATCATTACTCTAGCATTCTCCAACATTTTCCTCCCCTTTTCAGGAGTCATATTTGCCATTTCCTCATCTACACATCTTCGTAATTGGTCCAGAAGCTGCTCCTCATTCCCAGAAGTGATTGAACCAACTCCTTCCCTTATTTCTTTTCCTTTCTATTTGTACAAAAATGATTTAAATTCTGGAGAGTTTATAAATTCATTATCTGAAACAAATGACCTATACTCCATATGCCTCACATCAATATCTCCTGTCTCCAGACTCTGTTCCCTAACCGAGCAAACATATTTTTGAGTCCTTTGTCTAGACATCTTCTCTGTCATACCCTGTGGTACTTTACACGCTGGAATGTCTTCACTTCCAGAAGACAAATATTCTGTATCCTGTAGTCCCTGATTATAACTCTCAACCACATCTTCAGCTTCTTCCTCATCCAGATTTCTGATCATATCATCAAAAAGATAAGGCACATGATGATACTTCCCAAAATTAATCCTCTCCTTAGTTGAGTTGATATACCCCTCAGGATCAAAATCCTTCCTAGGTGGTCCCCTTTTCATATTGTATTGCAACAATTTATCAAGAATTGAATTATATCCTTCCTTTGCTAACACAGTGAAATCACCAAAACATAATGTGCTAGGCATGAAAGCCTGTTTCCCATATGAACTAAAAAGCATCACATTACTAAAGTCCAATTGCCTAACAATCTCCAAATAAGCAATTCTATTTGGAACTATTCTTGGTAAAATAAAAAGAGTATCCTCAAACCCATACACCCTAATCATTGTGGCTCCCTCCAAATAGTACCAATCACCCCAATTATGATCAATTGGCCCATTGAAATCCTTTGGCCGAAGAAACCTCTTAATCTCA